>OU015496.1:88366193-88908693 GCA_907164885.2 Dolomedes plantarius | reverse complement strand
TGAGTGAAATTGCTAATCTCTGCACAAAGTTGTCTTATATAATAGTTAGTTCTGGCACAAATATATATGATGTAAAATTGATTTCTTTAAAAAGTTATCTAGCACGAGTATAATTGTCAATCTCTGCACAAAGTTGTCTGATATAATAGTTAGTTCTGGTGCAAATGTATCTGATGTAAAATTTATCTCTATAAAAAGTTATCTGGTACGAGTATTATTGCTAATCTCTGCACAAAGTTATCTTATATAATAGTAGTTAGTTCTGGCACAAATATATCTGATGTAAAACTGATCTCTACAAAAAGTTATCTGGTACGAGTATTATTGCTAATCTCTGCACAAAGTTATCTGATGCAATAGTTAGTTCTGGTACAAATATATCTGACGTAAAACTGATCTCTATAAAAAATTATCTGATACAAATTTAACTGCTGATCTCTGCACAAAGTTTTCTGATATAATAGTTATTTCTGGTACAAATGTATCTTATGTAAAATTGATCTCTATAAAAAGTAATCTGGCGTGAGTGTAATTGCTAATCTCTGCACAAAGTTATCTGATATAATAGTCTGCCATTTAGAAGTTTGGCTCTCGTATATTTTTAGATTGTGGCCCTTGTAATAAAACTTCCCAAAATAACGGGTTTAATATTTTTGCGACTATCTGGAAACTTATTCAGATAGTTATTATGTAAAACGGTACATAACTGTAATAAAAGTAGTTAAGGAATCTTACTGTTATAACCTTATGAATCATCTCTTCTCGAAAATCGCTCTGATCCGTTTACACAAAGTGCCTAAAAAAATTCGTTTGAAGATAAACAGTCAAAAGTATATAAGAAGGCAATGTTTTTTATCAGAATTTTCAGTATTAATGCTGTGGTTCAGAATTTATGAATCCTTAAATTTCTCGGTACAATTTTCTAGTTCTCCAGTTAAAACTTTCAAGAAGTAAAATGCCGAATGTAAGTTAAAAGGTACTCATTTTCTAAGTACACCAAAGGATTTTTAAATGGGGCCTCTTCACCCTGATAAAGTTATCATAAAGTTGAAGGCAAGGTCAACGATACGAGAGAGAGCTCGTTATTTAGTCTCTTCTCGTCCCAAAGTCCAAAAGTCTGTCAAAGATGATGCATTCTTGAAAGCGGATTAAATGGAAAAATTTATCCATCTTTTACCAATGCTAGAAAACGATTGAAGAAAGTGAAAATTTGATGCTCCGCCGCTTGTGAAAGAAAAAGTTTAAAAACAATGAAAATGTAAAATAAACTCTAATTGATATAAACTCGTGGCTATCTTTTCGATAGGTTTCACAGGCAGTGGTGAGAATAAATTTTCTTCTCAGTAGAAAGAATAAAAAATAAGAGAGATCAAATGTATGACACAAATTGTTGCGGCTGTCCTGCAATGTCCAGACAATGGCCGAATTGGCTAGGGCGCTGACTTTTGGTACCGAAGTGAGTGGGTTCAAAACTTTGTCCGTCCATCCCACTCTTGGAATAGACGTTTGTAGCCGTTCGGAATCGGCTTTTAGTAGTAGGTGCCGGTCTAATTTGACCTCATATAGCAAAAATTGACCGTAGCACCCTAAACCAAGCCTGTTTACGTTAGATAAAAGCAAATAATTATTAAGGCTACAATCGATACTCCAAAAGTAAACCCTAGGGAATTAAAAAACATGGTATTACTATCGATGCACTCGAAGGGAAAATACGATTTGCAAGGTTTTTAGTTTTTTAAGTGAGAAAAAATTCCCCACCACATTGGTTAGTACGTCATTTTGTAATTTTTCTCTTGAGAGGAATTCCATGAAAATCGCGAGCGTACCAATGAGGTACGTTTATGAGAATTTGAAAGACAGCTTCAGAATGAAATGACAATGCTAATGTGTGACAAATAGCAATACTAATGAATTGACATAACTTTTATATATATATATATATATATATATATATATATATATATATATATATATATATATATATATGTATGTATGTATGTATGTATGTATGTATGTATATATACACTGCTGGCCACTGTAAATGCAACACCCTGAAGGAAACATGCAAATAACATGAAATTTACAACATGCATTTTCGGAGGTGAGATATGCAAATGATTAGAATTTCAGCGCAGACGCACATCACGCGCGCCTGTGGCGCCACTTCAAAGCGCTATTTAAGGCTTGGAGATTTCGACGATTTCAAGTTCGGCAATTGTGTTTTTCTTGTGGTTTTTTCAAAAAAACGATCAATTATGCCTCGTCGAAAACAGCGATCATCTTTTGATCAAGTATCCGAGTTCGACAGAGGAAGGATAGTGGCCTACCGAGATTGTGGATTATCTTTCAGGGAAATCGGTAGTCGTGTTGGAAAAAACCAAAAAACTGTAATGCGAATATGTGATCGTTGGATGCAGGAGGGTACGACGGACCGGAGTGTTCGATCGCATCCACCTCAGCGCACCACTTCACGTGATGACAGGCAAATTGTGCGCATGGCAGTGACGGATCGCTCAGTCACATCATGAACCATAGCACAGCACATGCAGTCTATAACGCATCATCCAGTGTCTGCGCGTACCATTCGACGCCGTTTACTGCAGAGTGGTCTGTCCGCAAGACGTTCATTGCTTTGTCTACCCTTGACGCAGAACCACAGACGTCTCCGCCACCAATGGTGCGATGACAGAAGGATGTGGACGGCAGAATGGAATGAAATTGTCTTTACTGACGAGTCACGCTTCTGTCTGCAACACCACGATGGTCGCATTCGAGTCTGGAGACACCGTGAAGAGAGAATGCTGAACAGCTGCGTTATGCACCGCCACACTGGTCCTGCACCGGGTATTATGGTATGGGACGGTATTGGATATCACTCTCGCACACCTCTAGTACGCATTGACGGTACTTTAAACAGCCAGCGCTACATCTCAGAGGTGTTGGAGCCAGTTGTCCTTCCTTACCTTCAGGGCTTGCCCACAGCCATATTTCAACAGGATAATGCGCGACCACACGTGGCCGGCATTGTCCAACGGTTCTTCGTCAATCGCCAGATTGAATTGCTTCCCTGGCCGCCTCGCTCTCCGGATCTTTCGCCGATAGAAAACATGTGGTCCATGGTTGCTCTACGATTGACCCAGATTCCATCCCCAGCTGCCACAGCAGATCAACTTTGACAACGTGTGGAAGCTGCTTGGTCTGCTGTACCCCAAGAACTCATCCAAAGTCTCTTTGAATCAATGCCGAGGCGTGTTGCAGTGGTGATCTCCAACAATGGCGGCTACTCTGGCTGCTGATTTTGGCAGGAACCACACTTCACAGAGGTCTATAAATTTAATCATTTGATACTTGGTCAACATGTTATCTACAAAATAAATTTTGTTGTGATATCTCTTGTCTTTCTTGGTGTTGCTATTTGGGTGGCCAGCAGTATATATATATATATATATATATATATATATATATATATATATATATATATATATATATATATATATACACTGCTGGCCACCCAAATTGACAGACACTTGATGATGTGTTACAGACTGCATATGCTGTGCTATGGTTCGTGATGTGACAGAGCGATCCGTCACTGCCATGCGCACAATTTGCCTGTCATCACGTGAAGTGGTGCGCTGAGGTGGATGCGATCGAACACGCCGGTCCGTCGTACCCTCCTGCATCCAACGATCACATATCCGCATTACAGTTGTTTGGTTTCGTCCAACACTACTACCGATTTCCCTGAACGATAATCCACAATCTCGGTAGGCCACTATCCTTCCTCTGTCGAACTCGGATACTTGATCAAAAGATGATCGCTGTTTTCGACGAGGCATAATTGATCGTTTTTTTTGAAAAAACCACAAGAAAAACACAATTGCCGAACTTGAAATCGTCGAAATCTCCAAGCCTTAAATAGCGCATTGAAGTGGCGCCACAGGCGCGCGTGATGTGCGTCTGCGCTGAAATTTTAATCATTTGCATATCTCACCTCCGCTAATGCATGTTGTAAATTTCATGTTATTTGCATGTTTCCTTCAGGGTGTTGCATTTACAGTGGCCAGCAGTGTATATGTTATTCTCATTCTAAATTTAATATCAGCATTCCCACACTAGACGGCAATAATGAAGTAAAATTCATTTTCTGTATTTAACAAATTGTTGTTGTTGTTTCTAATGCCCCCTGGCCGGAAGTATTCCAGACCAGGTCCAATTAGGCGTTGGGCTAAGGGGGTGCGGCTCCAGTTTTTATAATGGTACCACGATAGTCGGAGTCCGATTTAGCCAGATGCCACCTCGATTTTGACAGAGCATCTCCAGGGCGACATCTGTGGGGATCGTACCCTCTCCCACATCACTTTCTGACCTCAAAGAGGGACTTTGCGGTATACGGATTTAACGTGCTCATATCCCGTCTAGATACAGATGTATTTAATGGAGCTTGTCAAGATTCAATCCAAGCACCCTCAGCACCGAAAGCCGACACGTTACCACTAGGCTACCTCAAGCCCAATGTAACCAGTGAATGATTTTGGAATAATAGCTGTCAATTTTCAACTATTTGTGCCTTTAACAACTTTTAATGACACCAGTTTTTTTTGTTATTTTTTGCAATGTTTGAACCTCTTGTGACTTCCTGCTTACTAATAATGAAATATCTTTTGGGAGAGAAAAATATCATACCCAAGAAAATAATGGTACCCTCTATGGAATTGAGCTATTATGATGCATTTCACTCTCTCAAGGTGAGACCATCGATTTAAAGTTATAAGGAATATGTAATACAATTTCTAATAGGGGAGTATTCACAAATTACATATTTAGGTCTGAACATAATTAAGAACCTTCTAAAATGTTGACGCATTCATCGAATTTTCTCATTATTGTTAAAGCATCTCCATATACGGGTCTAAAAAATAAATCCTCGAATATTCAATGGCGAATAACGAATACGTCTTTTGCAGAGTATTATAAAAATCATTAAAACCACAAAGAAAAAAAAACAGATGTCCGCATTTGCATCGAGCAGAATCCTAGAAACTAATGAGGATGCAATTCATGCGACTTTTTCAGTTTTATCTTCAATTTCGGATTTTTCTAACATGCTAGATGAAGCGTCCTCTTATAAAAACTCACAGGAGATTTAAAATCTTATACTCAAATTTTATCGCGTGTAATGCGAAATTGAGAACGTTAAAACACAAAGGCATATTTTTGTTTGATTTTTCTTAAATTTCTTGTTAACATCCTTTACTTCGATCTGTTTATAAATTTATAAAGGCTATTGTTACAAAAATATGTTGAGAAATATAGACTAGGACAGTGTTTCCCTAATTTTCTTTTAATCTAGGAACTTAGTCAGATCCTTTTTCATAGTCCATGGAACCCTCTACAAATTTTTTGATCAGTAGAACCATTTCCTCCCCTAAATTTAATGAGATATTGAATGAAACAAATGTTGTTTTAATACAGATTTTATTGAATTACACATAAAATCATTAAAAAATTCTCCATAAAAAATAAATAATAGTGATTATAAAAACTACACTATGAGGGTATATAGACTGTAAAACTGTCTAGCGGAACCTCTAAATGTTTTGGCGGAACCCCTGAGTTCCGCGGAACACACTTTGGTAAACTCTGGACTAGAACAATAAAAAAAACATTTTCTGTTAATTTATACTTAAATTTCCTTATACTTATCAAAAAGAGAAATGCTTATATACAGAAATGTAAATTAGATAACCTCTAAAATAATCTGGTTTTAAAAATGGGTAAAAACACAAAATATATGTTCTACATTAACTTGTTCTGCTCAATTCCCTGATATACCATTAACAAGTTCACTGATGCGCTGCATTCATTAAAATTTGAACATGGTCTTTTAACTGAAATTTCAACATGATCCAATTCATACCCGAGTCTGTGATTCGTTACAAGTTCAATCCGTCTGTTCTTTGTTCACTTCAAAAAAATGGTGGATTATATTTGATTTTCCCTGTAACACGTCTAACATTTTAATTTTGGAAAGCAATGGGGACAAAAACCGTCCATCCGTCTTTGCAACTTATTTTGAGCGTTGCTGCATGCATCCGCGTAATTTCATGTGTCATTGCTATATCTGTGCATTTAATTTCCTCACATTCGTTTTTAATAGCGTCAGTATGCAGTAAGTATTGGAATCATTAAACATGTGAAATATTTTTTGGCATTTAAAAGTCGAATTTTGTCCATGAAACTTTGAACAAAAATGATGCAGTTATCGGAAATCAAGAAAAGATTTCTTTTCGTTATGTTCAGTAAAGTATACTTTAAGGCTACTGCGTACTAACCATATTGGATTAGTTCACCTCAATGTTAACCTATGGAGAAAATGTGTCCAAAGATTGACGACTTGGATTTCAAGATTTTTTTTTAATTGTACCCCTTAATACAGAAAAAAATTTTTCATAATGGGACATTTTTCGTTTTTTTTAAATGCAAATAATATTTAAAAATTTAAATTATTCGGGGAAAAAATCTGGTATATGTGTTTTAAACTCTCATAAATTCCTTTGGTGGGCGAAATTTATAAAATGAATCCTGTTGCAAGGAGCAGAAAACTTCAGACTATCTGAAAATACCATTTTTATTGGATTGTCAGCATTTATGGAGCTGTAAATAGTAGACGCATTTCTCCATAGGTTTACACTGAGGTGAGCGAATCCAATAGGGTTAATACACAGCAGCCTTAAGCACGGTAGACTTGAAAACATGTATTTTCAAGTCTGCCGTGCCCAAGAGTGTACTTACATGATGAATAAAATGGATTATTTACAGGTTTTAAATGCATACATTTTTTTAAATAATGTTAAAAATAATAACAAATCTTGCACAGATTTTAATTTTTTCATTTACAAAAAGTCTGTTAAAATCGTTTATTTATGAGCTATGTTGGGGTCTTTATTTGCAATTTGTATTTTATTCTTTCTTGCCTGCACAGATAATATGGTGGGGCATAATTTTAGTTGATAATATTTTAAAGTGTAAGAAATGTACTCGCCGGAAATGCAAACTTAATAATATCGAAAGCTATAAATTCGAGAAGTGTAGAGTAATGTAACGGGTCTTACAAATTTTTATTCCTACAGGTTGCGTTTTTACTCAAAAATACTTTTTAAAAGGAAACAAACAAAATAAGAACAAAGGACTTGTGAGACCAATTTTTTTACCGTTTTATTCCAACGAAAAAAAAAGAATATATCGTTTCCTTATTTTGATATACAGTTACCGTTAATTTAAAGAAGATGGTTAAGGAACGATTTTTTAATTAAATATAAAGTTACCGTTAATTTAAAGAAAAGATTAAGGAAAGATTTTTTTAATGAAATATGAAAAACAATAATTAACTATAACCGTTCCTAACAGTAACATACGGTTTTAAGCATACAATTATTTAGTAAAAAATGTATGACCACAAATTTTAAATATACAAAAATTATCAATGCTTATTCGTTCAAAAATTTTTGTACAAAAATTTTCGTCTTTTGATAATCCAGTTTTGGATCACGTACAGATTTAAAAATTAATCACTTTTCATTTAAATGTATATTCAATGTAAACTGAATGCAAAATAAAGAAAACAATTCAAACAAGACAAGCATTTCTATACATATGTTTTTAATTAGGATAAGAAACACATGTACTGAAATATTTTGTGGTCGTAAATTCTTTATATAATTGCCTCCACGTTTTTCTTCCTCCCCGTCTTTCTCTGTTAATATATTTGTTTCTTTTCTGGGTGTGTCCAGAAACTTATTTAAAATTTAAAATCCCTCTTCACTTACTGACTTGAATACAAATAGAACTGTTTCTGGGGCTCTGAGCAACAGCTAATGGCGTATTCCATTATGCCAAACAGCACAGGACTGGATGCTGAACGATTAAATAATTATGAAATTGCGTGCTGTGTAATTTAAGGTAGCATTTAAACACTTTTTCGCCAAATGACCACCTCTGGAAAGGGACTTTATTTCTCTGCAAAATCACCCTGAAATAATTGGACCGTGACCAAACTCTCCCATCTCAAATGATACATTTCTCTCTGAATAAATATAATAAAATTTTGTGAACGCAGAAAGACTAGTAACAGCGCAGTTCCCCGAACAATAATAATCGCAATTTTTAAACGTGGCTAGTTATCGAAAAGTTTACCTAGGTATGTTTTGTATAGTCCACATTCGTGTATATATCAAGCTTTCGATAAGTGTTCTAACTTTAAACATGTATTTTATGTCACTTTTAAAATTGATGCTTCAGAGTTTCTAGCAGGGGCACTGGATAAAAAATCCCCCTCCAGTGTGTACTAACACACGGCACTAACGGCATAAGATAATAAAATACTTAATAATTAAAAAATATTACATCTAAAACTGTCAATGTAAGAAACACGAACTAAAATATTTCTACACAAATAGTTTTACAGAAATATAACAATAATACACTCAAACCTGTTTTTTGTGAGGTTTTTCTTCGTACGATTTTTTTTTGTGCTACTGTTTTTGTGCGATTCTTTTTGTGCGGTATATGAAAAAAAAATACAAAATATGAAGGAAAAGTAAGAAATTAACTAAATTAAATTCGAGATTAACTAAATGGGAATTTTAAGTTTTAAATTTATTTTGTGCGATTTTTTTTGCTTTTTTGCGGGGATTTTATGCGGTACCTATCCACCACACAAAAACATATTTGAGTTTATAATATTAAAACAATAATATTACATATAACAATATATGTTATATTACATATAACATTATATATATATAATATTGTATACAAGTAGGATATATTATTAACGTTATATAGATAATATTATATACTTATACAAATAATATTAAATTATATAGAACAATAATATTTTTGCACAAATTAATGCTTGTTTTAGCTATAGCAAGGGATTTTAAGGGGTTTTTGCAAAGGATAAAAGAATTAAATAAATAAAATATAATAAATTTACAAATTAAAAGAATCAACCACTCCGAATGACCCAGAATCGATCACTAGCTTGTCAGTTTCTACGTTCTAGAGTAGTCGAGGTATTCATTTTCTTCTCGCCGTACACCCCCCCCCCCCTTCTATAAAAAAAAAGTACCAACTAATTTATTAGCTACGTGGATTTTTTCCTCATTGAAACTCATTTGCATACCACCCCTCTCCTCATGCTATAGGTTCACCACTTGTACTCCAGAGCGAAGCTATTTTTACAGGCACTCGGGCAACTAGCTTTCGAATAACTGAATTCGAAAGACCTTGTAATGCAATTAGTCGATTTTTCGGTTTAGCTCTAGACTCTAGACGGAAACAAAAGGTTAGTTAATTTCAAAATGTCTTAGAAACAACTAAAAGCAAGCTATTATCGGATATTTTGTAATAGAAATGCAAATGGACGAAATAGGAAATAATTTGAGTGATAAACCTCAAAATTTTATTTTCTTAAAAAATTTCACCAATATTGGTTTTCGCAGTTCTTTCGGCGTAAGCGTGAGAAACGTTACTGCAAGACATGAACTACATGAACGATAATTTCAAAGATGAGCTGGCAAACGAGTTTGGTTAGAGTATGCCATACTCAAAACGATTGATTTTTAACGTAGGATTACGTTCCTCCATAACGGTTCGCGATAAAGCAAAATTTATGACGCTAAAACCGTCGTCGAAAGTTATAAATCAAGAATGGCAGAGTAGACACATGTAACTTATTTTTCTTACCATCGACCTATTCTGCATCACTCAGCCTTCTTTTCGTACGTAGGAATTTTATTGTAAAAAAAAGAGGTAAGCAACGATAAGTAATCCTACGTAAATATCCCACTGTAGTTTCGTTAGAAGAGACTACCTGAATTTTTTTTCTTTCTTTTATTGTGGAGGCACTTGTGAGATATCCGTACGGATAACCTCGGAAATTGTTGAATACTTATTCTACATGGGAGCACCATACAATTAAGTCAATATTACTCCTTGGTGCCACCTCAATTCTGATCGGACATCCCAAGAGGCGACATCTAGAAGGTTCGAGCATTCCCCCCAAAAATCAGACCACACGGAAGGACTTTACGGTTTAAGGGTTTAATGTCCCCATATCCGGCCTAGACACAAAAACGACTAATTATAAGATTGGTTATAAAATATATAACATCTAATATTCAACACCAAAAACTGCTTTAGATGTATCTGGCATTAATTTTCTTTTTGTTTATTTTAAGCAAAATATGTTATAATCATATATATAATAATTTTCTTAACGTTACAACGAAAATTCGCAATAATTAATACTAATCTTTTTTTATAATAAAAGTTTGTCGTTTCCACTTAATTAAGTAACCAGAGCACCAGCACCTCCAGAAATACTATTTTCAGTTCACGGTCCAAAAAAAAAGTTTTAGCATTCTTCAAGAAATTAAGAAAGCCCTATTTAATAATATATCCATTCTTCCTCTTTTCATAACTAGTTACACTTCTAGGACGTCAACACCTCCAATATATCTCCCTCTGATCAACTCCAGTTTAATATCAGCCGATCGAATCCTTTCCGCCGCCTACCTTCACAACTGACCGGATATTGCAAATCAAAACAAAAAAGTTTGCAGGCTAATTTCACTTCCCACGTCAATATTTGGAAGATGCAGAAGTAACCAACTCTCTCGGCCTCTGAAATGAGGCGCGTCTCCGTCTCTCTCTCTCTCTCTCTCTCTCTCTCTCTCTCTCTCTCTCTGCTGTTAGGAAAATAACTTCGCTCTGTGTATTTTAGAAGCTGGCACCGTTTTATTTGCATAGGAGGACGGGCGATATCGAAATTTTAATAATAAGAAGTATACTTCTCATTTTCGTTTTTATCATTAACTCCTGGAATTTTCCTCGGGTTTTCTAGTTCAAATTCCAGTCAAAGTTTCCTTCTCCAGTATTTATTTTAAGATAGTTGGTTTAAAAATACTTCACAGCGATGCATATAAAAAAACATAATAATTTTGTGGTAGACGTATTACATTAAAACACGATTACAACTTATTTGAATTGTTTTAATTAAAAGAATAGAGCACCGTTAATAAAAAAAAAGTATTTGAAACAAAATGAAAGTCCCACAAGAAAAGATATCTGTTTTTAAAAAGATAATGAATAAATAAATATTTATAATAAATAATTAAATAAGTTGGCCAGTGTACTAAAACGGAAAAGAAAATCAATAACGATCGCGGGTGTCTCACGGAGCAGTGCGTTCGTTAGAAGACTTAATGCCCTTGTAAATTGTTTTAGACCTGTAGTAATTACAATCTACAAGAGAGAACCACAAGACAAATCATTAGCGTAAAGTTCTGAAGAAGAAAAAAAAGCTAGTGGCGGAAATATTATGGCCTGGGTCATTGAAGTCTATGCATCAGAGTAAATAATGATCGTTAATCCCAGTTGGGAAATACAATATCCGTAGAATAATACTGCAATACAATATTGCATCCTTCATTGCAATGGGCTGTTATTTTTTAAGATCGCTAGGGTAACAATTACTGTTTTGGTAATGAGTTGTGTAATGTTAGTCATATCGTACTAAAAGAACATCATGATATCACTGCTTTGTAAACTGAGAAACGATTGGACTGGAATCTTACGTGGCACTACTGGTTTACAGATGATGGGGACTGAAGAACTGTCAGTCACTCCTATAGACTTATTTGATCGCTCGCTAGAGTAACAATTACTTTTTTGGTAAAGAGTTGTGTAATGTTAGTTATATCTTACTAAAGGAAAGTATGATATCACTTCTATGTAAACTAAGCAACAATTGGATTGGAATCTTAGGTGGCACTACTGGTTTACAGATGATGGGGACTGAAGAGCTGGTAGCCACTCCTATAGACTTATTTGACAGCAATAATCAATCGAAAAGCGGGACTATGGAATAAACTCCCGACGGAAACTTTTAATAGCTACATTTATCAGCTGAGTTACCAGATCGAAATTAAACTGAACATATTTTAAATAGCTTCATCATCAAATCTTCGGAAGAAATGATGGAGTATGTAACTTACTGTGTGTGTTTTTCATTAATAATTTAAAAGCTACCAAAAAATCACAGAATTAATACCAAGACGAACTCAAATAACACTGAGAGCTAACAAAGTACTGACCAGGTTGTACTAAAATTTAAGAAATTATATGTTTCCCTTTTTTCCCTTTCATTTCTGTCTACCTATATCTGCAAGCATTAATTTTCCAGTAATCTTGCTCTTTAGTCTCGGAGAGCGAAGTGAAGGGGACGTATACCATTTTTTAAGAAATCAGAATGATTTTAGTATTTTCATTGAAATCGTTGACGGTTGCCGCAACTTTCTACACATAAATTCAAGCCGGATAGGAACAATAACTGGTGAACAGAATGGTCTATTGCTTTTCGTATGAATAAATTAGTGGTGGCTTGACCTTGGCGGAGAGCTTTAAATTTAATGTTAGGCATTAAGTAGTGTGAACTCCGAGGAGATGTGAGTTAAGTGAATTTACTACATTTTCCCCAGTCTTAATTTAAAGCTCTAAAGTCTAGTTTGCTACTGATTTTGAAACTTTTTACCAATGAATTTCAGCCAGCTTTTATCACTTACTTTAAGAAAATAGGTAATTTTTCAGGAGAGCGCTATAATAATTAGGTCATCGAGCGCATTATTTCTGAAATACAAAGTGCGCCCATAAAGTAACCGGACAATTTTTCATAAATAAGAAAAATATTACTCACCTTCAAATAAATTTATCTCCTTCAAAATAATTGCCAAAGGAGTCTATACAATTTTTACAACGTTTCTTCAAGTGATCGAAACACTGTTTAGAGACATTGGAACTAACCGTTCGCAAAATACGCGTAATATTTGATTTAATACCCAAGAAGTTTTCAAATTTCTGTCCTTTCATGGCTATCTAAAGCTTCGGAAAAAGGAAAAAATCAGCTGGCGATAAGTAGGGAAAATATGGTGGTGATTTATAAACTGTAAATGAATGCTTAGAAAGATATTGTTGAACAGAAATTGCTGTATTGGGCCTAGCATTATCATGTAAAAGAAACCATTGCCCAGAATCAAACAGTTCCTTCCTAGCTCGCCTTATCCTGTTTCTTAATCGAAAAAGTACCTTCTTGTAAAAATATTGATTAGTTGTTTGATTTTCAGGAACGAATTCGTGGTGAATAAGTCCTTTGTATCAAAAATTGCAATCTTATTGCAATCTAATCTTATAAAATCACCTTAGTCATTGATTTTGACATTCCTGCTTTTTTTGAATGGGAGAAGACGGTCCTTTCAACTGTGCACTTTGTCTTTTTGTTTATGGGTCGTATTGTAGACACCAGGTCTCATCGCCTGCTATAATATGCTTCAAGTAATTGTTGTCCTGTTGCTCAGTAGTCAGCAAATCTTCACAGTAAGTTTTTCTGCCTTCTTTTTGCTGTTCTGTCAAAATCCGAGGCACAAATCGAGTACAAACTTTTTTCATTTTCAGATTTTAAATTAAAATTAATCTACAGCTATCTTTGCTTATCCCAAGCATGTCTGAAAGTTGTTGAGTTGTTACACGTCTATCAGCTTTTACCAAAGAACGAATTTTCTCCACATTTTCCTCATTCTTTGAAGTTGAAGGGCGCCCTGTGTTTGGTTCATCTTCAGTACTTTCTCGCCCACATTTAAAGCGGTTGTACCACTTATATACTTGTGGTCTTGATAACGATGCATCACTATATACTGTTTGAATCATCTCTAAAGTTTCGGTAGCAGACTTACCTAATTTGTAACAAAATTTAATGTTACAGCGTTGTTCCATTCCGAAGGAAATTTTTTTGTACAATGCCTTCTCAGTAAATGAAAATTACTACGGCGTTTTGATATGCAAATAACTAAATAACCAGTTCAAGCTGGCTTTAACGAGAGTTGAGATGTTGCTGTTTTTAGCCAGGCGACTATTCTTTCACTTTTTTATTTTACCGTTTGATCTTTTAATTTGTCTGGTTACTTTATGGGCGCTCCTTGTAAATAGGAAAAATATTTACAAAAAACATACTATACATGTCTAATCATAGTTGTCAAAATATATAGTAATTCAAGTGCACTGTTAAAAATAAATTTTAATTAATAACTTTGGTAGTCTAATAAGAAAATTTTTAGGGTCCCTAGAAATTATTTGCTTTTCCAAAACTATTTCATATATCGGGAAATTTCCTTCAGTTGTAAATTAGACAAAATTTAGCGTATATAATCTTCATTTATTTCAATACATTTATTTTGAATCTCTCTTTTAAAGGTCTAACAATTAAATAACTAAGAAAGTACCGGAAACAACTCAACTCTCTTTGTTAGCACGATGAGTGTGTCATCGAATAAATGATATTTGCTTAAGAAATATCTTAAGATAAACGGTTTCAGCTCGGAAAATCGTGAATAGTAAGATAAAAGAAAGCAATAAAATAATTCGAGAGTAAGAATCTATAATCTAATATCTTCGATAGTTTATAAAAGGGAGAAAAGGCGTCTTTAAAAGGTATTTGTCGAAGAGAAGTGAGAATTTGTTCTCCCTGAAGTATACGCTCATAAACATTAAAATTTTTCCAACAGAAGAACAGTCTATATCTTCTTTCGATAACCGAGAGCTATTGCTGGATGAAATATTAAAAATTGTGTATTTTGCTTTTGTTTCTTTAAGGTATTTCAACTTATCAACGAAAAGTTAATTAAATTTCTCGCATCTTTCACGTTTTAAATATAAAAGAATACGATTTCTTTCTCAATCTATATTATAAAATTTACGAATAAAACAAATAACGTTTACCCATTTTAAAAGAATTTTATTTCGCCATACATTTTCATCGCTGCAAATTTAAAATTAAATGTGTAGAAGATAAAAAATATATACATATTCGTTTGTGCGCTAGAAAATATTTATTCTTACGGTATAATCTCTCTTAATCTTTTATTCTGTTTGGCATTATGATGAGACAAATAAATAAATTAAAAGGAAGAGGCTAAATGCCTTCAAACGTTCGTGCATATTTCGTGAACTTTTCCTTCGTAGCAGTGAACTGCTAGATTTTATTTGAACTATTATTATGCAATTTTTAAAGGACCATTTTTAGTTCTGATATGGAATAACTCCAATAATATACTGTCGTAGAGTGTACTATGTTGTTACACATACTAACATAGTTCGGTATAATTTAACGATAAAAAGTTTATTTATACAGAGTTTCAAGTCCATAGAGTAAATATGTGTGAATCACTAATTAACTGAGATATAGAAAAATTTCATTTTAATATATTACCTTTGAGGTATTATGTTCTTATGCTCTTATCTAGATGGAAAAGGTGTCCCTTTTAATTACTTTTAATTAAATACTTTCAATTTATGGATAAAATTTTTAACTATAAAGCAAGAATGTGTATTTACTAAACTGAACAGCAGCCTAAAATTTGATTAACTTTAAGTAACCAGATGAATAAGCGCTTTGAAAAATATATAGAAATGTTTACAATTATGCTTCAACGCGTCATTAAATATAAAAAAAATTAAATAATATTTTTGATTTTCGTTTACATTGTTCATAGTGTTTGTTTATCCTGACAATATCGCAAAAAAAAGCACACTTTTGATACGTAGATTTTATACAATCCATTATTTATCCGGAAGAAATTGAAGGACCTGTTTTATCAAGATCTAGCTGAATACCCCTGCTTCGCTACGGAGTACATTCAAATTAAATACAACGGTCAGTGTATGCAATTAATGCAAAAAAATGTTTTTAAATATATATATATATATATATATATATATATATATATATATATAATAAATGCAATGGTCAATGTATGCAATTAATGCCAAAAACTTAGAGAAAAATATATATTTTTAAAAAAAATTGTAACGGATATCTTTATAGACAAAATAATGTAGAAGAAAATATTCAAATTAAATCTAATAGAACATACTAAAGAATATAGTGCAGTTAATATAGTACAGTTTGAGGAACGTTTCTTTTACTGCATTTAAATTTTTATTTATTTATTTTTTTTTATAATGTCCAATCGTCTGCCGCATTAGAAAGAAAACAAAAATTTGTCAATTTATTCCTTGATTATGCACGTGACACAAAATTAGTTTAAAGTATCACAAAAAGAAAAGAAACCACGTGATCAGCATTTAATAAATTAAATTCTAAAAAATAATCCTTAAAAATTCTCCAAAAATCAGAAAATGGAGGTAAAGATTCCAAAAAGATTTAATTTTAAAGGAATTTTTGTGATCTTTCTCGTGATATAAATTTTATAACCCTCAGACTATTATTTTAAGTACAAACTTAAAAAAAGTTCAAAAACAGCTTAAAAATTTAATTTTAAAAAATCTAAGAATTTTTCAAAAATCTTTATTAGTGAACCCCTACAGTATAAGAAGAATCGCCATGCAAAATTTCAACCCTGGTCCAGCGGTTTGGTCTGTGCGTAATCTGTCAGTCAGTCAGCCAGTCAGTTACGGAACTGTTTTATATATAGAGATTGGGTTGTTAATAGTGCATTCATTCCAGATTTTCCAAGGAAGTATTCGGTAGCTCTGATCCGGCATTTAACTGGCAATGACTGCTTAACTAGACATCTGAGCGGCTTGAAAATTCTACAGAGTCCTTTCTGCGCTATTTGGGATAAACCACAAGTTATGGACATTTGCCACCTCCAGACCTTTGAGGCACTGTCAGTAGCTGATATCGGAAGGCCAGAGCATTGAGTAATTAATGCGCCCTGTTTCCTTCTTCGTTTTACTTTTTATATCTTTTTGTTTGTTTTCTTGTGCTTTTTATCCTGTTGTTTCGTTTATTGCTTACCATTTAAAAGAAAATTACTTAATGAAATAAAAATATTGATATATAGTATAGGCATTTTAAAATGCTTTTGATTCCTTGTACAGTACCTCCAGGGCTAAATGAGTGTGATCATCAGCATTTTGTGCAAAGTAGCTATCTCTCGGATATCACTCGAGGAATATCGCTTAGGCCAGATAAAGAAGGATTATCTAAAGGCATGCAGGGACTGAGAAGTTCGATGAGCAAGAGGTTACGATAAGAAGCTGATAAGACGAAACGTTCATCGTTCGTTTCCCTTTTAAGGGAATAGATCGTTTTATTCTATTTTTATATTTATTCACACACATTTTGCAATTATTTTTCTTCGTTAAAAGAGTCTTTTATACCAGTGGTGCGTAAATTTTTTTTCGGCCGTGATCCATTTTCTTCAAATGAAAAATCACGCGGCCCTGATGAAAATTTATTAGTGAAAGTAATTTTTTTTAATTTGGAAAACGTAAACAGAAGAATAGAAAAACGAAATAAGCAAATTTTGAGAAGCTGTTTCAAAAACCAATGAACAGTAGATTTTGGGTATATATTTACTTTGTAGAATAACGATGAAAAAAACACCTTCCTTACTTTCTACACTTTTATTTTTTTTTTGCCGAATCTCATGTGACTAAAACTGGATACTGAAAAATTAGTATGTAACTGTAATTCACTCAGGTAATAATTACAAGATAAAAAGAACTTTTTATATACCATGTTTTTAAATTTTCTGTTGAATCATATAAACTTGACAATTTTGTGTATTAATAAATAATTTTTAAAAATTTTTTGATGAATTATCCCATCAACTTAAAAGAAAATGAAGTTAATTGGAAGTTAACTTGCATTTAACTTTTCTTTCCCGTCCCGGACGACAGATGGCTGCACCAGTCTACAAAACAAAATTAACTGAAAATAACTGAAAATTAATTTAATTCTACTTAAAGATGGCTAAAAGTATCAAAAGAATGCATTGTCATCATGTTCTGAGCTATTCTAAAAGTTTCAAATGTCTAGCTAGTCGGGAAGTTAGTTAAAAATCGATTGCAAGATTTGTATTTGACAAACATACACACAAACAAAAACACACAAGAAAGCAAGTTAATAAAAAACATGGTAAAAATGAACGAAAATTAAAATTAAAAAGAGCACGATATCAAAATGACAAGATTCTTATAAACATTGAAAATTACAAACTTTATTTATCTATATCAGTGGTTCCCAACCGGTGGTCCGCGAGAGCCTCGGGAGTGGTCCGGCACCACATATAAAAAAGTTGCCAAATGAATGGGGATTTTCAAAGCAATGTTCATTGAACTAGATGAGCCGGATATATCTGATGACTATCAGATGTTGAATTAGTTTTTATGCATTTTTATGTAATTTTTATGTATTAAAATTAAAGAATTTGTAGCTAAGACGTATCGTACACTGTACAATAGCAATAACAAATAATGTGTTCTAAAAAAAGTTTTACTTAATCACCCATGAATCAATATGTTTCAATTTCAGGCTGAGATTAGGCTATCTAATTCTAAAGATTGAAAACAAGGTTGAAACAAAAAGTGAGTACGTTAATCCTGTATCCCTTTAGCCCATAGGTTCCCAAAGTGGTCCAGGTGGACCCCTAGGGGTCCATAGGAGACCACACGGGGGTCCACGTAGACATGAAAAGAAAACAGAGGTTCACAAGTTGTAAGTGGGGGGTCTACAAAAAATTTTCTGGTTTTCATAATAAAGAACAAAAATTTTGGCTTGGATTTACCTATCAACGTAAGCAGGTAGCATCATTCACTAGGTAGGTGCTCAAAAATATTCGAGACTCAGTTCAAACACAGAATTGAATAGAACAATAGATAATAGTACAAGTGTACACCACATGTCGAGACTTGCAAAGTGCCGCCCGTGCGCCTGCTCGTCCGGGATGCTTGTTTAGACCTGCAAAGGGATGAAATGCGACTTGCGCTGTGCTTGCAATCTACATTAGTATAAATACGAATGCCAAGAACAAAACGTTACTCATTTGTTTCCGGGATTTTGAACATAAAAGTGTGACTGTGAGGGAATCGATGTCAGTGTTTGCAGTGCCGGAAAAAGTAAGTATCTGCCTATTTGTTATATATATTTTTATTGTATATTGTAATTTATCAATCATATTATATTTGTTTTACTATTTGAGTGTAGTAGGTAGTTATGTAGTAAAAATTAAATACTAGAGATTATTCAAAACTTCTTTAAAAGAACAAAAAGCCAGGGAAGATTAAACTTTAGGTACCTAGGTACTTTTTTGTTTAAAAATATTTATTTACGCGACGACGGCGATTAATTAAAAGAGCGGTGTTTCCGCGGGCATTTTGTTTTTTTATTATTGCAGTAATTCTATTCTGTTGTGTTATAATAGCCATATTCTGGTAAAATCGCCTCAAAAACAAACATTTTTTTAGAGGTCACAACTGATACGTAAAATGGCTGAATCTAAGAAGAAATGTCGACAGTACAGTGTTGATTATTTGAAATTTCGTTTTCTTCCATCATCGGCAGACAAACGATTGCCCATGTGTCTTTTATGCAACAAAGTTCTGAGTAATGACTCTATGAAACCATCGAAGCTCGAAGACCATCTAAGAAGGTGTCATCCTGAAAAAATAGGTAAAGATCTGAAATACTTTCAAACATCGAAGGAAAAATGTGAAAATAGACCTACCGTAAATAGTATGTTTGCTTCAACGTCTCAAAGTAACGATGATGGCTTGCGGGCATCTTAAAATATTTCGTTGCTTATAGCGAAATCTGGAAAACCGCACACCATCGGAGAAGAGTTAATTTTACCCGCTATTGAAAAGGTTTTAAAAACTGTTCTGCACAAACCTCCATTTGACGTACTCAAAAGAATTCCTTTAAGTAACAACACTGTACAAAGACGTATTGATGAAATGAGCTCTGATATAGAAAGCTTCTTGTGTAATTATCTGCAAACCACTCATTTTTCTATTCAATTGGACGAGTCTACTTTGCCTGGTAATGAAGCATTATTATTGGCATATGTTCGATTTGTTATGGACGAAGAAATCCATGAAGAGCTGCTATTCGCAAAAACTTTGAAGTTGGACACTAAAGGCGAATTGATATTTAATGTCTCGAGTGATTTTTTCACAGAAAAATCTATTCCATTTACAAACATTATTTCGGTGGCAGCAGATGGAGCTTCTGCCATGTTCGGGCGATATCGTGGGTTTATAAGCCATCTTAAAAGAATAATACCAGGACTAATTGCAATTCACTGTGTCATCCACCGACAACACCTTGTAGCGAAAAATTTGAGTGATAGATTGCACCAATCGCTTCAATTTGTGATTAACGCAGTTAATAAAATAAGAAGCAATGGTTTGAATACCCGTTTATTTGCACTATTGTGCGATGAAAATGATGAAGATTTCCAACGACTGCTCTTACATACTGAAGTACACTGGTTGTCGAAAGGTGCATGCTTATCGAGATTTTACTCACTTTTCGAATCAGTGATAGAGTTTCTGGAAACTAAAGCACCAGATTTAAAAGAAAATCTGATCAAATATAAAGAGGACATTGCGTACTTAACAGATTTGTTCATAAAATTCAATGACGTTAACTTGCAGTTACAAGGGGACAGCCTTAATTTAATAAAAACAAAGGGTGTAATTTCGGCTTTTCTTGGTAAATTGAAATTAATGAAGCAAAATATTAGTCGGCGCGAATTCTCCCAGTTTCCGCACTTGTCACAGATAGAATGTCTTGAGGATATTCAGACATACGCTCAACATTTAAATACCCTGCATGATGACTTCAAAAATAGATTTGAAGATATTCTGACGATGGAAATACCACCATGGATCATAACCCCATTTGATGAAACGGAAGAAGCGAATGTGGTATTAACAAGAGGAGCTACTTCAGCTCAGCACCAACGAGGAACTGAAGGTGAAATTTAAAAAAGGCTATGAAACATTTTGGTTGCAGGCAGAAATCCCCGAAAAATATCCTGGGCTGTGGGAAATTGCGAGAAAATTTTTGATAGCGTTTCCCTCGTCATATCTTGTCGAAAGAAGTTTTAGTGCCGTTACCCACCTGTTAACAAAAAAAAGGAGCAGATTGAACATCACAGAACGGGGAGATTTGAGATTACTTCTTACAAAACTGAAGCCAAATATTGATAATTTGCTGTCAATTCATCCAGTACATCCGTCTCATTAAAAGTATAACTATTTTTTATTGTTGATTTACATTTCAGAGTTCATTGTTGATTTTTTGTCAATTGTTGATTGTTTGTGATAATAAATGTTTATAATTTTGTATAACTACAAGTATTATTTTAATAAATAGGACACAAGAAAATGTGCTACTTTTTTTTTCTTTTTAACACCCCCAATTTAGGGTGATTTTTTTTAGGAATTTTGGGAATACAGTAGAAATGTAGCAGCAGGGGGTCTACCGAAAATAGTAAAACTTTGAAAGTGGTCCACGAGAAAAAAAAAGTTTGGGAACCTCTGCTTTAGCCTGAAGGATATTCTAAACCCCCTTATCCCCCCGGAAGGTTCCCCCCTTAAGTCGGTGTGTGGGGGGAGGGGGGGTCCGCACATGGTTCAATTTCTGGCTTAGTGGTCCGCAGACTTCTACGAGTTGGAATCCACTGATCTATATAAATGTGAACTCGAGAAAAATTAATGAGAATGATGAGTGCCTGGACCTCATATAGTATT
The DNA here is from genome assembly GCA_907164885.2 of Dolomedes plantarius. Lineage (NCBI taxonomy): Eukaryota > Metazoa > Arthropoda > Arachnida > Araneae > Dolomedidae > Dolomedes > Dolomedes plantarius. The sequence goes on along the minus strand of OU015496.1, from coordinate 88,887,072 downwards.
TGTTTAATATTTGGTGAAGTATTTGAGAATGCTGCTTTCTGTCATCGTTGTTTTGTTTTTCTAGCTACTCATTTTGAAAACCCAGTCTCCCACATACAGGTTAAAGCGAATTGACTGTTTGACTTCTTTTTTAATATTTTGAATTTTTTTAGCATTAAAAGCATAAGTAAAAGCATTAAAAAATATGGGATTATAGAAAGTTTGAAGCATGTTTTTGAAAAATGCAAGATTCTTATTAAAACATTGAAAATTACAAATTTTATTTATTTGTATAAATGTAAACTAGCGAAAAATTAATGAAAATGGTGAGCCTGGACCTCAGATAGTATTTATTGAATATTTGGTGAAGTATTTGAGAATGCTGCTCTCATATAATCGTTTGGTTTTTCTAGCTACTCATTTTGAAAACCCAGTCTCCCACATACAAGTAAAAGTGAATTGTTTGACCCCCTTTTTAAATATTTTGAATTTTTTAACATTAAAAGCATAAGTAAAAATATTTAAAAATATGGGATTATAGAAAGTTTAAAGCGAGTTTTTTAAAAGATGAAAGATTCTTATTAAAACATTGAAAATTACAAACTTCATTTATCTATATAAATGTAAACTAGAAAAAATTAATGAGAATGGTGAGCCTTGACCTCAGATAGTATTTGTTGAATATTTGGTGAAGTATTTGAGAATGCTGTTCTCATATCATCATTGTTTGGTTTTTCTCATTTTGAAAACCCAGTCTCCCACATACAGGTAAAAGCGATTTGACTGTTTGACACTTTTTTTTATATTTTGAATTTTTTAACATTAAAATCATTAGTAAAAATATTAAAAATATGGAATTATAGAAAGATTAAAGCATGTTTTTTAATTAAGTAATTCAGTTTGATATAAATTTACTTCAGAATTTCAGCCCAATTTTTTCACGACCCCCCTCTGGGTCGCGACCCACAATTTTCGCACTACTGTTTTATTCACAATTATGCATATAAAAATAGTTGAACAATAGGAATTTTTTTAAAAATATATTAAATTCAAAATTTAGATATATGTGCTGAAGTAACAGCTCCGCTGCATAATTTTCCCCGTGTTGCATGTGGGAAAGATTTCTAAATAAGTTGTAGTTATTGAGTAAAAAAAAACTTTACTGACTCTAAAGAGCAAATTGAAAATAATAATAATAATAATAATAATAATCTTTTTAGTCTAATTTTTAATCGAAGATAAATATTTTCAGAATTTTTATCGTAAATCAGAAATTTTGACGGCAATCCAACGAAAATAAGTCAAAGGGACGTTGAACGAAATTTCAGAGAGACACCTCGCATAGAATTTTAGAGATATTCTCTTAAGATGAAAAAGGGGGGAAAGTCCATAAATTTCATTACGTCGAGAGCACTAAACGTCGGTCAGTTTCGTTAAGGCTGCTATGTACTAACCCCATTGGATTCGCTCACCTCAATGTTGACCTATGGAGAAAATTTGTCCACGGATTGCCGACTTGGATTCAAAGATTTTTTTTTTTTTAAATTGTACTCCGCCATAGAGAAAGAAATTTTACATTTGTGTACATTTTTCATTTTTTTTAAATGCAATTGATATTTTAAAATTTAAATTATTCCGGGAAAAATCTGGTATAGTGTGTTTTAAACGCTCATAAATTCCTCCGGTGGACGAAATTTATAAAATGAATCCTGTAGCGCTTTGCAGAAAAGTTCAGGCTATCGGAAAATACCAATTTTATTTATCAACATTTATGTATCTGTAAATAGTTGACAAAAATATATTTTAAATAAAAAATTTGGGGGCAGCGCTTAACCCCCCCCCCCCTATAGAGAGAGAGCCATTACAATCCCTCAAAATGTCAATCCTAAGGGGGATGGAATTCTCGAACTGTCAACTGGACTCCTCCCACCACAAGAGTCTGCAAGAAGAGGAAAAAGGAAACACGATTTTTTTTCGTAGTACATATCAGCCTTAATTACTGGAAGACGTTCCTTCCGAGCACGAAGGCCTAACATTTTAGTGTGAAGTTCGTTGGCTAAAGTAAAGGGAAGATGTTGAAGCGTTTTTATGATATGAAAGATGGGATATCTGTTTTCATGGACATAAAGGGAAAGCTTCTACAGGAATTAAAATGCAGAACCTGGCTGTGTGTTTTTGCATTTCATGTAGATGGTACGACTCGTGGGAATTAACTCAGTGCTGAGTTGCAAACACGAGAACAGTTAGTGCATGAGCTTGGGCACATCAAGTCATTTCGAAATAAACTTTGAATCGGGGAATATCAACTGACAGGCAGCATTTATCATTTTCCCCACAGTTGCGAACTACAACAATAACTTTGGTTGCAATTCAATTGCAGACGAGCTAAAATATTTGAAGGAAAAATTTAACACCAGGTTCCGTGATTTTCAAGAGCAAAAAGAAAATTAAAAATTTTCTCGTAATCATTTGAAGTTGACGTGGAACAAATTCCACTTTCTTTGCAAATGGAACTAACAAGTTCTACAAGAGAACATTGATCTGGAGACAAAAGTCAAGGGTATTTCATGGATTGACTTTTATTAGAAATATTTCCCAGTAGACAATTGTCCGAAAACTCACAGCTTTTGCTCAGATGAGAAAGGCGCTATTTAGAAGCACTTAAAAATGAGAGCAATTGTTTTCCAGAATGAAGTTCGTTAAATCTAAAACGAGAACTAGAATAAAGGATTCACGCCTAGAAAGCAAGTCGCATGTTGCAACATTAGTTGCTTCCCCGAACACTGGCCGTCTTATGAGCAATATGAAATCCAACTGTCGCAATAAATATATGGTTCATTGTATTATTATTTATTAATTATTATGATGATAAAATTATCTTCAATTTAGTTCAAACTTAAATAAAATTTTAAACTATGACAATTTTTTTAAAGTAAGAAAAAAATTAAAAATATTTGCTTCTTTTACATACCGTAAAATCTTGAGTATAATACGCACTTTTTTTCACATTTTGCGTATTATACTCATGAACAAAAAAAAACGTAGTTTTAAACATCGAATAAACGACAAACAATAGAGGAGCTGTATTCTAGTGAAAGTGATTTAGACTAATAATGTGACAGCATTGTTTGTTTTGAATTTTGAAATTTAAGATTTTTTTCTACGGAATTTGACGTTTTCGTTTATTCTTATTACAAATTTTATTTATGTTAATAAGTATTTGTGCAATTTTTAAATAAATATTGAAAAATTATGGATGCGTATCACAGTCGAATTTTAATTTTTCCGAAAATTTCGCGCAAAATCAAACATGCTTATTATACCCGTGTCCGTATTATAGTCAAGATTTTACGGTACTCCTATGCGAGCCTTTAAAAGGTCCGGCCCGCAGACTCATTTCAAATTCCCTGTGCGGCCTATGGTCTTGTCAAAGTTGCACATGCCTGCTATAAACTATCCAAACCTTCGGCCTCAGTGTGACTGATCATTAGTAGAAAGAAGCTCATCCAAACTGTAAAAAGTACATGTAATATATTTGTAATTTTTAGCATTATTTATATTACACTGAAAATGAGTAATAAAAAGAATGACTGTTCCTTATCATAATATTATCCGACAGAGAAAAATAATCACACTTGGAAATGCAAGTAAAATTCAATTTTTAAAACTCCTGATATTTTAGCACTGTAAATTTTTTTTTGAAATTTTTCTTTCATTAAAACTCTTTCAACTATTATTCTCGGTAATTAGATATGTGCTAACGCCAATTCTGGATACGAATTCGAAACTTCCCCTGCAGAGTTCACTACAAATCATAAAATACACTGTAATTTTTTAAAATTTAAACTCAGGTCCCCATAACCCCCCTAGCAACAAGCACCGAAGCATTTCTAAACAGTCTTTGAAAAATTCCTTTAAAAAAAAAGTAAGGCAAATATTTTTAGGGGGACAAAAAAAAGTCTTTTATTCTTCTGTTCCGTGTGTAAAGACGCCTTGAAAGGTGACGATCTGGAGCTCGAGGCTGCGAGGAATTTCTGTTTGAAGCAGTTTTAATATATAAAAAAAAGGATTCAAAGAGAGAAAAATCTCTGTTTGAACAGCTAATTAAACCGATTGGTGAAAAGTTCTTCTCGCCGCCAAAGGCAAAATGAAGTGATTCTTTTAAAAAGTGCATGAACGTAAGAGAAAGGTTATAGACTGTTCTAACTTTTGTGAAATTTACACCATATATTATTGGAGAAATAATTTTGGATAAAATGTTGATATCAGTATTTTTTTTAAACTTTATTTCCCAGTGAGTAACATATTTAGTTTTACAATTCTACTGTAAAAGACAGAACCTATATTTCTTTTGCAATGATTTTTCGTTTTATTTGAGAAATATTTTACAAGGGACGATTTCCTATTTATTGAGCTGAAATTTGTGTTAAATTAACACAAATAAAATATAGTTAATGAGCACACAAATAAAATATAGTTACACAAATAAAATATAATAACACAAATAAAATATAGTTAATAAATAAAATAATGAGCTGAAATTTGTGTTAAATTTAAACATTAAAATTCCCGTTATGACCCAGACTTTTTCAGATTTTAAAAGGTCGAAATTGAATTTTACAGCCGATTTATCCGCCATAACCCTCTCTACCTTAGTACACTAGAACCTTCTAGTACTCTTAGTACTTAGAACCGTAGTACACTAGAACCTTCTCTTATGTGAAACATTAACTTCTAGTTGAAAATATCTATCGATCGCTATCTTAAATACATCTTTAGGCTAAAGAAAAGCCTAAAGTCGTAAATTATAGGTCACATTCGGGTCCGATGCAGCCTAGTGGTAACACGTTGAAGGTCGGACGGAGGAAGTTGGACGGTGGACGGTCGAATCCCGACAAGCGCCATTGAATGCCTTCGTATCTAGGCCGGATATGGGCATGTTAAATCCGTAGAAAAATTCCTTCCATGTTGTCAGAGGCAGCGGGAAGGTACGAGCCCTCTAGATGTCGCACCTGGAGGTGCTCGGTCCAAACTGAGTTCGCACAAGGGGCGTCGCGCCGCGCCGCTTGGGAAAGGAGCGCCGCGCCGCGCCGCGCCGCGTCGCTTTAGCTTTTTTGTCTCGTCGCTTTTTTGTCGCGCCGCGCCGCTTAGGCGTCGCGCCGCTTGGGAAAGGAAAAATCTCTGGGTACGTTTTAAACTTCTAAATCTTTAGCCGTGCTCTAGATGCAATAGGATATAAATATTTCAATCATGTTGGCTGTTATATTCCGAAACTAATTATAAATTCGTTCATATTTAGTGCGATCTGAATTTCAAAATGCCTCACAGTCACAGTAATTAAAGATTATGCACAAAGTTACGTAAATTTATCTGTCCGGTTTCATCGGATTCCCAGAGTTTAAAAAAAAACGTTTCGGACGTCCTTGACAGATCTTTTCAAATCTGTATCTCTAAACCAAGTATTTACAGAAATTCATTAAGAAATTACAGTTAGTTAGCTTAACATACTGGGTTATTTCGTTGAGGAAAAGTGTGCTTAAGAAGATGGAGCGGGGATGTTTTCAGAAAATATGAATTTTTTTTATCTAAAGGTACCTTCGGAGGTGATTTTTCAAATTTTTTTTATTTCGTCTTTTTATCTATTTTTTATAATGACTTGTAGGTTGAAACTTGTAAAAATGTATAAAAAATTTAGATGTTACATTAAAATAATATTTTCAGGGGAAAAATGGAAGAAATGGGAATAGAGTATTCACAGGATTATACTCTGTTTATCTCAGAATCTGTAGCAGGTAAAGTACTGATATAGAGAAAAATCACTTAAAATTCATTGTCACTTGCAATTCCTACCTATGTTAATAAAAAACTAATTAATATGCAACCATGAGTATAGTCTATGCCCTTTATAAACGTTATAGATGAAGTGTACAAAATTTTAAGGCATTTTAAGCGTCACTTTTTCTTATAGGGTGTTTTGAGTAAAGAGAAACGATGAAAAAATTTAATTTTGAGAAAAAACGCTAAAAATAACTTTTTAACACATTTCTTACTTTAAAATTAACTATTTTCGGACTAAAATCCACCAGATTTATAAATTCAAACAGAATTAGAAAGATAAAAAATTAGGCTTTAATGTTATTGCAAAAAAAATCGACATTTTGACCGTTTTAAAGGTGTATGAATACCTCTAACAAATGTAGATTAAAACATGATTTGTAAAATTTCCTTTTCAAAAACTTTATTTTTTTGCCTCCTGATTCTACTTTCTTTAAATTGCACCAATCTCAAACCAATCAAAAACTACTTTGAGGCTAATAGATATGTTTTAAATACTGCCCGTGAAACATGCTTATAGCATATCAACCAACATATCTATCTAATGACCACGATTTTCTGTCGCGATTGACAATTTTCGATAGTTTTAAGTAAATTCTAGTAATAAAAATTTCAGTAGAACAAATAGATATTCTCAGCTGCTAAAAAAGAATTACTTTTTGGATGCATTAAAGTATTCTAAAGATACGTAGCGATACAGAGCGTCATAAATTTGACAAATCTCCAGAAGATAAGACCTATTTTAATGCAGATATGTATAAAATATTCTCCACGATAAAATTTTAGGAAAGAAAATGCAGCAAACCGTATCAAAGGAAGAAGTGTACAGTCTTCCGAGATTTTTCCGACGCATTTGCCTTTCATATCATTTCCTTATAAATGAAGCGCGTCATAAAACTCTTTCAACATTCTCAGCATTGAAAAAAAAAATTGTTGAAAACATTCGGGACTTCTTTATGCCCCATTTACAATTTTGAATGTATTTAGAGGCAATTACTTCGAGAAGTTTTGCTATATAAAAATCACAATTTTCGTCTCATCATTTTTTACTCGACTCTTTATGCGTTGAATTTATTTATATTTTGTTTATTATTTCTTTGTTCAAAAATTTCAAAAGGTGAATGTATTTAAGATGTAAAAACAAATCAGTATCCTAACATTGGTGCTAAAATATCTAATAGGAACTCCTTGGTCATTTAGTACTCTTTTTGTAAGCAAATCTCGAGAAAAATAATTAAAATTAAACTAAACAGTACGAATTAGCAGCATTACAGTAATCTCCAAAGCGTGGGGAAAAAAAATTTCAGGTAGTCTCTTCTAACGAAACTACCGCGGGTTATTAACGTAGGATTACTTATCGTTGCTTACCTCTTTTGCATGTGTATATGTATGTATGAGTTATGTATATATGTATCTATATACAGTGGAGTCCCGATATTCCGAAATGATTGGGACCAGACCCTTTTCGGATTAACGAATTTTTCGGATTAAGCGAAATCATTCTTAAAATAAACAAATTACATAATAACGTGTGATTACATAAATATTACATATTACGTGTGGTTACACAGTTTATTTTATAAGGTCTGTCTAAACATAACCAAATCTCGGGACGAAATGGGTGATAAGAGAGCGGAACGTTGCCTAGTACAGTACAGTCGAGTGTAAGTTGTTCTAACAATACGCCACAGTGCTCGACAGTTGGATTTCAGACGATCAGCAGATTGTTGAAATGGTTTTGAAAGAACCTGTCAACGTCTCAGGCGAGAGTGAAGGTGAAGGAGACGGTGACAGTAAGCAGAGGGTATCCCACTCAGACACTGCGTCTGCATTTGCGCTACGCTACGTAGAGCAAAACTCCACCGCAACCCTAGCGGACACCATTTTTCTGACGCATTGGCGTAATTTGGCTTCAAGGGAGAAGTATTCTTCTCTTCGACAAAAATATTTAACAGATTTTTTCAAAGCAATGTAGTTCAGTAATAATTAGTTCAGTACATTGTCTAACTTTGAATTTTCATGTAATTTTTAGAAATATACTTTATATTTCTTAGTATCACTGTGGTTTTATTGTAACCTTAGTTCTTTTTGACTTTTGGTTTCCGATTTAGCGGACTTTCGGATTACCGAAGTTCGGATTATCGGGACTCCACTGTATATGTACGTATGTATATATGTATCTATATATATATATATATATATATATGTACGTGCATATATATATATATATATATATATATATATATATATATATATATATATATATATATATATATATATATATATATATATGTATATATATATATATATATATATATATATATATATATATATATATATATATATATATATGTATATATATGTATATATATATATATATATATATATGTATATATATATATATATATATATGTATATATATATGTATATATATATATATATATATATATATGTATATATATATATGTATATATATATATATATATATATGTATATATATATATATATATATATATATGTATATATATATATGTATATATATATATATATATATATATATATATATATGTATATATATATATATATATATATATATATATATATATATATATATATATATATATATATGTATATATATATATATATATATATATATATATATATATATATATATATATATATATATATATATATATATATGTATGTCAAAATTTTAACACATTTTGGTACTTTTCTGTTTAACGGTTTACTGCTTGTCGAAGCGATACAGACTGGGTTTAGCGCGCTGCCAAAATTATAACTCGCGAGGACGGATGGATGGACTAAGCGTTTGAAATTTTGCTTTCCGGAGGATCGTTATGGAGGAACGTAATCCCACGTTAAAAAGACAGTGATTGGATCTTGGTATTGATGACGTCAGATCGGGATTTGTGGCACTGAGAAATAATGGCTAAAAATCCTTAATAAGTGACACTCGAACGAAACTAAATGCTTGAAACAGAGGCGGCTAAACTGAGGCTCTTTATCACTTTCTTCGGAGCATTCCACTAGAATTAAATAAACTTGTGCCAGAATCAAAACATCCAAAATTAAAAATTTGGGTCGAGTAATTTTCATTTTTGGTGCAACTTTATATGTGTGAAACCTTGTATACTACATTTAGATTGATAAAAAATTAACAAAGCTCAGTGATGAGAAATAAGCATTCAACTCAGCTGAGACGAACTGCAACAACTCAATGTATTACAGATTTGAATAATTTGACGAAACAATCAAAAGAAAAAATATTAATTCAGCTATTAAAACTATTTAAGAATTTAGAAATATTAATTATTGTAGGTATAGGATGAATGATATATTTCATAAAAACCTTAGAAAAACAACGCTTAAAATTTTTCTCATATCAACTAAAATATAATTTATAACTATATATAATTTTTCCGTTTTAGGCTCTTCTAAGTACGGAGACATTCTTAAATGGCTCTTAATACTGTTCATCTTGGCCACCCCTGGTATACACACTCCTGGTATATACAATACCTATGTATTATCTCAGAAAAATGCAAGAAATTCGCCTTACAATATCAGCTACATCAGGGTAAAATGTTATTTTGTACTTTCCTGCAATGAGATCTGAAAACGGCTAAAAAGTTGGGAGTATTTGATCGGAATGGTGATGACTAACACATATCCACGTTCTTCTCCAGTCCACTGAAAAATAAGTCGACAGGATGGTCAAAAGTGGTTTTGAAGTTAAAGCCACAATACAATGCTTTCGAGTTCTAGCGGCCTTTAGAACGGATAAATACGAAACGAAGGATACAAGATACCCTAGAAGGATACAAGGCAAAGAATCGAGTGTTCTCTTTACAAGGGCGAAAAATGTGTTTAAGGGGGTATTTGTGGAAAGTTTGAATCAAAAGTGTATTTTAATGCCTTCTAACTGTGTGGAATTTTTTGAATGAGTAGTTTAGAATAGAAATTGCAAGAGAAACATGCAAATGGCTAGAATCTGCCATACAGCAAGAATTATTTTCACTCTAAATGAACATTGTATAGAGCCATTTAAGATGATATCTATGTTTTTCCTTCCTTTTCTCGATATATATTGGTGAATCTTTATCCTGGAAAAAGAATTAAATTTCTGCTTAATTCCTCAGTGACCTAGAATCAAATTAGTCTGATGTTTGACAGAAAAGGGACGAAAGAAAATAATCATTTTGCTTATCTGTCTTGAAGTTGTTTTGAACAGCCAACTAGAGAGTCAGTCTTTAATGTCAGGGCAGATTTTACACACTTATTTTTTTAACCTCCTTCAACTATGCGCGGACAATATGCACAGATTGTATATTTACAGTTCTGCCTGCGCCTCTATCGATACAGAAACCCGATTCTATGGCTATTATCCCAAATATTCAGAAATCATGGACTTGATGTTTCGCGTCGTTAATTGACTCTTCAGCATATCACTGCCACTTGATACACCTCACACTGAGCAATTTCGTGCAGAAAATTTCTCTACAATATAGCTACGGATAGAATTGACTTGTGTTTCTGTCGAAGTATTTACAATTGTAGTTAAAAACAGGTGAGTAAAACTTAATTTTCCGTATTTCTTAAAAATTTTATCCTTACAAACTAATAACGAAAGACCGCAACCAACTTTATTTGATGGTAAGATAATAACTACCTTGTAGGCAAGGGTTTGAATCTGACTTGGACATCCTGTACTATCCACTCGTAAAAGTAACATTGGCTATAAATATGTATATATATATATGGCTGTATGTATGTATATATTTATATACATACATACAGCCCTTCTGTGTATATTTATATACAGAAGGTCGTTCGCACTTTATGAAATGATTTTGTAATTTATTTTTAGTGTTTGCATTTTGAGATAAAAATTTGGCAACTTTAGAATAATCGTCTGCTACTATTTTGTTTTCATTGGAATTAAAATAAAAGGTTTATTCGTAAAATGGCTCCTAAAATTGATTAATGACTTGAAGGTTACGTAACTGCGCTTTCCGAGGAGAAATATTCGTATCAACAAATTATATAGCGGTGTAAAAATCCCGGTAAAAGTCATTTATAATATATTAAATTTGAGAGGAAAAAAAGTCTAACTGAAAGTACAAATGAAAACATGACCGCGAAACCTCATCCTAAGACTGTTCGAACGCAGGTAAATATCAAGAAAGTGAAGTCTCTGATCCTAAAAGAAAATCCGCCAACTCAAAGATCCATTGAATCGAAACTAGGAATGTATTCTGACACTGAAAGTAAAATCATTCATAAAGATTTGAAGTTAAAAAGGATGTTTAAACCTAATGTTCATCTGCTTTTGCCAAAGCATATTGTTGAAAGAAAAACAAATTGTAGAAAATTGTATGAAAAACACCTAGCTGCTGAAAAATGGAAATTTTTGGTAATACTCGTTGAGTTATGGGTGTATTTAAGTGACTGTAACAAAAAACGATCAATTTTCTGTTGCTCAACTGACGGGAATGACAGTACGAAATGGCTGCGTCACTGTACAGAAAAGTTCCCAAAGGGATTCATGATAGTTGCAGGATTTTGTTACAACGGCAATTTAAAAATAATAAAAGTCCCAGGTCAAGCCAAAATTAATTCACTCTACTATCAGCAGAATATTTTAGAACCAATTTTTGAAGAAGGAATTCCAGACTTATACGGAAAAGATATTGATAAAGTTGAGCTTCATATGGACAAAGCCTCTAGTCACATGTCTAAGTCAACTGCCGCTTATTTAGCAAAGAAAGAACATAAACAGGAATAAAGTGTATCCCATTTAATGAAATACCTGTAAAATCCCCTGACACTTCTCCAATGGACTTTTGGATTTTCGGGTTATTAAAACGAGACTTAGGAAAACCGCAACCAAGAACACTGAACGGACTTTAGAAAACGGTCCAAGAGGAATGGGGTAAAATTTACATGACAGTATTAAGAAAAAGTTTACTTTCATGGAAAATTCGAGCTACAGCTATTGTCAACAACCATGGCTATCAGATAGAAGCAAATCGCCTCAAAAAATACGGCATTTATACATAAAACTTAACTATCAAAATCGTTTCCATAAAGTGCGAACGACCTTTTGTATATATATATATATATATCTATATATATATATATATATATATATATATATATATATATATATATATATGTATGTAGTATGTATGTATGTATATATATATATATATATATATATATATATATATATATATATATATATATATATATATATATATATATATATATATATATATATATATATATATATATATATATATATATATATATATATATATACAGAGGCTGTTCGCACATTTTTTAGACGATTTTGGTAAGCGGTAATAAAAAATCGTTTGCTGCTAAAGAAATAATTGCAATTGTACTATGTTTTCAAAAGTCAAAATTATCGTCTGCGGCTTGAAAGTTTTGCTTTTATTCAAAATGGCGTTTTTAACAAAACAGTGGTTCGAAGGCTACATTTATGCTCTTTCCGAAGAGAAATATGCATACTCCGTTATCTAAAAACGATATGAGAGTCATGGTTTTGTGATATCTAAAGCGTCGATAGGTAATATCGTCAACAAGAAAGGAAAAAAAAGTCAAATTGGAGCCTCAAGTGGGACAAAAATTCCAAACAAGTATCCAAGGAAAAAACGGACATCTTCGACTATTGCAAAGGTACGTTGTTTAATGTTAAAAGAAAATCCCCCTAGTCAAAGGACAGTTGCAAAATCATGAAAATGCTCGATGTCCACTGTAAACAAAATGATAAACGCTGATTTAAATCTTAAGAAAGCGAAAAAACGCAATTTGCATCGTCTTCTTCCAAATCATATCGCTGAACGCAGGACACGCTGCAGAATTCTATATGAGAAACACTTATCCAAAGAAAAATGAAAAACAATTGTCACAATAGATGAATCATGGGTGTATTTAGATGATTGCAACAAAAAAAAAAGCCATTGATTATCATAAAAGGGGAGGAAAAAATTTAAGTACATGGTTCAAAGAATCGAAAGAAAGTTTTTCTAAGGGATTCATGATTGTTGCTGGTTTTTCTTATAATGGCAAGTTAAAAATAAAGAGAGTAGAAAAAAATGTCAAGATTAACTCCAAATACTATCAGGAATATATTTTATCGCCAATTTTTCTGAATGAAATACCATCGCTTTACCCACAGTGCCATCAATCTGTGAAACTCCATCAGGACAAAGCTAGCAGTCACACATCAAAATCCACTGTAAATTTCCTAAAAGAAATGGAACAAAAAACTGGTATCAAGGCTTTACTGATATCTCTACTAAATCTCCCGATGTATCACCAATGGATTTTTGTGCTTTCGGACTTTTAAAATCTGCATTATCCAAACGGCGTCCCAAAACCCTTACAGGACTCTGGAAAGCTGTTCAGGAGGAATGGGATAGAATACCTCTTCTCACACTTGAAGAGGCATTATTATCCTGGAAATTGCGGTGTCGAAAGATAGTTCAGAATAAGGGATGTCAAATAGAACATTTAAAACATAATAATTTTATGTAATTTAGTTTTGTGAATACAATATACATCGTCTAAAAAATGTGTGAACAGCCTCTTTATATATATATATATATATATATATATATATATATATATATATATATATATATATATATATATATATATATATATATATATATATATATATATATATGTATGTATGTATGTATACATATATATATATATATATGTATGTATATATATATATATATATATATATATATATATATATATATATATATATATATATATATATATACATATATATATGTATGTATGTATGTATGTATGTATATATATATATTTTTTTCAGTCACAGTTTTCATTTAATATATACGCAGAAATTTCAGACGTTTATTTATAAAAGTGTTTTAAAGAGCGAGTTTATAATATGGAAGTTTTTCTCTGAGAATAGGAACAAACCTTTCCTTTCTACGCATTTTTTTTCACAAGAGCTAAAATTAATAACTCAACCAGTCGTTTGAATAAAAGCTGGTGGAGAAGGCTTCTACAAGTATGGGAATAAGGTAAACAGAAACCCTAAAAGATCGTTTTTAACACTAGAAGTGTATATCAATTCTTCAAACTTCTCGCTATTCAAGACTAAAATTTCTTCCCACTTCAATCCATATTCATAGATTATTTTTCTTCTCCGACAAGTTCCAACCGATATGAATAGCATGAAGCCAAAAACTCAAAAAATAGAACGATGGCAGGAATGAAAAAGTTACGGTTATTTTATCTTCCTTGCAGGGTTTTGGGACTAAAACATGTTTTCGCCCTGCAGCTAGGTATTCATATGTTCAACCGAACGCCATTTTGTGAATTGGTGATTCTAGAGTTAAGCTACCTCCTTGACTATGTTTTTCTGTTATTTAAACCAAGAGGATGAATTCGATCTCAATCTTGGTTTACGAGGTTCCTACAGTAGGAGGTGAAGGATTTTAATTATATCATGCCTAAAAAAACCTATTGTATGGGGAAATGTTTTGAGAGTTTCAGACACTTTCATGCATATTCATGCTGTTAAAAATTGTCAATGAATATCACTTTTGTTGATCAGAAGATGTCTGAAGATTTTCAGTTTGAAATGAAGTGATTACTTCTTAATTTCGCTAAGGACAGAATTGATCTTTAACGAAACTAAAAAAAAATTAAAAGAAAAGATTTTCTGTGTTATTTTAATCAAAGAGGAAAAATAATACCTCTTTCGATTCTATTGCAACGAGATCTAAATTTTACCGTAGTTTGTCTATAATAACAGTAATTTAAATGTGAAACCCTTCTCCCTTGATCAGCCTCCACAAAAAGCATTCAACTCTATATTAGCCCGCCCTTTTCTCGAAATTTCTCTTGGCCCGTCTTGGGAAACATGTACAAATTTTATTCATCGTTTATGATACAGATGTGTTATACGAACCTCCCTGCCAAGTTTGGCGATTTTGTGTTTGGCGTGGTAACCATGCGATTTTGGCGAGATTTTGTTATTTTGTGGCAACCCAATTTGAATGGCTAGTCGTGTTTACGATTTGAATGGTTCCAATTTGAATGGCTAGTCGTGATATAATATGGCGGCCATGTTGTTTCGAAATATTAATGATGTATTTTGGATAGTATTAGATGTAGAATTTTGAGAGATAGGCGTACTTTTGGGGTTTTTTGGGATATAAAGTGGGGGGGGGGGTAAACGAGGTTTTTTGCGATTTATTTGAAATTAACAGTTAATTTAAACGGTAAATTTAGATGGGATTTGATGGACTTACATGGTTGGTTGTGTTATGCGTTTCTACGTCTGAGTTTTTGAAAACGTTGTGGTTGATTTAAAGGGTGGTTTAAGTTGTGGTTAATTTAACCAAGGTGTATTTTATGTTTATTTAAATGAGTTATTATTAGTTGTATTATAATGACTTTTTATAGCGGGGGGGGGCGGCAGCCCCACCCACACCTAACATATATCTAATTATTTTTATGCTTTTATTTTTTGTATTTATGTGTTTTTAAGATCCCGTGTGAGCCTACGAGTTTATTAAAGCCAGCAGTAAGTTTGTTTTCCAATTTATTACGCTTACTACATCTTTTCCATATTATGTTTACATTTCGCACTTTAAGCCTAACATGTCTCTTGAAACCCCTTTCGTGTCAAAAACTTTTGGCGCCAACTTGTCGCCAAGGGAGGTGCGTCTGGCACATCTGTTCCCAAATTTTATTCAGCGTTTATGAACTGTAAGTCCGTAAAGACACTTGAGGAGTTTAAAACTCTTAAAATATCCTAGCAAACCGTTGTGACATGATAGCACTAAAGAATTACTCAAACAGTAAGCCAACAGAGGAGGATGTTTATATGAAATTAAAAACAGTCAGTCACGGGTCGCAATGCATCACGCTGCACCTAATCAAAATGTATATAGTGAGAAGTGAATTTCAAGCTGTTCTTGCTGTGATCAGATTTTAATATACATCTATCCTCCTCGTGAATATGAACGCAAAGTTATTGAAGAGCAGTTAACTTTGAAAATAACTTTCCTTTCTGGATTTTTGAGTAACCAGTTTAAGAAAACTACAATGGCGTAACTACTAGAAGGGGTTACAGTATCATCAGCATCATTTTCATAAACAACACCTCTCCAAAAACTCTGGAGTCTTCGAGCAAATCTCAAAGTATTCTGGATCTCAAAGTATTCTGGAGATTATTCTTTCGTTGGACAAAAAACTCCGTAGTTCGTGGTCTATCGAGAATAAGGTGTTGTTCACATAGAATCCTTCAGCGTCAGCTTAAAGAATTTTAACCAATCATATACCAATCATTTACCCATTTTACCAATCAGCGCCAACGGAATCTTTAACGCTAACGCTGACGGATTCTATGTGAACAGGTCCTTAGTCAGTTGAAGGAATACGTGAGAGGTACATGAAGTAGTGAAAAAAGTCACCCAATGCATACTTGCCCATTGCATCTTTACACTATTCACCACTCATATTGTCTTTCTTAAAGTGCATACTTTCAATGTTTTGTATGAAGGATTGTGGGAAAAAATGTTTTGTAATCCAAACATGGCTTTACTTACAATCACATAAAATTTGGTGCACTCCCTAGTAAATTCTAGTCTGCTGGGATTCTACACCGAGCAACCGTAAAACTAACCTTCCATGCTCAGAACAGACTTTCATAGTCTCCAGTCAACTGAGTTAGGAAGCCGTGGCAAGCAATGTTTATGTCGATGTCATGTTGATTAACACAGTTGATGAATAAGTCATGTTAATGAACCCAGTCAAGCACACTAGCACACATAAAAGTTTTTTGAATCATGACAGAAGAAGTCTTGAAAGACGGAAGAAGCTGGTAACAAATGTTGCCAAATACTTTATAATTAATTACTGTGGGACCTCAATCGATCGTTCCCCGAATCATCGTTTCTCCGTATGTGACGTTTATTTCATTTAGTGCCGGTGAAAATATTTCTTTGTTATGTCCCCACATCCATAGTTTCCTTGCATTTATCGTTCAGTGCAATCGGTCAAAAAAAATAGATCGAGGTTCCACTGAATTACAATCATTGAAAAAAAAAAAAAAAAAAAAAAAAAAAAAAAAAAAAAAAAAGAGATAGGAAAAATTGCGTGGTGCCTATTTAACGTGGCGATATTCGCCTTGTTTACAAGTTCTTGTCACTTCCTCACATGCGGTTGAGGTGTCAGCCTTTAAGGGCCTGTTCACATAGGAGTTCATTGCGTTGCGTTAAGGAAAAGATGACGTTGAGACGAAAATAAACCAATCATATGCCTCCAAACGATTAGCAATGAAATTTTTAACGCCTATGATTGGTTTATTTTCGTCTCAACGTCATCTTTTCCTTAACGCAACGCAATGAACTCCTATGTGAACAGGCCCTTAAGCATCGCAAGAACGCGATGGTATTCAGCTTGTTGGCTGTTGCAAAGATGACGTCATAGTTTTTTTTTTCTCTTACGTATTTGCCATATGAAACTACTTATTTTTAGCGGACTTTGTTTGGCCGTATGTAACTGTAGACCGTGTTTCTTATGCAAATGTTTGATTGTATAAAAGAACAGGTTTATTAATGTCCGAGTCAGTCAGTCTGTGGCATTTGTCAATCTCCCACTCTCGGTTAGAGGTGTGGAGATTGTATCTTTTCATGTACGAGTATATTATTTTCTTTATGAGCAGTTGGATCGATATTATGTCTTATATTTAGTTCGGTATTCATCTGTACATGATCATCGCATCGATTATTAAAGGATTTTAATTTCTACGAATTTTGTCATCATTCAAATGTCCCTATTCCACTGCTCGCTCTGCACAGCAAAAAAATTGACGGAAATTCACAGTCACGTATCAAGTTTGTTTTCTGACATTTAACAGAAGAAAAAAAAGTCCGTTCTTAAATGGAACATTATGTATTACACCCTACGTATATGTTTAAATTTTCTTGCATTTTGAAAATAAGGTTAACATTTAAAACTTCTCGGTCTATTCCAGGAAATAGCATTTTTGTATCTGTCGTATGTTATATATAGACTGGAATTTTACCTTGAACTATAAAAAAGCGTCTGATTTCCTTTAAATAGATCGGGAACCAAAATTAAAATTCATATACTATAGAATGATTTCGACTTTCTAACCAGCAGTTAATTTTGTTAACTGGAATACAAAGGTTCCTAATATCCACAATAAAAATGAATTACTGTTATTTTGGATTCTGAGAAACTGTGTGTTCCTGTTTGCATTATTATTCCACAAGTTGCACGTGGCTAAAATTAATTCCCTTATTCATTTCATTACTAGGAAAAAATCTATTCGCAAAGCGCTATTTTTAATTTGAATGTACAAAACAGCGTGGAAGAATGACGTAGGAATTAATGAAATAAACAGTAAAGCTCTCACATCTTTAAATTAATGCTGACAAAATACCTTTTTAAAAAAATATTAAATCAGGTCAAGTACGCGGAAGATGGAAAAACAAACATCCTGAACGAACCAGCGTTTTAAGTGGCCAGTAAGTTTTATCACCAAAATGGATTGCACTTCAAAATAATCCTTTGAGTCAGAAGCCTTTTTTTTCGGGTTGTTTGACAAATTCACAGTTTTAGAATATATATATGTAGAATCCGGAAGTAGAGATAAGTATTGGTGTAACGTCTAGGGTAATTCAGTAACTAAACGTTAATTTACCGACTAATATTTATTAAGATTTAGCTTTGTCGTCACAACACTATATAACAGAATATAACAGAATATAAACACGTAAATGCTATAATATAGTCCTAACTCATGTACGCGGCCCGCAGCGTTCGCATACGCCAGTTTCCACTCGCTGAATCCCCAGGTGCGTAGACTTTAACTCTGGCGTTACCTACCGCGATCTCTGGTGCATTTCTCATCCGACATATATATATATATATATATATATATATATATATATATATATATATATATATATATATATATATATATATATATATATACACTTACTAGCTGTTTACCCGGCGTTGTCCATGTATTTATTAATCTCATTTTTTTATTACACAGGAAAAGGAATGAATTCTACCTATAGTGTAAAATCTAAGTAATTTTATTTACAAGTATTCAAAAGTATATGTACAGTATACAAATGATAAAGTAAAATTATAAATTCACTCTAATATTAATTTAACTCAAAACTTGTTTATAAACAACATTTATAGTATCGCCTATTCATCTCAGTGACCCCGAAAACTATGGTTTCGACACTACTCTTGGTCATTTTGGGGATTTTATTTTTCGCCCCTTCTTCCCCCTCCCCATGCTGTGTTGGGGGTGAAATTTACACTTAAACGCATCGGGAGTGTCACTAATCATTAGCCATTAATTAATTTTCTACATAATTTTCATGCATGTTGAGGCATTTGTCCGAACAATGGTACAGTTTGAAAATCCCGGTCTCATAGAACTCCGTCGGCTGCGAGAAGAGCCACCTTCGCACGGTCTGTTTGAGTGCGCCGTCAGAGTCAAACTTCTTACTGCCAAGGAACTTATTCATGGATCCAAACAGATGGATATCGGAGGGTGCCAGGTCCGGGTTGTATGGTGGGTGCTCCAAAACTTCCCAACCATATCCCTGCAATTTTGCACGAACTGGGCGAGACACATGCGGACGAGCGTTGTCGTGCAGCAGTCGAATGTGCTGATTTGTCGCACTGCGCTTGGCGCGAATGGCGCGTCGCAGTTTAGTCAGCGTTGCGCAGTAAGTTACAGAATTCACAATACTCCCAATCTGCCAGTAGCACACCTTTCATGTCCCAAAACACAGTGAGCATCAATTTCCGTGTGGAAGGTGAAACTTTGAATTTCGTTCGGGAAGGAGAAGATGGATGTTTCCACATCATGCTCGCAGATTTTGACTCCGATGACATGTGTAAGGCCCAGATTTCATCTCCCGTGACAATGTTCGCCAAAAACTATTTACCTTCCTCGTGGTACCGCTGCAAATGTGTCGCCGTTCCGACAGTTGTTTTGATACCCAGCGGGAACAAACTTTCCTGTACCTTAGCTTCTCATGAACAATGTCCCAGGCAGATCCATAAGAAATGTTGCAACGTTCCTTTATTTCATTCAACGTCGTTCGACGGTTCTGCCGTATGACGTTGTCGATTTCATCAACAATTGAACAGGTTGAAGAAGACACTGGCCTCCCAGATCGGACTTCATCGACCAAACTCTTTCGCTCATCTTGATACATTTTACACCATCTTCACGACCGGTACGTGGAATCATGAGATCTTGCATTGCGCTCAGTCAGTAGCGCCCTCTAAATCCATTTTTAGTAAATAATTTCATTTTGACTAATTATTTTCCTTCTTAAAAATTGACATGGGCGTTTCTTACTGACACGCCCTGGTGTATATATATATATATATATATATATATATATATATATATATATATATATATATATATATATATATTAATTAGACTAAGTTGTAAGTGAAAAACCTGTATTAGCCATAAACCACTATAGCCAGGAACCAAAAACATGAAAAGATAAGTGAAAAATGGGTTTTTGACAGCATCTTTTCATCAGCGGTGCCGATACTGTCTAAAAACCAATGGATTGTTTCTAATAAGTTATAGAGAATTGCTACTTCTACCCAGACTTGGGTGTATATAATTTGAAGTGGCACTCTAAATGAATTTGATGCAAACACAGTTTATACATGAAACAATGTTTATTGAATTCGTTGCACATATAGAATTTGCTTTTACAGCAATAAGCATACGTACTACTTGTACGGAATATATATTAGCATTCAATAAAAATACACTTTGCAATACTCACAACCTAGAGAGTCAAACCAGCAGTTCTGCTACGTAAACTTTGGGCCTGCTAAGCACAGGCGCCGGTTAACACCTGGAGCTGTTTACCTCGTAGCTCCCTCTCGCTTATCTATCAACCTTAACAACCTTTTTACTAAATCAAGCTGCTTGGTATTTATACCAAGCGCGTATGCCGAAATTAGCATATCTCAAGCAGCTTCTTTAATTCATTCACTCAAAAGTTCGATTCTTGTGAATCGAATCTTATGTATACCTTACAAAGTATGATCAGAGCAATAAACATACTTAGACACCGTACAATCCATAAGAAACAGAAGAAGTGAATTATCAGTGGCTTTATCATAGATCGCCAAACTCGGCGCCAGACAAAGTGAAAGTTAAGTTAAGGAGACTGCAAGAAGACTGACGTCACAAACATTGCAACCATGGAGCAAATGGATTCACAATAGCAGACTTACAATGGATACTGTTGTATAGGACATAATTACCTAAGTTAACTTAGACATTTATTATGACTAAGAATTATTATTATTTATTATTTTATTTACACTAGCTTTTTATTTACTTTTTTAGTAGTTATTTACTAACTTTAATCATTATATATATATATATATATATATATATATATATATATATATATATATATATATATATATATATATATATATGACAGTAGACTTTAGTCTACTCTCATAAAAATAACTCTTAAAATATTCGCAATAAAAGTTAACGGTGAGTAAAGATAGCTAGATTTTAAAACTTGACATTTTTTGACTGAATATAAAGAAATGCTGCGTATACAGACCAATTTTATCTATGTTTTAAAAACAAAACTATGGCGCTCGAGTTGTTATAATCTATTTAATTTCAACTCAATATTGACGCAAAAGCAGAAAAAATTTTCATCATGCCTTCTTTGAGATTGTGAAGTTTAAGTGAAATAATAATCATTGTTTGCGTTCATTGAAATTATACGCTGTAGGAAGGAGCTCTGATGAAAAAAGTCCAAAAATTTGTTACACTAAAATAAGAACAATAAAAAATGAAAACAGATAATTAAAGTAAATAAACTCATAGTTTTCGTAACAAATTTACCTCGGTAATGTCGAGAGCTCCTCTTCACTGAAACTTCTTTAAATCGGCTATTTTACACAAAACTTTTTCCAAGCATCAAAAGAAAAAAGAAATCTTTGAGAAAAGAACTGAATTTTTTTTAACGTTAATAAGAAAGAAAAACACCTTTAAAAATTAGGGAAGTAATTTAATTAAAACCGCGGATTATGAAGAACGCACAGAGATTGAACTTTTCTGGAGAGAAGGTGAAAAATTAAATTCTGGCAGCGAAATGGGAAGTTTAAAGAAAATTTGTTTAATGAAAACCCTTTGTTAGGTTTAGAATGTTTGGTTTACAGTTTGAGTAGAATATTTTTTATAGTGATTTAGAACATAAAAACTGTTGAGTTAGCTAAATTTTAAAGTTATGTGAGAAACTGGAAAAATGTTTTTAATTTTAAATATCTATTTTGCTGCAGATTCGTATGGCAAAGTACCTGCCAAAAATCTGTTTATAAAAATTTTCTGTTCGAGAGGTATAGTCTATAGTAAAAGTTGACTATATATATTCGGTTTATTTGATCTCTTAATCAGAACGAGGCATTAATACCAAGCCTAATATGTTTTATATAAACACATTTATTATTTCTTGATTACACAAGTATATACAAATTTACAAAATCCCAAGAGGTAGACATGTTCATCCAACCTGTTACTTTGAAAAAGTCTCTGCTTCTCTCTCAGAGCCTGGACAAAAGCGTATAGTCGCCTGGACGCTTGTCCAATAAAAAAGCCTAGTACCAAGGATGTCTGAGGTGGCAAGCTGGCACTGGCTTAGTCAGCTCGCACTCGTTGCTAGGGCTCATAACCTGTTGCTATGAAAAGTACCGATTTGAAAAATTTTAGGTTATCACCTTAAAATGTATTACTTACACACATTACTTACTTACTTACACACACACACACATATATATATTTATATATATATATATATATATATATATATATATATATATATATATATATATATATATATATATATATATTCTGTCCTTGTGTATGTCACTGAACTCCTCTTAAACGGCTTGACTGATTTTAATGAAATTTTGTGTGTGCGATTAAATTGATTCGAAAATGGTTTAGATTCACAATTTGATCCGATAGAAAATTTTTTTTAATTAATTTATTTATTTATGTGTTGTTGTTGATCTTTGGTTAGTTTAGGTACACAATTGGATCCGGTAGGCAGTGCAGCAATCGCGTTTCAGAAATTATTTTTATTTTCATGAATTTTAATGATGTATACACGTGCATTCAATAATTGGATCCGGTAGGCAGCGCTGCAATCGCGTTTCAGAAATTTTATATCTTTATATATATACTAGTGGACTCCACAGACTTGTGCTGTTCAAACGTTGTAAATCCAAAAATCATAAAATTATTTTAATAAACTATAAATTGTTTGGACCGTTTTGATGAAAAAATATGTTAAAAAAAAATCTTTTTGAAAAACCTTACACCATCACGCGTACAGTTAGCACAACTCGACCTACCTTAAAATTAGCAAGAATGTGGACGAAATTTCATTAATATGGCTATTAGTATGACTAATCAATGAGCTGTTCAATACTTCATAAGTTGCATAGAATCAAATGAGAATTGACAATTTAAATTTGTAGGTTAAGTTAATTGTTATTCAATGCACGTGTATACAGTATTAAAATTCGTGAAAATAAAAAAAATTCTGAAATGCGATTGCAGCGCTGCCTACCGGATCCAATTACTGAATGCACGTGTATACATCATTAAAATTCATGAAAATAAAAAAAATTCTGAAACGCGATTACAGCGCTGCCCCTCTCTCTCTCTCTCTCTCTCTCTCTCTATATATATATATATATAAACCTCTATGCCGGCCAGTAATGGTTCCGAGAAAAAGTGGCCGTTTTGAGGGGTGAGCATCGAATAGGGGTAGCCATCTAGAGAAGTTTCACATTATATATATATATATATATATAAACTGTTGAATTTCACTCCTCATACAGGGCAATGCTTTTGGCTCAAGCTTAAAATACTTATAGCGATGTTAGTTGCTGCAGTAGTGAATAAATAAGGTTTGTTTTGCTATTCATCTGCTTTTTCTGAGATGTGATTGTCTCCTTCTCAGGCGTGAGATTATGATCGGTGTTTTTGTATGCGCCATTAAGTTCCAGTAAATATCAGGAATGAGACGCGAAATTTGATTATTTTACGAATTTATCAGCGGAGGGAATTTTCATTCAACGAAAATATTAAAGGTTTTTCACCGTTTGTATTTCACAACTGTTGCTAAGAATGCTGATATTAAATTTGAAAATTGCGACGAAATGGGAATAACAGTTCCATAAACAGGCGAAACGTGCCAGTGAATAAATGCATAACGTAAAAATATAAGAACCTTTTCCGAAAAATAGCCTTAAATAGAAACTGCATAAAAATCTATATTATATCTATATATATAAAACGCGTAGGTATGCGGCACAAAAATCGGCGATATTTCTACACTCCGAATGGCAACGGCTGCAACTGCCATATGTAAGCATTAGCGGCCGACCGCGTGTGTGTAGTGGTTTGACGATAGCCCGTAATTTGGTACAATTTAATTGCTGTATTTTACAAGGGAATAATTTTAATTTATTCACGAGATAATTTACTCTTTTGTTCCATCGATTTCTCTAAATGTATGTAAGAGGACAAACTTTTGACAAAATATGTTTAGACCTATCAAATCCACTGTTTAGTCATGGACAGTTGTATGTAGGTTTATCTAGAGTCCGGTCTTTTGATTCTGTCACTGTAGTATGTCTTATTTCTGAAATACTCAACTGTGTATATCAAGAAGTTTGAGGAATATCATAGTAAAATATTAATAATTGCATTATAATATCTTAATAGTAAGTAAGAGTTAATTGTCTACACTTCATTTAGTAGTACTTGCTGAATTTTTACTCCATTTTATAAGTGAAGAAATTTTCCCAACAATTTTTTATTTGGTATGATTAAGTGTCTGAATTGTGAACAATAATGCATATAGAGTGAAGTAATTCACACTATATTTTAGTACTTGCTGAATTTTATAATTCACACTATATTTTAGTACTTGCTGAATTAACGCAGTTTTTCTATATAACCAGGAATTGGCGAGCAATTAAAAACTATCGAGTGGTTGACGACGTCTTCTCTTTTACTGATAAGATAATTTCGTCTTTAAAATTTTCGCTGCCTTAAATGAAAGTACTCGAATTTCTACAAGAAACACATTCCTGTCAGTGAGCCCATTCTAGAACTTTCCATTGGAGGATACTGTCATACTTCCTAACTTATAGCAGAACGTATATCCCTATAGAGCAGGTATGGCGAACCTGTGACCCGCGGGTCACATAGTGACACTCGAAGCAATTTTAGACGGCACATGATCACATTGTTTCAACATCAATTTAATTTGACTTTTCAAATTTTGATTTTCATTCGTCGGACTGAGATATCTATAATCTAATTTTTACTAGAAATAATTTTTAAAGAAATAATTGTCTGAAATTTATTTTTTCCTCTTTTTGCCAAACAGAAGTCTTAAAGCACTATTCTTCAGTATTAGCGAATGCAAAAGAAATATTTGACGAAAGATTCTCCCAATTTCGTGAAATGGAGAAAACTTTAAGTTTGTCATTTTACCACACAAACTTAAATTTGGAGACTTTAAATTATCCTCTTTCGATTGGCTACAAATTGATAACTTAGAAACGGAAATGGTTGAACTTCAAAACAGTGTTGTATGGACGAATAAATTTGCAAAACTATACGTAAACTTAGAAAAAAAAAATTACAAGATCTGGAAAATTGTAATGGATATATTTCAACAACAAGCACTGAAAATATTATTTTAACTGAATGGAACCCGTCGGACGGGTTTGTAACCAGTTGCGTCGTGTGCGTGGCTCCATTCAGTTACATAGGTTACGACTCATCACGGACTGGTTTGTGATTGGAGTCGGTAATCAGTTTCTTTTGAGTTGCTCCGTGTGCAGACGGCCTTAGAATAGAAATCTCCTCGGCATCGACTTGTCCGCTGCGTGCGCACGATTTCAAGTTACAAATATCAAACCGCGTATAAATAAATTATCGTCCGAAAGACAACAAGTATCACATTAAGTTCGAAAATTCTGTACTTATTTTCTTCCTGATATTGATAGTTTTAAACAAATCATAATTAAAAGCTAAATTTGTTTTTGTTTTAAATATATATCGTATAATTTTTTAAATATCCAAAGGTCTTCCAAAGGCCGAAAACAAATTTTTTTAAGTGACATGCGGCGTTAATTTCTGCGGTTTCAAGACATTTTTTGACACGCGTTAGAAAAAGTTTCGCTCTCCCTGCTGTAGAGCATTATGCACCCATAAAATTATCTGTGTGAACCATACCCAAATCGAAACCTAGATATAAATAAACAGTACTTAACTATGAAAGAGAAAAAAAAAAGGAATGCACATTCCCATTTATCTGATGGAAACTGCAAAAAAATACTACCGAATTTCCGATTTCTGGTTTTAATAAGATTTTTAACCGAAATATCATCGTCGAAAAATGCAACAAATAGAAATTCTTTGCCATCTTGCAAATGGAGATGGGCCCTGCCAGAGAAAATACCTCGCCCTTCAAATAAAAGATGAAAAGTCGAATATTTTTATATGCCTGCCTTTTTATTACGGGCGTATTATCGGGCTACTCTTCAGAAACATTGGAAAAAAAATAGATATATATATATATATATATATATATATATATATATATATATATATATATATATATATATATATATATATATATATATATATATATATATATATATATATATATATATATTTCGGATGAATGCAGACTGGAGTTCGAAGGAAATTTGATTATGAAGACGAACAACATCAAATGTTAGAATTCGATGTTTATATACTAAAAAAAATGCTTCATGGATTCTTGTTTATTTTAATTTTGCACTGGGAACTATTTTTTTTTCTTCTTCTTTCCGAAATCCATTTTATTCGGCGTGCGGCAACTGCACAATGGATCGCTGAAGATACTCTTCACGGATTTTCATTTTGTTAAGAGCCATTGAGAGGTAAGATTATTTTTCGTCTTTAATTGAAAGCAATTTGATCGTGAGTGTAAGGTAGGGATGAGTGCGATTGGAAGAGGGGGGTGGGAATGTGTTTCAAAAAGACTTTTTAATACCGAGGATGAATAATAACTATGCTCATGAATTTAAAATCTGAGTCATATAACAACTTGTGTGCATTCTAGATTAAATCCTGTTCGTAGGTGTTAAATTTATATGCTCCCGTCAAAAAAAAAAAAAGAAAGAAAAATTCAGGTTGTCTCTTCTAACGAAACTACCGCAGGTTATTAACGTAGGATTACTTATTGCTGCTTACCTCTTTTGTATGTATATATGTATCTATATATATATACGTGTATATATATATATATATATATATATATATATATATATATATATGTCAAAATTTTGAAGCATCTTGGTACTTTTCTGTTTAACTTGTCCAAGCGATAGACTGAGTTTAGCGCACTGCCAAAATTCTAACTCGCGAGGACGGGCGGACGGACAGTTTTAGAGTCTGAAATTTTCCTTTCCGCTGGACCGTTATGGAGGAACGTAATTCTACGTTAAAAATTCAAAAGTCTAAATAGCATTAAACGCCACATAACGCATAAAAAATTATCAAGGATTTCTAAACCCTTAAAACACTCGGCGAATACTTCCACTTATCCTTTCACTTACTCGATAATTATAAACATGATTTGTGTTAAAAAATATATGGTTACTTTTCCGATCAAAAAACAGAAGATTAGACTTTACTATTCATGCATGACTTAAAAGAAGAAATTATCAAAGTTTACGCTTTATAATATTTTAATGTATCATACCGTATGAAATAATTTCCATGCATGAAACCCGGGTTTCCCTGCATAGATGTCTCGAAAAATAAATACAGTCGACGCGCGTTATAACGACACCCCCGCGTCACAAAGTGAAAGGTCCTTAAAGCGAGTGGTCGCTGTAACGAAAATTGATATAAAAAAATAACAAACCCTCATCACTTGCGTTAAAACTAAGATTTTTAAATAAATTAATATTATCACAAGATTACAATCTACATACCATTGTTTACTTTTGTTATCAAATAAACATTGACAATGAAACTAATTTAAGTGTATACAAAATTTAGAGAACGATAATTTTCAAGATAAAAATTTAAAGTATAAGTTAATGAAATCATAAAAAAAATGGGTCTTGCATTTATTTCCTAGAAGAGTAATCAGAAATCATTGTTTGTATGCGCATTTGAGATGTTCCGTAAGATGGGGTGGGGTTACTTTGTGACAGATTTTAAGGTTTTCCTGTGCCAGCTGACCAGTTTTAAAAGTAGCCCAAAACGAGCAATTGCAAAACATTGGTACATCCTTTCCCTATGTAGTAATCTATTGCACTAACTCGGATCTTTAATTACTATTGAGAAATTAAGGTTAAAATGTGTCACAAAGTTTCACCGCCGATTGGGGCTACTTTGTGACATCTGTGTTTTTGCCTTGAAATCCAAGAGGAAAAAGTACTTGACGCAAAGTTAGGCAGTAAAACTCTTATTAAAAGCTTAATACTGAATTATATATACCTATTACAGATATCGGATAGTTTTATCTATATCGTTGACATCAAAGAAACCTCGGGTGCCCATGGCAGCCATCAGTTCTTTGAAAAGATGAGGGAATTCGTCTTCATTCGGGCACATTCTGTTCATTCGGGAAGTTTTTTCCAGTTAGTCAATACTTCTTTCTCTCCAATGGTATTTTAGAGGACGGAAAAATGCAACATCGAGCAGCTGGAAGACGTGGGTCGAATTTGTGGGTTATTTTGTGAGTGGTAATGTGTCACAAAGTAACCCCGTCACCTTTCGATGCTTAGGTTATGTTCTCATATATATCTCGGAAATATCACTACATTATATTGCTCCACAATCTAACCAAGATATTGACAATAAAAAATAATTACCTGTGGAAGTTGGTTCTCTACATTATATTGCTCCACAATCTAACTAACATATTGACAATAAAAAATAATTACCTGTGGTAGTTGGTTCTCTACGTTATATTGCTCCACAATCTAACCAACATATTGACAATAAAAAATAATTACCTGTGGTAGTCGGTTCTCTACATTATATTGCTCCACAATCTAACCAACATATTGACAATAAAAAATAATTACCTGTGGTAGTTGGTTCTCTACATTATATTGCTCCACAATCTAACCAACATATTGACAATAAAAAATAATTACCTGTGGTAGTTGGTTCTATAAGTTGTTAGGCTTCAGCACACAAAGTTTCCGAAGTTTGAGTCAACAGCGTGACAGCAACAATACACAACAATACACAACAATACACTAGCCACACCAACAATACACTAGCCACACCGAAGACAATGACGCCCAACAAATTCGGGCACTGGCCATTAAATGAGTCTATATGTCAGACAAGCTGTTTGTGCTGCTCTCTACTTTCCCGATATCACGGACGCTACGCGATATCGAAAATACGAAAAAATGACAATGTGTCACAAAGTAACCCATACAGTCACAAAGTCTTATGGTTTTAAAAACATAGTTTTCCATCACAGTTAAAGATCGTGTCGCAGAAGGGAATTCGAAACGCTGTATTGGGATTAAATGATCAGGGTCTTTATGTGGTATGTGATTCCATATGGGACATTTTGCACTGGTTGTTTTATACCGTGTCATTATAACGTGTGGTCGTTATAAACGAGAGCCGACTGTAGAACGCTCTCTTCGACCAGGAGTCTGGGAACACGCCACATGATCTTTGGTTTATCCCTAAGTATAACTGATGATTGCAGTACGGAATTTTGTGTACCGAATTTTGTTTTCAATTGTGCGCAATACAAAGATTCAACAATACACTTGTGACGGGAAATACAACATCAAAATTAGCGAAACAAGGTAGGAAAAACTAGTATTAAACTATTCTGTGTAAATAAGTAAAAAGTAAATACAGGCGAATTCTGAATTTCGTTGAAACTGCCATTTTACCTGCTTGCTTACAGTATAAGTGTTCTCGTGTTCTGCTATTGAATAAAAAAGCCTGATTGGCTTTCGAAATTCCTGAATGGACTTTACTTCTTTGTAGGGAATATTTTAAGCTTTTTCTTACCCACTAATTCATGTTCAATAGAACTTAAATCCTGGAAGCCGACATGTATCTTGACCGTACGGCAATACCAGCTCAGCTGACATTCCGAATTACCGTCCGGAGTGAATGTTGTTACCAGAATAGCTAGCTTTTCGAGTGCAAAGAGTTAATAGACAATATAATTATAGTTATAGTTATAAGTTTTAAAAAATTTTCAGGCGCAGCCTATTAATTAATACTACTTAATTGCTAACATATATACTTTCATTCTAAATTCCTAATTCTGGAATAAATAACAGATAATTGGCGACTGAATGAGAAACAATGCCGTTAGCAACCTTCTGGTTTAAATTCCTCACAGTTTTGAAAAATAATAATAATAAATATATTCACCATAATAGCTGTTTTATAACAATTGCTTAATAATTTTGAAAATGGGGAAACGACGTGCGCCATTTACCCTCTAAAACCTACACCTTACATTTAAAGGGATTGCAATACCTCAATATGCTTCCACATCCATTTTACAGTTTCTATCGCGTCAATCTACAGAATATTGTCCTACGCAAGAAAGAAAAACTTAGAGAGGTGAACTCGTATTTTTTTCAACTTTTATAAATACTAGTTGGTACCCGTCAAAACATGACGCTTGGATAGTAAATAAATGTACTAATACACAAATTATACTGAACATTTCATTGGCAAATGTTGAAAGTCCCAATATTAAGAATAGAGAAAAAAAATTACCATTGAACCCTGAATTACTATTGAAAATAAAAGAAATATGGTTACACAATGACGAACTAAAAACTTGTTATGTGTATTCAGTAACTCTATAACTCAGTAAATTGTTGAAAATAGTAAATCATAATACTCAGTAAATCATAATACTGAGAATAGAGAAATACACATTGAAATTTACAATTGTACACAATAAAAAGAAATATGGCTCTTCAGTGACAGTTTATCATAACTAAAAACTGAAGGATAACTTTATGAAGATTCACACCATACTAATATGCAATGCTAAAATCAAAGGCGTAAAATCTAAAAAATTCTCGACTTTATGGAAACATGCCATGCAGAAAATAAAAAATGAAAATTTGACATAAATGCACGTAAAATAGAAATAAATATATTATTTGATGATGAAAAAACCCAAAAATTAAAATAAAAAGTTGTTTTAGAGCATTTTTTTCTTATAGGTTCTACATTAAATTTATTAATTTATATCTTAAAATATTTCTTTGAACACTACATTAGATGTTATTTTGCCTTTTGGTTTTATTTGTACCTTTAAGTCTTGAAATGATCGGGCTCGAGACATAGACACTAATAAATGACCATGGCTGAATAGTGGAGAGCTAGAAAGACTCCTCCGAATAAACGTGTTTATCATTAAAACATGTCACTAAGCATGCGCAGAAATCATTTTTCTTAATTGTAAATTATCGCTAATTAATAAAAATTGCGGTTACAAAAACTAAATTTGACAAATCTACGGATTACAATCTTTCGTTTAAGACCAAAATGAAGTACTACACTGATGCAGTAGTTTTATGAAATGAAGGTTTATTTACATTTGACATATGTATGGAACTTATAATCTAATAAAAAAAACGCGTCTTGATTGTACAAAATATTAAAAAATTTTCCCCCCACAAAATGCCCCTAAAAAATGTGGCCCCTAAAAACACCCCTTTTCATCTAACTTACCCCCAAATTTAGGTGCAAAAACCCCAAGTTGGCAACACTGGTGGGCAGAAGGCTTACGAATTGTTCAAATGGTAAAAAAAATCGTACCTACCATCGTGGAATCACTAGAAGCCTATACGAAGCTTTGTTTGGTGTTCCATTTACTAATGGACTTCCCCAGGAATTGTGGTGTTCAACGGATCTTGAGACTGAAGAATAACTTGAAGAGTCTTAAATGTCAGACTCTCGTCTCCCATTCTTATGTGGAATTGAGGAAGGTGAGTAATAGCGTCTTCAATAAGCCCAAAAGAAACGCAAACAGGTGTCGAACGATATACACCTTTGGAGATGCGCGACAATAGATAAGGTACACAGGTCATTTAGAATGATTTGTGACACCCATTAGCGGCGCGCTTTTCCAAGGGAAAAGCCATCGGGAAGGAAATTCACCATAGGTGGTCGGCAGAGGGCGGAACCGGAAGAGGTCCGGTGTGCGAGTGAGATTGTCCGAGAAAGGGCTGAGAAGAATGCATAAATACCGACGCCGGTAGCGAATGAATTAGAATAGACTTGGACTTTTGAAAAGTCGCCACGCGTACGGAGAGAGAGAGGGTCTCGTGCGGACTTTGAATAATGAGCCCCGCTCTCATGAGTGTATTAACGTTCTTCGGAACGAACCTTTGTAAATGATTTATTTAACCAAGATTTTAATGTTTCAATAAACTAGATGTAAGTAAGAGTTGGTTCTACAGTTATGATTACTTCTACAGGATAATGATTTGTCGGATCCCGACGATAAAGGTTTACAGTAAACATGAAACTGATTCATCATAGTCTGAAAACTCGGATGTGTCCATCTTACAAAAAAAGGAGTTAATTGAAAATAAACGAGCTGATTGTGCCAAAAAAACGAAAAGGCAAGCGGACGAAATGCTAAGAGGCTTGACGCTAAATTTCCACCCATGAGAGTCGGTTAGAATGAGCCAACTCCTGGATGCATGGACAACCTAGCACCCAGTTTGCCTGTCTCCTTCCGTATTCCTCATTCGGTGTTCATTCTATCGTTGTAATTCCGATGGTCCTCTTTGATGGACGGTGTTAAATCTGCCACGACTACGTGTGCAAATAAAATTAGAGGTAAATTTCTCGAATCTTTGGGTAGTTTTTTAGAAAGTTCGGGCAACTACAGTTGTGTTTTCACGTTCGAAAAATATGAAAAGTTGATTGTGGAAGTGAAAAGCAGTGTGAAGAAAAGAAAAACAAGCAGCCCCCACCTCTAAGGACTACAGAAGGCTAAAAATGTATGACTATAAGACTAAAAGATAGAAGACTGAAAGGTACATATTTGTGGTATCGAAAAATTAATTTAAAAAATGACAGATGATGACCAAACCATAAAATATTTTTGCCATACTGACGAAATTTTTGAAGTTATTCATAAAGCTCATATGGATTTGGGTCACAAAAAAATAAAGTGTATGGAAAAGGAACTACAACAGAAATACTGTAATGCACCTCGAAAAGTGATCAAGCTGTACCTTTCTCTCTGTGAACAGTGTCACTTGAGATATAAGGGTAAAAACAAGGGAGTCGTTGTTAAACAAATACTAACGCATTCCGAAAACAGGGACAGGTTGACCTCATTGACATGCAATCAGAACCTGGTCGCGATTATAAATTCATTTTGAACTATTAAGATCATCTTACCAAATTCCTTTTTTTACGCCCACTGAAAACGAAAACAGCTGAAGAAGTTTCTTATAATTAAATGGATATTTTTTGTATCATAGAGCTCAATCTATTTTGCAGTCAGATAATGGACATGAGTTCTAGAATAAAATCATAAAAGAGCTAACAGATATATTTGAAGCAAAAATTGTTCATGGAAAACCCAGGCATTCTCAAAGCCAAGGCTCCGCGAACGTGCAAACCAAGATGTTAGTCGTACGTTGGTGACGGGGATGACGGACAATCGGACAAGTCAGTGGGCAGCAGTGTTGCCAACCTCTACGAAGCGCCTCCCCCTAGCACCATCTCGAAATCCCCCTGTTCCCCCCTAACATCAACTTGAGATCCCCCTAAAAGAAATTCTGGTTCCAAATAGGCATCCTGTTTGAGAGATAAATTGAAATAAATAGAAAATACACACATAATGAAATGAAGGTTTATTTACATTTTACATATATATGGAACTTATAATCTAATAAAAAAAACGCGTCTTGATTGTACAAAATATTAAAAAATGTTCCCACCACAAAATGCCCCTAAAAAAATGTGGCCCCTAAAAACACCCCTTTTCATCTAACTTACCCCCAAATTTAGGTGCAAAAACCCCAAGTTGGCAACACTGGTGGGCAGAAAGCTTACGAATTGTTCAAATGGTAAAAAAAATCGTACCTACCATCGTGGAATCACTAGAAGCCTATACGAAGCTTTGTTTGGTATTCCATTTACTAATGGACTTCCCCAGGAATTGTGGTGTTCAACGGATCTTGAAACTGAATAACAACTTGAAGAGGTTTAGGCCAATAATCCTGAAAGTAAATGTCAGACTCATCCCATTCTTATGTGGAATTGAGGAAGGTGAATAATAGCGTCTTCAATAAGCCCAAAAGAAACGCAAACTGGTGTCGAACGATATACACCTTTGGAGATGCGCTACAATAGATAAGGTACACAGGTCATTTAGAAAGATTTGTGAAACCCATTAGCGGCGCACTTTTCCAAGGGAAAAGCCGTCGGGAAGAAAATTCACCATAGGTGGTCGGCAGAGGGCGGAACCGGAAGAGGTCCGGTGTGCGAGTGAGATTATTCGAGAAAGGGCTGAGAAGAATGCATAAATACCGACGCCGGTAGCGAAGGAATTATAATAAACTTAGACTTTTGAAAAGTCGCCACGCGTACGGAGAGAGAGGGGGTCTCGTGCGGACTTTGAATAATGAGCCCCGCTCTCATGAGTGTATTAGCGTTCTTCGGAACGAACCTTTGTAAATGATTTATTTAACCAAGATTTTAATGTTTCAATAAACTAGATGTAAGTAAGATATGGTTCTACAGTTATGATTACATCTACAAGATAATGATTTGTCGGATCACGACGATAAAGGTTTACATTGGCGTAGTCTAATTAAAGAACGTGGGAGGACCCCAACGATACGGAAGGTATCAGAAAAGATGATCTAAAGTACTAGAGTGGTGATACATCATTAAGGAGACGCAGTTTCAAGAGAAGTTGGATTCCGAACGAGTCTACTGGGCACGACTTCAGCGACAGATATTTACTCGGTAACTGGTCAAGAAACGGGAACAGAAACCTGTGCCAGGAGAAATTCAAGGTCGGAGTGAGGTGTGCATCAGCGAATTCTACTAGACACGACTTCAGCGACAGAAATTTACTCTGTAACTGGTCAAGAAACGGGAAAAGATACCTGTACCAGGAGAAATTCAAGGTCGGAGTGAGGTGTGCATCAGCGACGTGGTTATATAGTGAACTCTCTTGAACTGTAATCAAAGTGCGGCAGCGGATAAAGATTAGAGTGACAGTTTTTCATCGAGATGAAAAAGGGGTAAGTGATTCTATCTTTTCTCCCTGTGTATGAGATAGCGGTAGTAATTAGTTGAAGGAATCGAATTATTTTTTATATGTTTTGAAGTGTTGAATCATGTGTATAATGATGGAAGTAATTTTTTGAGTTATTGAATTATTGGGAATTGAATTATTATTTTAAAAGTGAAAGGGTGTTATTTTGTATAACGGGAAAAGTGTATAAGTGCTTGTACTATTTTATTAGTGGAAGTGATTTATAATTGTAGTAGTTAAATGCTCGTAGAATTATCATAATTGTTGAGGTAAGATAAGTATAGTTGGTTATATTTTGTTATAGTGGTAAAAGTGAATTTGTACTTGTTTGCTGCATTTTTGATTAAATGATATAAACGAAAAATAGCATTCCTGGGGAAGGGACGTAAGGCCGATTTAATTACGTTGGCTACAGAGTTTAAGGGAGAAGTCCCTCCGAATAGCACAATGTATGACCTAAAACAAATAATTCAGGGAAGTGAGAAATATGAGGAAGAGTCC
Organism: Dolomedes plantarius; assembly: GCA_907164885.2. Classification (NCBI taxonomy): domain Eukaryota; kingdom Metazoa; phylum Arthropoda; class Arachnida; order Araneae; family Dolomedidae; genus Dolomedes; species Dolomedes plantarius. Next base: position 88,851,265 of record OU015496.1, on the reverse strand, counting down.
ACTAAGGATTGGTTATTTGCCATAATTAATGAGAGAGTGGAAAGAGAACGAATTGAAAAACAAGAGAAAGATAGACAATGGGAGGAGACAAACAGACAATGGGAAATTGAAAAACAGGAGAGAGGTAGACAATGGGAGGAGACAAACAGACAATGGGAAATGGAAAAAGAGGAGAGAGACAGGAAAGATATAAACAAAGAGAAACGACGTTAAAATTGAAAGAATTAGAAGTTGAAGAATTGAGGATGAGGGCAGCTAAAAGACTTTCAAGTTTAAGGGTCAGAGAAAGTATTGGAAGGGTTAATAATAATTTCGAAGGATTTTTGAGAGATGAAAAAAGGGTTATTCTTGAACCACTAGTAAAAACAGATAAGGTATTTGCCAAAATTGACCGGAAAAAGGAGGATAAAAGATGTTTTGTCTGTAATAGTAAAGACCATTTGAAATATCAGTGCCCCAAAAGAGTTCAAAATCTCAGAAATAGAGGGGATCAGAGGGGAAATAAATTTGAGATGGAATTTAACAGAGGCGAAATTATTCAACCTGAGAATAAAATTGAAACCCAACAGGAAAGGGAAGTGAGGGATGTAATTACTCAAGGAAAGGAGGTCCTTGAAGGGGTAGCATGTTCCCAAAGGCATTTGAGTAACAGTATAGATCAGATATTAGATGAGGAGTTGATTATTCCTCCTAATATGTTCGAAATTGTAAGGGATACGAAGGAGGAGATGGCTAGTCCCCCGAATAGATTTGAAAGCGCAAGAGACACAGGTGAGGAGATGTACTATAAGGGAGGAGGTAATGAATTAAGCCCTAATGAGAATTTAGATGAGACAGAGGAGGAGATGATTATTCCCCTTTATATGCTTGAAAGGGGAAGTCAGACGAAAGATGAGGAGATGTACTATGAGGGAGGAGGTAATGAATTAAGTCCCAATGAGAATTTAGATGAGGTGCGAGAAATTGATAAAATTTTGGATGGGGAATTAAGTCTCAATGAGAATTTTGATGAGGTGCGAGAAATTGATAAAATTTTCGATGGGGAATTAAGTTTGAATGAGAATTTGGATGAGGTGCGAGAAATGGGATTTTCAACAGAAAAAGAGAGGAATGATCAAATTGATATGTTAAGGAATAAAGGGTTAGAGGAAACTAATAATGAGAATGGAAATAATCAAAGGGAAACACAAAACGAAGAATTAAATGCCCAGGGAAGTCCCAACGATACGGGTAGGAAACAGACGCAAAGTATGGGAGACAAAACTTACGCAGAAAAGGGTGATTTTGAACCGACACTAGATAACAAATTCACAAAGGAGTCAATGAGAGATTGTGAAATAATAAAACCAAAAACCCATTCGTATTTATTTAGGTTCCCTTAAAATTGCAGAGAGGATCACAAATTTAAGTAATTCCCAAAGAATTCCGGGAAACTCAAGGAATTGTGCATTTTATAAATGTTTTAGAAATGATTTAAGTAGCTCTCAAATAATTCAGGGAAAATTTAATTAAATGTGTATTTTGCTAATTGTATTGATAATTAATATTTTTGGAATCCTAAAAAAAATGGATTAAATTTGCAAATATAATGGTATTAAGAAGTAAGGTGAATAAGATATGTGATATTTATTTTTTTTTATTGTTTTGTGGTGTGAACACTTGGTTTGTGTTCTATTTTAAGTGAAGAACTAAGTCATAGCTTTGGTTTGTGCTGTGTTACTTAAAGTGAAGGGTTAAATAATAACCTTATCTTGTAGTTATTATGTGAGAAAGTATGAGAAATAAGTTAAAGCGATTCCCAAGGAATCCGGGAAAAATTCTTCAATTATGTAACGTAACTAGTTGAGGTTAATGTTAAGTAATCCCTAGAGATTTGGGAAAAATTCATTAAAATATGTAAGTGTAACTGGTTAAGATTAAGCCAGGTAATTCCTAAAGATTTTGGAAAAAAAGGAATCAAAAGCGTAATTATCTTAGAAATTCTTGCATTGAAGATAAGTGATTTGTAGTCAAATAATTTGTTGGTGTTTGGTTTAAAGTAAAGAAATTAGCAAGAATTATAATATTAATTTTGTGTTAAGGATAAGTGGTAAAAGTAATTTTTGTTACCTGTAAATGTTGTGGCTATCTCATATGCAGATGAAAACATGGAATCATTTACTTGTAAAAATGTGCTATTGTTGTGGCTACAAAGCGCCCCTCGTCACAAGTTGAAAGCACAGTTATTACTCCAGGGGAGTGCTTCGTTATCCTCTGATCAACAGGGACTGTTGTTCAAGCGTGAAAACGTCTCAAAAAGACTTTTTTCACTTCTAGAGGAAGGGACGTAATGTCATACTCTCGTCTCCCATTCTTATGTGGAATTGATGAAGGTGAGTGTATTAACGTTCTTCGGAACGAAGATTTGTAAATGATTTATTTAACTAAGATTTTAATGTTTCAATAAACTAGATGTAAGTAAGAGTTGGTTCTACAATTATGATTACTTCTACAAGATAATGATTTGTCAGATCACGACGATAAAGGTTTACAGTAAACATGAAACTGATTCATCATAGTTTGAAAACTCTGATGTGTCCATCTTACAAAAAAAGAAGTTAATTGAAAATAATCGAGCTGATTGTGCCAAAAAAATGAAAAAAAAAAGCGGACAAAATGCTAAGAGGCTTGACGCTAAATTTCCACTAATGAGCGTCGCTTAGAACGTTGTGTTACGGATTCCAGAACTTGACAGAGGAAGAGCTGCGCCCAGAAATGTGATAGCTGTGATAATGGAAGTGAACAATGATGAGCTATACAAACTCGGTACGAAATCCGGAATATCGGAGAAGTTATATTCCAGAAATACATTCCAACTCGAAGACAACTTCATATCTGAAAAAGACGTTCCAAGCTTCGTACACTCACTTCGAACCTCAGTTACCCTGGAATCAGGAAGCGTACAAGGTTTCGTCCACTGCAATTGTAAAAGCAGTGTGACGGCAAAAGATGCATGTGCCTATCAACTCGCATGAAATACAGAGGCTGTTCACACATTTTTTAGACGATGTATATTGTATTCACAAAACTAAATTACAAAAAATTCTTGTGTTTTAAATGTTCTATTTGACATCCCTTATTCTGAACTATCTTTCGACACCGCAATTTCCAGGATAATAATGCCTTTTGAAGTGTCAGAAGAAGTATTCTATCCCATTCCTCCTGAACAGATTTCCAGAGTCCTGTAAGGGTTTTGGGACGACGTTTGGATAATGCAGATTTTAAAAGTCCGAAAGCACAAAAATCCATAGGTGATACATCGGGAGATTTAGTAGGGATATCAGTGAAGGGTATGGCCTTGATACCAGTTTTTTGTTCCATTTCTTTCAGGAAATTTACAGTGGATTTTGATGTGTGACTGCTAGCTTTGTCCTGATGGAGTCTCGCAGATTGATGGCACTGTGGGTAAAGCGATGGTATTTCATTCAGAAAAATTGGCGATAAAATATGTTCCTGATAGTATTTGGAGTTAATCTTGACATTTTTTTCCACTCTCTTTATTTTTAACTTGCCATTATAAGAAAAACCAGCAACAATCATGAATCCCTTAGAAAAACTTTCTTTCGATTCTTTGAACCATGTACTTAAATTTTTTTCTCCCCTTTTATGATAATAAATGGCTCTTTTTTTGTTGCAATCATTTAAATACACCCACGATTCATCTATTGTGACAATTGTTTTCCATTTTTCTTTGGATAAGTGTTTCTCATATAGAATTCTGCAGCGTGTCCTGCGTTCAGCGATATGATTTGGAAGAAGACGATGCACACTGCGTTTTTTTCGCTTTCTTAAGATTTAAATCAACGTTTATCATTTTGTTTACAGTGGACACCGAGCATTTTAATGATTTTGCAACTGTCCTTTGACTAGGGGGATTTTCTTTTAACATTAAACAACGTACCTTTGCAATAGTCGAAGATGTCCGTTTTTTGCTTGGATACATGTTTGGAATTTTTGTCCCACTTGAGGCTCCAATTTGACGTTTTTTTCCTTTCTTGTTGACGATATTACCTATCGACGCTTTAGATATCATAAAACCATGACTCTCACATCGTTTTTAGATAACGGAGTATGCATATTTCTCTTCGGAAAGAGCATAAATGTAGCCTTCGAACCACTGCTTTGTTAAAAACGCCATTTTGAATAAAAACAAAACTTTCAAGCCGCAGATGATAATTTTGACTTTTAAAAACATAGTACAATGCAATTATTTCTTTTGTAGCAAATGATTTTTTATTACCGCTTACCAAAATCGTCTAAAAAATGTGCGAACAGCCTCTGTATAACTCAAAGTACTATAACAGTTCTGCCTGCAAGAATAAGTAACAGTGCATTTTTACCATGTTTTTATTAACTCGCTTTCTTGTTTGTGTGTGTGTTTGTCCAGTACAAATCTTGCAATCGATTTTTAATTAACTTCCCGACTAGCTAGACATGTGAAACTTTTAGAATAGCTCAGAACACGATGACAATGCATTTTTTTATACTTTTAGCCATCTTTAAGCAGAATTAAATTCATTTTCAGTTAATTTTGTTTTGTAGACTGGTGCAGCCATCTACCGGCCGGGACGGGAACGAAAAGTTAAACGTAAGTTAACTTCCAATTAACTTCATTTTCTTTCAAGTTGGTGGGATAATTCATCAAAAGAATATTAAAAAAGTATTTATTGATACATAGAATTGTCAAGTTTATATGATTCAACAGAAAATTTAAAAACATGGTATACAAAAAGTTCTTTTATCTTATAATTATTCATAATTTTTTCCTTCATTTATTATTTTACTATGTTTTCATTTTTTTCACTATGGACATACTTTTTTAACTGTGAGGTTTTTAAAATAGGCAATACATACCGTTATAATGATCTTTTAACTCATTTCATTCATTTTATTCAGTCAAAAAATTTGAGTTAAAAATGATTGTTTTCTGACTTTGATCATTCTTCAACTGTCCATTCGCAAAGTGAGCAATTTAGATTGCTCAAAGTGCGAAATGAAATTAAGTTTCGTACTCTGTGCACTTCTGATTTGCCCATACGCAAAATGATCATTTGTAAATGATCCAAGTCCGAAATAATGTAACATTTCGGACATGGCGCATTTGTCTGTAATCCATTCGCGTTGTGAGCATTTTTTTTTCGGACGTTGTCCGATTTCGGAGTCAACATATAGATTACAGAGTACATCTTAAAAATGTAAACATCTTTAACCCACTATATATTATTTGACCGTTCCATCAGTTAAATGATGATAGCATGCAAACAGACATGAGCAATATTTTTTATTTCAAAGTATGTAGGGTGCGTCATATGTCCGGAATGTTCCAGGATTAGGGATTTTAGAATCTGTACCTAGAAAAGCATGGTCAAGCATACTAAACAAACTGCAGCCTTAAGGTCATTCCGTGTCGTTACACTAGGTAGATTAAAGCTAAACTTAGAAAAGAGCCCCTAGGTAAAATGTAATCTTCTCTGGGATGTTTTTGAAATGGTACAACATGCACAGCTCCATAACGTACATCATAACATAGCATTATGAAGGGGTTACATAAGTATTATCTGATTTTTAACTTGCATTTCATTGGCTCTGACGTTTCTTACTGATTGCATGCACTTGTTGTTTAAATGTATAATTTCATTCAAAAATATAACAATAACTAGCTGATTACCCGCGCTTCGTTACGGAGTACATTCAAATTAAATACAACGGTAAATGTATGCAATTAATGAAAATAAATAAATAAATAATATATATATATATAAATATATATATATATATATATATATATATATATATATATATATATATATATATATATATATATATATATATATATACAGTGGCTCCCAAAAGTGTTCGTACACTTACGATTTTCAATGAAATAGGGGTCTATCCATTGATTAAAATGAATATTTCAGAATGGGTATTTAATAATAAGATCTATAATCTATTCTTAACAAAACTACATGAAAAAGTTTTAAAACATAGTAAAACTTTATTTTTAAGAAACCAATAATCCAAAAGTAACAAAAACTTTGTCTCACAAAAGTCATCGTATACTTGTAAAAAATCTCTACATATTAGTAAATATTCTAATTTTTCGTTAAATTAATATTTAGTAGGATATCCTTTAGCATCCACAACAGCTTTTGAACGTCTGGGAATAGATTGCTTTAGTTCTTTTGTAATTTTTGCATCAATGTTAATCCATTCTTCCATCATAATTGTTTTTAGTTCTCTTTTCGTGTGAATGTCGTGTTTTCGTACTCGAACCTCCAGTTCTCTCCAAATATGTTCTATTGGGTTTAAATCTGGCGATTGAAGTGGTGTTTCAAAACTTGTGGACAATTATAGAGACACCAGATGCGAATGTTGAGAGCCGTGTGCTTAGGATCGTTATCTTGATATAAAACGAAGTTGTTTCCAATACCCAAATTTTGAGCTGATAATTTTAAATTGTCTTTTAAAATATTTATAAAAACAGCATGATTCATTATGCCATCAATAAATACAAAATTACCTAGTCCTGATGCTGACATGCACACCCACACAAGGACACCTCCACCGGCATGATTAACTGTTCCTACTAAGTTCTTGGGATAAAGTTCCTAATTTTTTTCTTCTCCATACAATTATACGCCCTTCTGCACCAAAAATGTTCATCGGCAAATAAGACATTATTCCAATAGGTTTGGGGCTTATTTATCATTGATAGTGTGAAGGGAAGCCTATACTTTCCGTTTTTCTCACTCACAAAAAATTTTCTATGGGCAGAACGCCCATGGAATCCAGCTGTTCTGAGAACTCGTCAAAAAATTTCAGGTGAAATTGAAGTAGAAAATGTTTCATTGAATTCTACAGAAACTTTTACAGCACTCAAACGTGAATTTTTCACAAATTTTCTAATTATAAATCTCTGATCACGTTTTGTTAACTTTGCCGGACGGCCTTTTCTTACCTTGTTTGCGATCCAATTTTCTTCTTTAAAGCGTTTTTTCACATACTGCACAGTAGAATGGGATAAATTAAGTAATTTAGCAATATTCCGAACTGATTTACCACTACTACGATGAAAAATAACCAATATTCGAATGCTGTTTGTTGTTTCTTTACGACTACGAGCCATTTTTAAATAATAAATAGAATATTACGGAGTAGGCAAGCAAAAATTAAAGCCAAACGATATTTTAAATGCCACCACAATTAAAAAATAAAAATAAAGCGCCAGACGATAATTTTAATTATGAATTTATCAGAAAATATTTCAGTGTACGATGACTTTTGTGAGATAAAGTTTTTGTTACTTTTTGATTACTGGTTTCTTAAAAATAAAGTTTTACTAAAGTTTTAAAAATATTTCATGTAGTTTTGTTAAGAATAGATTATAGATTTTATTATTAAATACCCATTCTGACATATTCATTTTAATTAATGGATATTAAAATGACCCATTCTGACATATTCATTTTAATTAATCAATGAGACACCTATTTCATTGAAATTCGTAAGTGTACGAACACTTTTGGGAGCCACTGTATATATAATCGTAACGGATATTTTTATAGACAAAATAATGTAGAAGAAAATATTCAAATTAAATCTAATAGAACATACTAAAGAATATAGTACAGTTAATATAGTACAGTTTGAGGAACATTTCTTTTACTGTATTTTAATATTTTTTGGTTAATGTCCAATCGTTTACTGCATTAGAAATAAAAAAATATTTTTTTTGGTCAATTTATTCCGTTGTTATGCACGTAACGCAAAATTAGTTTAAAGTATCACAAAAAGAAATGAAATCACGTGATCAGCATTTAATAAATTAAATTCTAAAAATTAATCTTTAAAAATTCACCAAAAATTAAAAAATAGAGGTAAAGATTTGAAAAAGATTTCATTTTAAAGGAATTATGATCTTACTCGTGATATAAATTTTATAACCCCCAGATTATTATTTTAAATGCAAACTTAAAAGACTGTTACAAAAACGGCTTAAAAATTTAATTTTTAAAAAATCTAAGAAGATTTTTTCAAAAATCTTTCTTAGTGCACCTCTACACTATAAGAAGACTCTCCATGCAAAATTTCAGCCCTTTAGGTCCAGCGGTTTGGTCTGTGCGTCATCTGTCCGCCAGTCAGTTTGTCACGTACGGAACTGTTTTGCATATGTAGATAAAGAGCGAAACGTATTTTGTAAATGTTACTGTAACATAAGTAACACAGGTAAAACTTTCCAGTGTTTTTTTCTCTGGCAGCTTTTATTTATTCAGTCCAGTTAGTGCTATTGTTTGTAACTATATTTCGCATGTGAGTGTGTGTCTACCTTTTTTTTTATTTATAAGCTAATACACGGGAAGATATGAATAGATAATAGTTAAATAAAATAATAATAGGTAAGAGAAATAACTAGAGTTAAATGCAGGTAATTTATTTATAGCTATGTATATAGAGAGGATGCTAGATAGATAAAAAGAAAAAGAACCACGTAACTTTGCCTTAATTAAAATATCTCTAGGAGTAGTTTCCCAAATTAGCTATTTTAATTATGTCTTAAATATCTATTTTTAATCAAACTTATTATTAAAAAATTCAGGTAGTCTCTTCTAACGAAACTACCGCGGGTTATTAACGTAGGATTACTTATCGTTGCTTACCTCTTTTGTGTGTTTGGATGTATATATGTGTTATGTATATATGTATCTATATACAGTATGCCCACTAAAGTCCCTTCCCAACCTCTTAACTTCGGAACGGCTGCTGCTATATTCATAAAAGTGGTGTCTAGGTAAAGTAGCCATGCGCTACTGAATGAAACCACCTACCGCGCCACCTGGAGGAAAACTACGGAGTTAGCATTCCTATCTCGAAAACGGAATGAGATAGGGAAAAAAAGTGATTTACAAAGTTGTAGAAAATCATCGATTTAGTAAGAAAAGACACCTTGTGGACATTAATGCGAAGAAAAGAACGATTAAAACGCGCATTTGTTTATTCGTGATTTCCTACACTGTGACGTCACGAAACTTGAACGGAAGGAAAAATGATTATCTTTCGGGCAAAACAATACACCGCAATGACGGTGAGAAGTTTGAACATCTCAAATAAAGGTATATTGTTATAACTAGTTGTTTTTTTTTCTTTCTCAGATCGCTTTGTCACGTCACAGTGTAGGAAATTACGAAACAACAAATGCGCGTTTTAACCATTGTATTCTTCTCACTAATGTCCACAAGGTATCTTTTCTTACTAAATCGATGATTTTCTACAACTTTATAAACCACTTTTATTCCCTATCTCGTTCCGTTTTCGAGATAGGAATGCTAACTCCGCAGGTTTCCACCAGGTGGCGCGGTAGGTGGTTTCATTCAGTAGCGCATGGCTACTTTACTATACCTAGACACCACTTTTATGAATATAGCAGCAGCCGTTCCGAAGTTAAGAGGGTGGAAAGGGACTTTAGTGGGCATACTGTATATATGTGTACGTAGTATATATATGTATGTCAAAATTTTGACGCATTTTGGTACTTTCTGTTTAACTCTTTACTGCTTGTGCAAGCGATGCAGACTGGGTTTGGCGCGTTGCCCAAAATTATAACTCGCGAAGTACGGACGGACGGTCTTAGCGTCTGAAATTTTGCTTTCCGTAGGATCGTTATGGAGGAACGTAATCCTACGTTAAAAATAAATACAGTATATTTTAGGCTATTCGGCTATGTAATGTTATTTAACAGTTAAAATCAAACATAAAATTTGAAAGATATCGCATTAGATAATACAGTGTGTAAATCTCACTTAAATAATATGGTTTTTGTTCTTTCCATACTACCAGAAAACAAACTGTGTTTAACCACATTCCCCACATTTACTTGGAAAACATATATTTAAAAAAACGGTTTTATTTCTCAGAAGAAAAATTTAAAAAGACTTTTTTATCTTCAATCCCTTTCTTAAATCTTTTCATTCGAATTCCCATCTAAAGCAAAGCTGTTCATAGAAAAGCATAAGTTTTTTTCAGCCATCAAATCATATGGGTTAGAAACTTCTTTTCGGTAAAAAAAAAAATTCTGAAAGTAAAATAAAAATGACGAGTTTAAATTACTTTTAATAAATTGCGAATATTCTAGATTTCTGAAAGGGTTTTAAATTCCCTCATTTCAGAACCGAAGCGGGAATAAGTCTTACTTCGATACAGAAGCGTACATGCCTAAGTGCCTAATATACCCAATATTTTTTAACTGCTATTCTTCTCTTTAAATATTAATGCGGTATTGATGCTGTTGAAAACTATTCGGCACTGCTTCCTTTCTATAAGTCTCATTTTCCTTGAAAACAGGCATTAAGCATGTTTCACTGGATAATAGATAGTTAAATAAAACGTACAGTTAAAACTGTGTTTTAGCTTCTGCCATCTCACTGCACAGGAAAGCGTATAGTATACAGACATTTGAAATTCAATACATTTTTGTGCGTTCTAAAAAACAGTATCCTATTAAGACGACTTTCACGAAGAAGTGAGAAGTTAGTTTCATTACGACATCTCTGTTTTGTTTTTTTCTTGGAAAATTTATCATTATATACGTTCATCTTCTGATAACCCTGTGTCGCAAAATCGAGAAGTGGTTCAGTGGTAAATTCAAAGAATAATCAAATAATCAGATGCACGCCTAAACATCACAAATAATTTTAACCCTTCAGCGGGCGCGCCAATTTTTGGAACACCAGCAGGCGCGCGTGGCACAAAGTGCAACGTCTCTTTCAACCTTGATTATTCCTTTTGTAATAAACTTTTTTTTTTTCCAAATTGAAAAAAATAATTCTGCGTTTTATGAAAACATATAAAACGTTTATAATATTGAGATATATTTATAATTAAAGGCCAAAGAATGCAGATACAATGGCCTTATTTCAAAACCGTCGGGTTTATTGGATCTAAGGACAACTTGCGAATGGATTCCTATTATGTCCAAAAATCTAAAAAATGAGATTGCTCATCTTCGTGATATGCGAGATACGGTGTAGTAGCAGCACATTTGATCGAGTACATCAACTCCTGCTTTTGTCGTATTGTAATCCAGTGTAATCGTTGGTTTACCACGGTTAAATCACGACTACCGATGAATGGAAAGGAATACGAGGGTCAGAAAATCAGACCTGAATTATAAAGGGTGTAGCTATAAATAAAAACTCTTAGAACATTTAAACCTTGCACGTAAAAACAAACCATTCAAAATTACGAAAATGTTGTACTTTGTACACGGGCGCGCCCGCTGAAAGGTTAATAACACACAAAATAAATGGCGAACATATGGTTAAAAACCCAATCAAGAATACGAGTATAGCTCGTTCGAAATAGGACCTACAGTCTAAAATCTTATTCTATCTCACTAGATCGAATCATAATCTAAACCTCATATATTTGAGGTAGAGAGGGTACGAGATTATATCAGTCAAGCAGCGCCACCAAATGTCATCTATAATTATTTAAGCACAGTAGCGCTATCTAACTGAAACTTTCTCAACACCTATATGCAAGTATGTATGTGGTAGCCTAGTGATAGCTCGTTGGGTTTCGGACTGGGGGTTCTCAGTCCGAATCCTGACGGACGCCATTAAATATCTCCGTGTCTAGGCCGGATATGGGCACGTTAAATCTGTAGACTGGAAAGTCCTTCTATGAGGTCAGTGAGGTTGGGAGATGGTACGAACCCTTAGATGTCGTCTCTGGGGCTGCTAGCTTAAATCTGTGATAGCACCTGGCTAAATCGGTCTCTAACCCTTGTGGGACCATTAAAAACAGGAGTTGTATCCCTCAGTCAGCAGTCTATATATACCTGGTCTGGGTGCATAGGTCACAAAAGCACAACATGTATGTACATAAAGTGAAATAACCAAAAGGCATGGATATATCTGTGCTGTCCTCTCATGAGTTGTAACATTAAATCACCTACTGGGTTCTCCCATCATGAAATAGCCAATAGAACTTGCGGTACATAGGCTGGGCGAATATCCACGGGATAAGTGCCTGTAGCAATGGGAAAGAAATTGTCACTGATATCTAGCGAGGAAAATGGCATAATTTCAACAGCCTGCTCTTAATCTCAGAATAAACATAGCATACATAATCCAACAGAGATAGATAAAAATAATTCAAATATAGACAAGAAACAAACAGAAATCAAGCACTCTGGGCATCCACGCACCAACGGCAAGATTCTGTACAAGTGCCGGAACTGAACCATAAAACAATAGAGGTAACCGACAGGTCTCTTCGTCAGGGAGCCTAACCATGTCAGTTACCTCAAGGGGAATTTTCTGAATAGGATGTAGGTAAGCCCAAAAGACATCCCAAGGCCCCGAGTCCCCCAAGGAAGCAATAAGTCAAAAAGAAAATGAAAAGACAAACACAACTTACAGTATGGGCTCAACGCACCTATTTCTTTCTTTTCATTAACTTACGCATTAACTCTTCTGCGGGCACGCCCGTGTACAAAGTGCAAAATTTTCGTAATTTCGAATGGTTTGTTTTTACATGTAAGGTTTGAATGTTCTAAGCAGTTTCTATTTATAGTGTGACGATGTGGACAGTTTCTCCCAGATAGTTGAGCATAGACTAATCCAGAAATACGGAGTTTAGGTTTTAAAACAAAACTGTATTTATTTACACTTTATACAATCTCGAACTAACGAGCATAGATTCCGCCCGAAGGCACCGGGGAATTAAGAATTATACCCTGAACAGTCGGAGTCACACCGACTACGTGATACGCCGCTAAGCCTGGGATTCAAAGTTCCCAAATAAAACGATGTCTGGCCTAAGCCAACAGGTGTCTATCACCTTCCGAGAGCTGATCAACTCTATCTTTGCCTCTATCGCTCTGTGTAGCCGCCAGCGCGCGAAACCCCAAAGGAAACTTGCGGTGCGGCACCATCCAATCTGGCAATGCTAGATTTATGAGTCTTGAACAGTAAATTGTCCACTGCCGTTGAGAAGGGTCGTAACCAACTTTTGTGCTTGAATACTGTCCGTTGGAGAATGTTCGTTGAATAATTCCCTATTCTTCACAATAGCTACACCCTTTCTAAAGCAGATTTGATTTTCTTACATTTGTATTCCTTTCCATTCTTTGTTAGTCGTGATTTAACCGTGGTAAACCAGCGATTATACTGGATTACAATACGACATAAGCAGGAATTGATGTAGTCGATCAAATGTGCAGCTATTACACTATATCTAGCATATCATGAAAAAAGGACAATGTCATTGTTTTTTAGGTTTTTGGACATGAATGGAATCAATTCGCAAGTTGTCCTTAGCTCCAACAAACCGGGCAGTTTTGAAATAAGGCGATTGTATCTGCATTCTTTGGCCTTTAATATATATATATATATATATATATATCAATATTATCAACATTTTATATCTTGTCATAAAACGCAGAATTATTATTTTCAATTTGAAAAAAAGAGTTTATTACAAAAGAAATAATCAAGGTTGAAAGAGATGCTGCACTTTGTGGCTCGCGCGCCTGCTGGTGTTCCAAAAATTGACGCGCCCGCAAAAGGCTTAAAAACCAAATATTCTCGGAGTAGTGATTTCTCAGGTGCAAACAAGGAGTATTTGAAAAATAAAAAATAAAAACTGAGAGACCTTTTTAGTAGTGTTCGTCTTTCGTGCGATTTTTCTCCGCACCTCTTCCTTTCAGCTATTTTCTTTCCAAATACACACTCACCGAAATAGGATATTTATCTTATTTACTCTGCGCTATTTTGAATAGTTCATTTCACTACTCTAATTGGATTTAAATTTTTTATTGAGTAGGTGACAAAATTTAATAGGCAGAGAAATTTAAAATTAAATTAACAAAGCAACTATGACTTTTTATAAACGCTCTACCATTAGCAAAACATATTAAAACGGAAAATTTAATAATAATATATAAAGAAAGAGCTCTGTTTTGCTTCTTTCCAATTTTATTTAGCCTTTGGAGATGTCTCTGCGCCTAAATATTGACTCCCGTGATAGTTAGGTGTGAAAACTCTTTTCTCTGTTTTGGTTAGTGATATTCAGTTTGTTGAGTCAATACCGGAAATCTAGATGCTCCGCGAGTTGACATGGCGTTATTAGAAAGAGATTGCCTCGGCTAAGAAACTGTTTATTCGCCATTTCAAGGCCGTTTCAGCAAAAGCGTGGAAGACAGATATAAGCAATAAATACTTTTAGCCCTCTAGCCGATTTCACTTCATGGAAGCTAAATTTTCGAAATTTCCACAGATTTGTGGGTTGAAGAAGACTGTAAAAAAAAATAATAATAATAATAAATAAATAAATAATGTGAATAAACTTTTTGAGCAAGTAATTACTGAGCAGTAAATTAAATGAAGAAAATTCATATATATGACTCTTAATGAATTTTTACAGTGGATAAGTCCAAAAAAATCGTTGCTCTCTATTGCTCTCGAAAAATAATATGTATAAACTTTTTGAGCAAGTAATTACTGAGCAGTAAATTAAATGAAGAAAATTCATATTTAAGACACTTAAACATGATTAAACTCTTTGAGCATGTAATTTCTGAGCAGTAAGTTTGAAAAAGAAAATTCATATTTATACAGTTGTAACGGAACCAACAACGCCCCCTAGCGGACTGACGCAGACTCACTCAGTGTAACTCCAACCCTGGAGCAGTGCAGCAGCAATGCTGTTGTATCGTAAACATGTACCCAGTCTCTTAATTGTTTCTTGTATTTTATATGTGCGTGTTAGTGTTGTAATTTCTGTGGTGTGATGTAAGTTAATAAATGTTTAATAAGTAATGACTAGCCGTGTATCATCATACTTCATCGCTACAGGAAAAAGTGGCATCCTGATATAATCCACTATGTGTTGGATTATATTCTGTTGAGTATAGATTATAAAATATCCTGATGAAGCATCATTACAAAATACTTTATTGTAAGTCACGAACACATGCTACTACAGCTTATAGCAACCGATCCACAAGTCAACTACAAGACAGTTAACAGGTTGCAGTTAGGGGGCCGATAAGACACAGTTACAATTATTCCACATCCCCCTTTTAAATTGTAAAGTTATAAACAAGTACATATATACAATGCGGCAAAATTACAAGTACTAAAACAATAATACAGCAAAATACCAGTACATTATAGCAAAATTTCACATATATACATATATTCATTATAGCACATAATCATTTAAGTAGGCAGGTTTTCTATGAACACGACTACTTGCTCTTTGCACAGTGTTGTTATTGGTGTTCTGACTCTGTGAATTCTGAGAACTGGGTGGTATCGGATTTTGGGCAAAATTATCTATTAATTCAAAATCAGAATTCGTTTGTTTAAAAGGAATATTAGACTTTCTGATATGTTTCCTGTTTCGCCTTAAGATTCTACCTGCTTCATCTTTAATAATGTAAGACCTAGGAAAGGAATTATCCTTTGAAATAACCTGGGCTGGACCCCATGTTTTGTTTTTAAAATTTAATATTCTTACATTTTCTTTAGGTTTAAGTTCGGGTAAGGGGTGGGCTGTTTTATCATAATATAGCTTTTGAGCATTCTGCCTTTCAACTAATTTTTCCCGAATATTATCAAAGACCTTCGCATTCAATAACTTGTTAGTCAATGGAAGTTTTGTCTTTAACCTATGATTGAACATCATTTGAGCAGGGGATAGATTAATTCCTGATATGGGGGTGTTGCGATATTCCATTAATGCAACATAGTAGTCTTTATTATCCTCCGTTGCTTTACTGAACAAGCATTTGACTATTCCCACACCCCTTTCAACCATTCCATTGCTTGATGAATAATGAGGACTAATGAATGCACAATTAAAGTCCCATTCTTTTGCAAACTGTTTGTAGAGGTAACTATTAAAGGGAACATTATCTGAAACTACAGTGCTGGGTACACCAAATCTGGAAAAGATAGCCTTAAGTTTACTTATTACTTCAACTGCTGACTTACTCTTAAGTGCACAAACCTCCAACCACTTTGAATAATAATCCATAAGTACTAAATAACTTATATTGCCAAAGTCCATTAAATCTACTCCTACTTTTTCAATTGGTCTGTATGGTACTACATGAGGCTTTAAAGGCTCTTTCGTGTTTGCTCTTGAGAATTTTTCACATGTCTCACACTTGGAAACAGTACGTTCAATATCATTGTTCATCCCTGGCCAGTACAACAATTCCCTGGCTCGACTTTTACACTTTTGAATGCTTAGATGGGCTTCATGTATCAACATTAACATGCCTTGTCTAAGGACCCTAGGGATAATAATTTTGTCGTTTAAAAATAATTACCCCTCCACACAAACAATATCATTTCTCACTTTGTAATAATTTGACAGATTTGTGGGTATCTTTTTCCTTTCAGGCCAACCATTTTGAAAGTATTCACAAATTAATTTTAGCTCACTATTTTCCTTTGTAGTTTTTTGGAATTGTTTAACCCTATTCTCACTCATTGGCAAAAGCTTTGATACAGAATGCACCATGTTCATCATGTCTGGATCATCTTTGATCTCCCCCTTAATATAAGCTCTCGACAAAGTATCAGCAACATACATTTTGCTTCCTGGCAAATATTTAACAGTAAAATCATATTTTAAAAGTTTAAGGAGCATTCTCTGTAATCTAGAGGAAATTTTGCTGATTGGCTTATGTACTATCGAGGTCAATGGCTTATGATCACTTTCAACAAGAATCTTATGGCCATAGACCAAATTGTGATATTTCTGGAAAGCGAATACGATTACCAACAATTCATTTTCAATTTGGGCATGGTTTTGTTCAGTTTCTGTTAAGCTCCTAGAAGCAAATGCAACTGGGTGACCCTCTTGTAATAAACATGCCCCAAGACCATCTTTAGAACTATCACATTGAATAGTGATGGGTAAAGAGCCGTTAAATACTTTTAGAACTGGTGTTGAACAAATTAACTTTTTGATATCCCCAAAGCTTTTATCCTGTTCATGACCCCATCGAAACTCTAAATCATTTTTTAGTAATCTTCTTAAAGGAGCTGTAACAGCAGTGACATTAGGTATAAATTTAGAAAGAAAGTTGACCATACCTAGCAGCCTTTTTATATCAGTCTTACATGATGGTTTATCCAATTCACTAATTGCTCTAACATGACCTGGGTCTGCTTGTATACCCTTCTCAGATACTATCAATCCCGTGTATTTTACCTCGGGAACTCTAAACTGGAATTTATCACTATTAAATTTTACATTATTTGCTTTTGCTCTCTCCAGAACTTCTATTAAAATTTTGTCATGATCTGTTTTATCTTTTCCTGCTATAATGAGATCATCAAAATAGATTTCTACCCCATTAATATCCTCAAATAATTTCTGGTTCTTTTTCTGAAACACCTCAGGGGCAGAACAAATGCCAAAAGGTAGTCTATTAAATTTATATCTACCAAAGGGAGAGTTAAATGTGCATAATTCTGAGCTTTGATCATCTTTAGGTATTTGCCAGAATCCTTCTTTTAAGTCTAGTACCGAAAAGCACTGCCTTTCTTCTAATCTGTTGATGATTTCATCTGCAGAAGGTATTGCATGATGTTCACGTTTTATCGCTTTATTGAGATTTCTAGGATCAAGACAGATTCTTAATTTACCATTAGGTTTTTCGACCACAACCAAACTATTTACCCAGTCGGTTGGTTTATTAACCTGAGAAACAATTCCTAATTTTTCCAATTCCTCAAGAGTGCTTTGTAATTCTTTATGTAAAGATTGAGGTACTCGTCTAGGGGCATTAATTACAGGTGGTATATCTTGTTTCACTTCAATGTGATGGGGATCACCAGGAAATTTTCCTAATCCTTCAAATACATCCTTATAAATTTCAATAACATTTAATTTGGATTCAAGAGAAATTACATCAATAAACTGAACTAGCTGTAGCTTTTCACAGGCTTGTAAACCTAAAATTGGTTTCGCTTTTACATCTACAACAATAAATGTAAGTTTAACATTTGAATATTTATCAGTACTACAAACTAGATCTATTGAACCAATAAGATTCAACTTATTATTTCCCTATGACATTAAAACAATATCAGTTGAGTTTAATTTTTGTTGTAATTTCAATTTTTTAAATGCATGCAATGGTAAAATATTGACCTGGGCACCTGTATCTAGTTTAAAAGATACTTGCTGACCTTCAACTGATATTATTTTAAGTCATTCATTACTAACTGAATTACTATAATGGACACTATCAATAAAAAAGTTTGCACTAGAGTCACTACTTTGCACATTATATACACTAGAGTCACGAGTTTGTACTTCACTCACCGTTTTGTGGACACTTCTACTTTTGCACATGACAGCAAAAGGATTTTTCCTTTTACACTTATTACACAATTTATTGTAGGCTGGGCACTAACCTTTTATGTGTTTTCTTCCACAAGCTTGACATTCCACATATGATTGGTTATTAAGATTTATCGTACCACGTGCTTGTTTACTAATTATTGCATCAATACTACTTGAGTCATTGATGGTTTTTACTTGTTTCCTACTTAATACATGCTCGAACACTGTCAACAGCTTTCTGTAAAGTCAATTTAGGTTCTCTTAGGAGTCTTTCCTGCAAGCCAACGTCGTTCACACGTAGAACTATTCTGCCATGAATTAGGCTGGTTTCTTGCTCGCCAAAGTTGCAAGATGATATGTGTGTCTTCAATTCTGTTACGTATGCATCAATCGATTGGCCATCTTTCTGTGAGCATGAGAAAAATTAGAATCTTTCGAACACTTCGTTGCTCTGGGGCAAACAATGATGATCAAATTTTCTGATCACGTCTTGAAATGTAGTCTCTGTCTCTCCAAACTTGAATGTATTGTACAGATTCACACCTTCAACACCTATGAAGTTTAACAGTATGACAATTTTGATGTTATCAGGCTTTCCTGCCTTTTCGGATACCAAAAGAAAGTTGTCCAACTTCTGCTTCCACCGCGACCAATTCTCACTAGTGTTGCCTTCGAAGACCATTTCACCTGGAGGCTTAAAGCTTTCCATATTTAATTACAAGTTTATTCGCAACGAGAGCACCAAATTTCGTTTCTCGGATCACGAAAGTTCCGTTTCTTAGAACCAAAAGTTCACTTTTTGGAACATAAAAGTTCGTTTTTTTTTTTTGGAACGCAAAAGTTCGTTTTTTTAAAAAAACACACAAAAGCTCGTTTTTTGGAACACAACAAGTTTGTTTTTTGGAACACAACAAGTTCGTTTCTTGGAACACAACAAGTTCACAAATAGAATTGTAATCCATTTTCATCAAACTCTTTTTTGACCTGACACCATGTTATAATCCACTATGTGTTGGATTATATTCTGTTGAGTATAGATTATAAAATATCCTAACGAAGCATCATTACAAAATACTTTATTGTAAGTCACGAACACATGCTACTACAGCATATACAGAGGCTGTTCACACATTTTTTAAACGATGTATATTGTATTCACAAAACTAAATTACATAAAATTCTTGTGTTTTAAATGTTCTATTTGACATCCCTTATTCTGAACTATCTTTCAACACCGAAATTTCCAGGATAATAATGCCTCTTGAAGTGTGAGAAGAGGTATTCTATCCCATTCCTCCTGAACAGCTTTCCAGAGTCCTGTAAGGGTTTTGGGACGACGATTGGATAATGAAGATTTTAAAAGTCCGAAAGCACAAAAATCCATAGGTGATACATCGGGAGATTTAGTAGGGATATCAGTGCAGGGTATGGCCTTGATACCAGTTTTTTGTTCCATTTCTTTTAGGAAATTTACAGTGGATTTTGATGTGTGACTGCTAGCTTTGTCCTGATGGAGTCTCGCAGATTGATGGCACTGTGGGTAAAGCGATGGTATTTCATTCAGAAAAATTGGCGATAAAATATGTTCCTGATAGTATTTGGAGTTAATCTTGACATTTTTTCCACTCTCTTTATTTTTAACTTACCATTATAAGAAAAACCAGCAACAATCATGAATCCCTTAGAAAAACTTTCTTTCGATTCTTTGAACCATGTACTTAAATTTTTTTCTCCCCTTTTATGATAATAAATGGCTCTTTTTTTGTTGCAATCATTTAAATACACCCACGATTCATCTATTGTGACAATTGTTTTCCATTTTTCTTTGGATAAGTGTTTCTCATATAGAATTCTGCAGCGTGTCCTGCGTTCAGCGATATGATTTGGAAGAAGACGATGCACACTGCGTTTTTTTCGCTTTCTTAAGATTTAAATCAACGTTTATCATTTTGTTTACAGTGGACACCGAGCATTTTAATGATTTTGCAACTGTCCTTTGACTAGGGGGATTTTCTTTTAACATTAAACAACGTACCTTTGCAATAGTCGAAGATGTCCGTTTTTTGCTTGGATACATGTTTGGAATTTTTGTCCCACTTGAGGCTCCAATTTGACGTTTTTTTCCTTTCTTGTTGACGATATTACCTATCGACGCTTTAGATATCATAAAACCATGACTCTCACATCGTTTTTAGATAACGGAGTATGCATATTTCTCTTCGGAAAGAGCATAAATGTAGCCTTCGAACCACTGCTTTGTTATAAACGCCATTTTGAATAAAAACAAAACTTTCAAGCCGCAGAGGACAATTTTGACTTTTAAAAACATAGAACAATTTCAATTATTTCTTTTGCAGCAAACGATTTTTTATTACCGCTTACCAAAATCGTCTAAAAAATGTGCGAACAGCCTCTGTAGCAACCGATCCACAAGTCAACTGCAAGACAGTTGTCAGGTTGCAGTTAGGGGGCCGATAAGACACAGTTACAGTTATTCCACACATCCCAAGTGTGGGCCGAATCCCGATACTCATCGGAAATGATAAATAATTTTTATACTTTATGTTTTTAGACCTAGAATAAAAAAAGTCATCTTTAAATAATGTTTTTCAAAGTTGAAATGTAGAAATGAGTAATTTTTAACTTGGAAGAAACTCTTTTGTTTTGTATTATTAGAATACGAATTCGTTTTCTTTTTCAAATTAATGTTCAGTTGTTTTTCTGACCACTTAAATTTGTAAATAAATTCTGATTTAAGTGTTTGAGAAAGCTTAAAACTATTTAACTGTATGTATATATTTAAATAGTTAGATAATTAATGATTTATTATGAATATTAATGATGTAGAGTGTGTGATCTGCTGATATGATGTAACGATAACTACACTGCTGGCCACCCAAATTGCAACACCAAGAAAGACAAGAGATATCACAACAAAATTTATTTTGTAGATAACATGTTGACCAAGTATCAAATGATTAAATTTATAGACTTCTGTGAAGTGTGGTTCCTGCCAAAATCAGTAGCCAGAGTAGCCGCCATTGTTGGAGATCACCGCTGCCACACGCCTCGGCATTGATTCAAAGAGACTTTGGATGAGTTCTTGGGGTACAGCAGACCAAGCAGCTTCCACACGTTGCCAAAGTTGATCTGCTGTGGCAGCTGGGGATGGAATCTGGGTCAATCGTAGAGCAACCATGGACCACATGTTTTCTATCGGCGAAAGATCAGGAGAGCGAGGCGGCCAGAGAAGCAATTAAATCTGGCGATAGACGAAGAACCGTTGGACAATGCGTGCCACGTGTGGTCGTGCATTATCCTGTTGAAATATGGCTGTGGGCAAGCCCTGAAGGTAAGGAAGGACAACTGGCTCCAACACCTCGGAGATGTAGAGCTGGCTGTTTAAAGTACCGGCAATGCGTACTACAGGTGTGCGAGAGTGATATCCAATACCACCCCATACCATAATACCCGGTGCAGGACCAGTGTGGCGGTGCATAACGCAGCTGTTCAGCATCCTCTCTTCACGGTGTCTCCAGACTCGAATGCGACCATCGTGGTGTTGCAGACAGAAGCGTGACTCGTCAGTAAAGACAATTTCATTCCATTCTGCCGTCCACATCCTTCTGTCATCGCACCATTGGCGGCGGAGACGTCTGTTGTTCTGCGTCAAGGGTAGACAAAGCAATGGACGTCTTGCGGACAGACCACTCTGCTGTAAACGGCGTCGAATGGTAAGCGCAGACACTGGATGATGCGTTACAGACTGCATGTGCTGTGCTATGGTTCGTGATGTGACTGAGCGATCCGTCACTGCCATGCGTACAATTTGCCTGTCATCACGTGAAGTGGTGCGCTGAGGTGGATGCGATCGAACACGCCGGTCCGTCGTACCCTCCTGCATCCAACGATCACATATCCGCATTACAGTTGTTTGGTTTCGTCCAACACGACTACCGATTTCCCTGAAAGATAATCCACAATCTCGGTAGGCCACTATCCTTCCTCTGTCGAATTCGGATACTTGATCAAAAGATGATCGCTGTTTTCGACGAGGCATAATTGATTGCTTTTTTTAAAAAAAACCACAAGAAAAACACAATTGCCGAACTTGAAATCGTCGAAATCTCCAAGCCTTAAATAGCGCTTTGAAGTGGCGCCACAGGCGCGCGTGATGTGCGTCTGCGCTGAAATTCTAATCATTCGCACATCTCACCTCCGCTAATGCATGTTGTAAATTTCATGTTATTTGCATGTTTCCTTCAGGGTGTTGCATTTACAGTGGCCAGCAGTGTATATATATATATATATATATATATATATATATATATATATATATATATATATATTTTACATCAATTGTATACATTTATTATAAATACATATATATATATATATATATATATATATATATATATTTATCTATTTTTTTGGCATTAATTGCATACATTGACCGTTGTATTTAATTTAAATGTACTCCGTAGCGAGGCGCGAGTTTTCAGCTAGTCTATCTATATACAGTGCAATTTCGATCGATCGTTTTCAGATCCATCGTTTTTCCGTATATCTCGTTCATTCTATCCAGTCCCAACGATCATATTGCTATGTTATGGTTCCGCATCTACCGTTTTCCCGCATTTATCATTAATTTTAATCGGTCCCTTGAAAAACGATAGATCGAGATTCCACGGTATATAAAACAGTTCCGTAACTGACTCATTCACTGACTGACTGACTGACATACAACGCACAGACCAAACCGCTGGACCTAAAGGGCTGAAATTTTGCATGGGGATTCTTCTTATAGTGTAGGGGTGCACTAAGAAAGATTTTTGAAAAATTCTTCTTAGATTTTTTTAAATTAAATTTTTAAGCTGTTTTAGTAACTTTTTTTAAGTTTGCATTTAAAATAATAAATTGAGCGTTATAAAATTTATACCACGAGAAAGATCATAAAAATTCCTTTAAAATGAGATCTTTTTCAAATTTTTACCTCTATTTTCTGATTTTTGGTGAATTTTTAAAGACTCATTTTTAGAATTTAATTTATTAAATGCCGATCACGTGATTTATTTTTCTGGTACTTTAAATAAATTTATCATCACGTGCATAACAACTAAATAGACAAAAAAATATTTTTTTTCTTTCTAATGCGGCAGACGATTGGACATTATTTTGTCTATAAAAATATCCCTTACGATTTTTTTATAAATATATATATTTTTTTCTACATCAATTGTATATATTGATCGTCGTATTTATTATAAATACACTCATGGACAAAAAAATTAGCGCACCAAGAAATAATTGCGGAATAGTAACGAAACTTGCAATGAAGGTACATGTCGGGGAGATATGCAAATGATTAGAAATGCAGCGTGATTGCGCATTACGTATAGCCGGTAGAGGGCGTTGAACATCGTACTCTGTGGAGTATAAAATAGGTAACCAAAGCTTGTTTGAGTGTGAATCATTTACAAAGCAGCGTGATTGCGCATTACGTATAGCCGGTAGAGGGCGTTGAACATCGTACTCTGTGGAGTATAAAATAGGTAACCAAAGCTTGTTTGAGTGTGAATCATTTACAAAGCAGCGTGATTGCGCATTACGTATAGCCGGTAGAGGGCGTTGAACATCGTACTCTGTGGAGTATAAAATAGGTAACCAAAGCTTGTTTGAGTGTGAATCATTTACAAAGGAAGAGCTGAGATAGACATGCCATTATGCCGTGTTCGAAGACAATATAAGGAGTTGTCGCAGTTTTAGAGGGGGAGAATCGTCGGGATGATGGAAGCTGGGTGGTCAGCTAGGCGAGTAGCTCGTCAATTAGGCCGCTCTGATTGTGTTGTGAGGAGGTGTTGGAACCAGTGGACCCGAGAGATGTCATGTACACGAAGACCAGGCTCAGGGCGCCCTCGACAGACCAGTCGTCGAGAAGACCGCCACATCGTAAGAAATGCACGCGTACAGCCACCTGCTTCATCGGCCGCCATCCAGGCACAGGTAGCACCTTCCCTAGGGGCCTCTGTGTCTTCTCGAACCATACGAAGGCGCCTGGCTGAAGGACAGTTGGTATCGCGGCGCCCATTACGTGTGCTGCCCTTGACGCCCACCCATGGACGCCTCCGTTTGGAGTTTTGCCGCGCACGAGGAAACTGGACTGCAGCGGAATTGAACCAGGTCGTCTTTAGCGACGAATCCAGATTCAATCTCGGCAGTGATGACAATCGTGTTCGTGTGTGGAGAGCCCGTGGTGAACGCTTCAATCCTGCCTTTGCTGTACAGTGACACATCGCTCCCACAGCTGGTGTGATGGTATGGGGTGCCATTGCCTACAATACACGGTCACCCCTAGTATTGTTCCGTGGCACCATGACAGCCCAGCGGTATGTTCATGAAATCCTGCAACCACATGTGTTGCCACTCATGCAACGGCTCCCAGGAGCCATTTTTCAACAAGACAATGCTCGGCCTCATACGGCAAGGGTGTCACAAGACTGTCTCCGCACTGTTACTACCCTTCCTTGGCCTGCCCGATCCCCAGATTTGTCTCCAATCGAGCATATCTGGGATCATTTGGGACGACGAGTTGGGCATCCCACGAGTTTGAACGAACTAGAGGCAAGGTTATAGCAAATATTGAACGAAATGTCTCAAGACATCATACAGAACTTGTATGACTCAATGCCCGATCGTATCGCATCGTGCATTCGCGCTAGAGGGGGTCCAACGGAGTATTAACTCCTCCGTTCTTTTGCCTTTTTCTCTGAAATAAATTATCCTTTTTCTTTGATTTTCTTATCATTTACTTATATCAAAGTAGTCATTACGTATGTAAAATTCCGTTTCATTTTGACGACTCCTTCTTGGTGCGCTAATTTTTTTGTCCATGAGTGTATATAAATATGGGCATTAATTGTAGACATTGACCGTTGTATTTAATTTAAATGTACTCCGTTGCGAAGTGCGGGTTTTCAGCTAGTCTGTATATAAAACATGTCCGTAACTGACTGACTCACTGGCTGACTGATTGACTGACTGACATACAACGCACAGACCAAACCGCTCGACCTAAAGGGCTGAAATTTTGCATGGTGATTCTTCTTATAGTGTAGGGGTGCACTAAGAAAGATTTTTGAAAAATTCTTCTTAGATTTTTTTTAATTTAATTTTTCAGCTGGTTTTGTAATTTCTTTTAAGTTTGCATTTAAAATAATAATTTCAGGGTTATAAAATTTATATCACGAGAAAGATCATAAAAATTCCTTTAAAATGAAGTCTTTTTCGAATATTTACCTCCATTTTCTGATTTTTGAAAGATTAATTTTTAGAATTAAATTTATTAAATGCTGATCACGTGATTTCTTTTTCTGGTACTTTAAATAAATTTATCGTCACGTTCATAACAACGAAATAGATTTAAAAAATAATTTTTTTTTCTTGCTAATGCGGCAGACGATTGGACATTATCCAAAAATATATTAAAATACATTAAAAGATATGTTCCTCAAACTGTACTATATTAACTGTACTATATTCTTTAGTGTGTCCGATTAGATTTAATTCGAATATTTTCTTCTACATTATTTTGTCTATAAAAATATCCCTTACGATTTTTTTTATAAATATATTTTTTTCGTTTTTTTTTTTACATATTTATTTTTTTATTCATTTTGTCATTAATTGCATACATTGAGCGTTGTATTTAATTTGAATGTACTCCGTAGCGAAGTGCGGGTTTTCAGCTAGTTTATATATATGTATATAACGCATAGGTATGCGGCACAAAAATCGGCGATATTTCTACACTCCGAATGGCAACGGCTGGATGTAAACATTAGAGGCCGTCCACAATTTGCAACCGTGTGCGTGTAGCACGTAATTTGGTGCAATTTAATTGCTGTATTGTACTCCTGAATAATTTAAAATTATTTCATGAATAAATTAAAATTAAAATTTATTCATGAAATAATTTCAATTTATTCATTTGATATGATTAAGTGGAGATATCTGAATTGCGAACAATAGTACATACAGAGAGTAATGTAATTCACACTATATTTTAGTATTTGCTGAGTTTTTACTCCATTTTTTAAGAGAAAATTTCTCCTAAAAATTTCTTATTTGATGTAATGATAAAATGTAGATATCTTAATTAATTTTGAAAAATAGTACACACAGAGAGGGATATAATTTTTAAAATCGGTGGTGTTGGGTTTCTCAGTCATATCTTTAACTCTGTTCTGAAGTAATGGAAATTCACATTTTTTAATCACGATGTTTTAGTATCAGCATTATAGTGAATTTAGCAATGATTATAAATTTTTTGGCTAATCTCCCACTACCCCTAATAATGTATATTTATGATGGCAGGTAATGGTAACGGACTGTTAATAAATAAACTCACAGGCACTGCGTTTCCTTAGAAAGATCATTTAAATTTTAGCTGCTCCTTTTTCATCAGAAACCAAAGTATTCCGTAGATCTTTACCAACATAGGGTAAAATTATGGCCAGAGATAGCCTAGAGATTTGGAGCCATGAACTCACAAGTCACATATCACATATAAAAAAAGAACACCTTTACTCAAAAATAATATATCGTTTTCCAAGCAATAATTAAAACTTGTTGCCAAAAGCAACTTAATGAGTTTGAGAGCTCGCGATACATGGATAATATGATACTACTGTAATAATATAGAGATAGAACAAAAGTAATAAAACAGCATATGAAGTATAAATAAATTATAGATTTCCTCAGAATATCTTGCAGAGATAAAAATATTTAAAAACGTCTATGATTTTCCATACGGTTCAGAAATGCTAAACTATATGCTTGCCTCTTAACATTTAACATGTCTTGCATGAAGCAATATAAAAAAATCTTTGTTAAGTTTTACGAATTTTTTTTTTACTCAATTTTTTATCCTTCTCAAAACATAAAATATCAATTATTTTGCTCTCAGTATAAACATTTTTCTAAAAAAACTGTATATTGCTGCAGAGAATCATTTAGAAAAAAGGTCTGAATTACAATCATTTTCCTGTCGTTCACGAATCTAATTTTTAACTCCAATTGAATTAATCGGTCCTTAAAACTTGTTAAAGCCCTAAAGAGTTCCCTAATTTGTGAGATTTCGTTTCTCATTAGCGGTAATTCTTTCAAAAACGAACTCCCCATCTAGATGCAGTAATCGGACTGGGAATACCGACGTTGTCAAGCATAACGGTTAAAATTTTCAGCCCATGCTCCTACCAGTCAACTTCCTAACGCAAAAAATTAAATTTTTCATTGACAACACAAAAATATACAGAGCCCTCTTCCCAATCCTATATAAAGCGTACCGCTAAACTGAGTTGACATATTATCTCTTTAGAGATATACTTCAATATCATATTAAATGAACATTTTCTTCGCCCCCGTTATATATTTTTTCCCCGATAGATATTTTTATATTAACATTTTCAACTAAATCAGACATCTAAAATTTGAGGTAAAAACCTAAGATTATTTCTCATTTTTAATTTGATAACAATGTAAATTTTAGAACGGTATGTAAGGTTTAATATTGATGATATAACTGATAAGACACAAAGCCCGAAAGTTTTTAAATGCAAAGAACAATAAAATCTTTATTTCAATGGAGAATTTCTGACAGTTGTCATAACAACAGTAGATCTCAACCAACAATTTTTCCCCCGTTGCGTAGGATTTATTTTTCATGAAGTAATTCCTCTTTTTGCTGATAATTGGAAACTATATTTCTACTCTGTTTGAGTATTTATTACAGAGTTAATATCAAAATTTTAAGGCAGGATCAAGTGTTAAGGCGGTTCATCAGTTGAAATCTTCAACAGATCTTCAACCGCCATTTTAATCTATAGGGAATTTTTCTCTCTGTATTTTTCTAGTAATAGATTAACAAAGGCATATTTTTAGTTCTTCTTTCAGCATGTGAAGGTAAGTAGTATAAAAATGACAGTTCCGCGCCAGGATTAAGGGGAGGGGCTTAAAGTGGGCGGAGCTAAGTGAGTGACGTGGACCAATCAGAGTGCAGCTGGCCACCTGGCGGTCGATTTGGACCAATCAGGAGAGGGCAGCGCTGCTATCGCCCCCTAGCGGGAAAACCTGGAACCTTGTAGTTCAGCAGAATCTTGAAGAGAGTATGTGCTCCGCGGAGCGCCCCCTATAGGTCAAATATGGAACTAAATTACGTATAAGGTTACGGATTTATATTTTCAGTGCTGCCATCTATTTTATAAAAATCACAACTAAATTTTACATTTAATTTTACAGAAGATATATATTTTTAAAAGTTTGTCCTGAGCTGGGATCGAACTCTGGTCCTGCAGGTTTCAAGTCCAGTGAGATAACCACTGGGCTATCGAGGCTTGTCATTGTACGGTATTATAAGGTATTTAAAGAGTGAATATTTTAAAGGGAACTTGTGAAATATGATAGAGGATTCTGTGATATATTATTTTAATTAATTAATTAATTAATTATTTTTTAATATAATACATACTAAGCGCCCCCTAGCGGGAAAAACTTGAACTAAACTAGAACTTTAAATATTTAAGGTTGTAAACGATTTTACGCTGTTATGAACATCCAGTGAATAAATTTAACTTTTGAAATTCTAATATCGACAATTTACGCTGCAGGCGCCATCTATTGGTAAAAATTACAACTACATTTAAAATTTAATTTTGTAAAAGGTTTTATTTTAGTTTAAATTCTAAATTAAAATATATTATTAACTTACTATTTTTTTTAACGATAGTAGTAATTAGTAAAAAATAATTATAATTACTTATTACTTTAAAGACATATCTAATTTATAAATAATATTTGAAAAAATATTCTATTAAAAGGAGTATTTACAAGTCTTTTAACATTAAATCTATAAGAGAAGATATTAACAAGGATATTTTTACGCATAAAATTATTGAAAACAGCTGTTAAATTTAAAATATCTTTTAATTTTCATGCTAATATCAATTTCAAGTATAATATAACTTAGATATATCTTTAAACCCATTTAAACATAACTTGAAGACATTAAATTATACAATTACCATCTAGAACCTGAAACTTAAAACATATTATCAATTTAATAGTTTGGAAAAAGTATTTATTACAGAACATTCCATACTAGTATGAAAAAAAATGAGAAATATTATTTGAACTTTGAAAAAATCATTCCATGAAAGCTAACAAGGGATATTTTTACACATGAAATTATTTAAGACAACCGTTAAGTTTAAAATATCTTTAATTTTTCTTAAGAATATTACTTTACAGTATAATATAATTTAGATAGAGCTTTGAAACCATTGTAACATTTAGTATAGAAAAAATTATTATTTGATCTTACCTTGAAAATCATTCCATGAAAGCTAACAAGGGATATTTTTAGACATAAAATTATTTAAACAAAGCGGGAATTCCCCAGTAGAGTTATTTTTTCCTTTTAATATTAGAAATAAAAACTGAAATATGATTCAATCTAGATAATTATTTAAATTAAATACACATAACATACCAATCCATACTATTAAATCTACAAGAGAAGATATTAAATTTACGCTAAAAAATTTTTTAATTGTCGACATATACATACTGCAATAGTCTACATTATTATCAAAAAGTTCATTGAATTATATTCTATAACAGAGAGAATATTTTTATGAATTTACTAGAATTAATTATCAAAAATAAATATAACGTCATCTATTGATTAAAAATGAAACTTAGAAAATTTAATACATGGTTTTGAGTATATTTTTCAAAACTTTAAATATTTTTAGTCGAAGGGCTTATTTTCAGGACTTTAAAATTGTTTTGCTATGTTTTTTAACGTGATATATAATTTTACATAGATACATTCGCAAAATAATACAAAATAATAAGAAATTTTTACATAGATAGGCTAAAACGAATATTTTTTTTTTCTTTTACTTGATATTTTTACACATAAAATTATTTTACAACAAGCGTTAAGTTTAAAATATCTATAATTTTTCTTAAGAATATTACTTTACAGTATAATATAATTTAGATAGAGCTTTGAAACCATTGTAACATTTAGTATAGAAAAAATTATTATTTGATCTTACCTTGAAAAACATTCCATGAAAGCTAACAAGGGATATTTTTAGACATAAAATTATTTAAACAAAGCGGGAATTCCCCAGTAGAGTTATTTTTTCCTTTTAATATTAGAAATAAAAACTGAAATATGATTCAATCTAGATAATTATTTAAATTAAATACACATAACATACCAATCCATACTATTAAATCTGCAAGAGAAGATATTAAATTTACGCTAAAAAATTTTTTTAATTGTCGACATATGCATACTGCAATAGTCTACATTATTATCAAAAAGTTCATTGAATTATATTCTATAACAGAGCGAATATTTTTATGAATTTACTAGAATTAATTATCAAAAATAAATATAACGTCATCTATTGATTAAAAATGAAACTTAGAAAATTTAATACATGGTTTTGAGTATATTTTTCAAAACTTTAAATATTTTTAGTCGAAGGGCTTATTTTCAGGACTTTAAAATTGTTTTGCTATGTTTTTTAACGTGATATATAATTTTACATAGATACATTCGCAAAATAATACAAAATAATAAGAAATTTTTACATAGATAGGCTAAAACGAATATTTTTTTTCTTTTACTTGATATTTTTACACATGAAATTATTTTACAACAAGCGTTAAGTTTAAAATATCTTTAATTTTTCTTAAGAATATTACTTTGCAGTATAATATAATTTAGATAGAGCTTTAAAACCATTGTAACATTTAGTATAGAAAAATTATTATTTAATCTTATCTTGAAAGGCATTCCATGAAAGCTAACAAGGGATATTTTTAGACATAAAATTATTTAAACAAAGCGGGAATTCCCCAGTAGAGTTATTTTTTCCTTTTAATATTAGAAATAAAAACTGAAATATGATTCAATCTAGATAATTATTTAAATTAAATACACATAACATACCAATCCATACTATTAAATCTGCAAGAGAAGGTATCAAATTTATCTCGCGCTGTTAATAGAGAAGATTCTTACATTATCTGAAATAATACAGACTTTATCATGTTTAGAAGATATTTACAAGAGTTCATTTTAGAATTAAATGAATCATGGTTTGAATCCTACAACAGTAGGGGGTATATGCAAACATGAAGACTTTAAATTATACAATTACCATCTAGAACCTGAAACTTAAAAATATATGCACCAATTTAAGTATCTTTATATAGTTTATGTACAGTTTTGAATATATTTCAAACCTTAAACGTTTTTCCAACTTTGAAACTATATTATAAGTTAAGACGCTTACTAAAATTAAAAAACATTTTATAGAGGTAAAGACTTGAAAGATAAAATTTACAAGTTTTAATCCTAAATATTATATTTTATCCAGAAATGTAGACTATTAATATATGATTTTAAACCTAACATGCTTTCAACGATTACCTAAATTGCGATATAATGTTAAATTCCATAGATTATTTCACAGATTTTAAGATATTTATTTAACCTAAGATGTTTATAAATCCTATCCAAATTGGAATAGTGTTTGCATATCATCATAAACAACTAAATATTATCATTTTCATGGGTTTTAAGGTATTTATTCAACATAAGATGTTTATAAATCCTACCTAAATTGGAATAGTTTCTGCATATCAACATAGACTGCGTAAACAACCAAATATTAACTTAATTTAAATAAGAGCATATAATTTCCTTTTTGATAACTTAAATATATATATATATATATCATACATGTTGCTAAATTAAAATTCTTGTTATACTTTCGTATAAGATAGTTTTTTTTTACATACAAGAACAGAAATAATATAGACTTTATTATGTTTAGAAGATTTGCAGATATTTAAAGCAGTTCACTTAACTTTAGAAGTAAATGGATCAGAGTTTGAATTCTACTGCAATAGAGGTAGTTTAACTTCACAATTATAATCTAAACAGATAACAAATCTTTGAAAAAAATATTCTATAAAAAGCAATAAAATATATTATGGAAACTTCAAATTAATTTATGATAGGTTTCATTAAATATTCTGCAAACGCTATGAAACATTTCGTATAGAAAATAATTACCATTTGATCTTACCTTTAAAATCTATAGTTTATGCACTTAATTCATATAATTTTTTACAAAAACAAGCTTTAACTGCATAAGAAGATATTATATTTGTCCCGCACATACATATAAACTTAAAACATATTAAAACTTACTAGTTCCCTTATAAAGGTTTCAAGACTTTAAAAATTTTTTTTTACTATGTTTTAAATCTAATCTATAATTTTACATAGATATAACCATTAATAAATTGTTTTACATAGAAAAAAGCATACATCGCACCTAAAATTTTAGTTTTCTTATCAAAATAACCTGCAAAACTTTCATCGAAACAAATGTTTATTATGTTAAAAAAATCAAACACCTATTGATATTACTTTGAAATATTATGCAAATAATAAATTTGAATAAGTTTTACATCAGAAATTATTTTCCGACAATTGCTAAAGAAAATTTATACTATAAGTTTAAAACGCTTCCTAACACTTAAAATTTTATCATTCTATAAGGAGTATAATTTCTTTTAAATCATGCATAAACATCTATATATTAACATAATTCACATAATAGCATATGACTTCCTTTTAATAACATAAATATACATATCATAAATGCAGCTAAATTAAAATTCATGATATACTTTCATATAAGATAGTTTTCTACATGCAATTACCCAAAATATTTTATCCATACAGCAACAGAAATAATACAGACTTTATCATGTTTAGAAGATATTTACATGAGTTCATTTTAGAAGTAAATTGACCAAGGTTTAAATCTTACAGCGGTAGGGGTATACGCAGACAATATTTTTATATGAGAACCTACTTACAATAGATCTTAAAATTAAAATAAGTTTTGTTAAGAATAAAACTCTGCTGTAGATTTTATAATCTAAGCATATACCACACTGTCATAGTTAACATTTTCAAAACTTAATGGTTTAAAATATATTATTATAAAACATATAAAATACTTACGACATTAGTAGAAATATTCTGCATTGGAAAAAAATCTGGAGCTTATAATTAGCCATACTTCTAAAAACGAGACCCAATTGAAAAATATACAAGTCACGTTAGTTAATCTTGATTATCTGCGGTTAATTTTCCATTACAGTCACAGTTATCTTCTCAAAATGAATCAATGATAAGATAAATAATTATTTTGCTATCATTTAACGAATCGTTCACGTTCCTTTTATTTTATTTGTCAAGAGTTGCCAAGAGTTGGCAACGATTGTAGAACGACTTTCAAAAATCTAACCCCTAGTGTTTACACAGGAAGTAGATTATTATTATCTTATACACGAGAGTATACTGTGGGAAAAGATCAGATAATATGTTTAATCAAAGTTAAACAATTGATACACGTTTTGCTAACCAAAACTTTATTCGATAGGTTAATTTTCAAATCTGAAACAAGCTTTGCTAACTGCTAATACAGTTTATTAATGTTGTTAATAGAGTTTTTAATAACGAAGTTGTTCGATTAATGCTTGCAAAACTGCAACTACTAAGTTGATCGAATATATATTAAATTGTATTAAGTTAAAATTCTAGTTTTCACATGAAAAAAACATTATGCAACATAAGTATTAAAATTAAGTCTTTGAAATATTCTATAAAAAGTAATGAAATATACTATGGAGACACTTACCCATTGTTGCTAAGCTTGGCATTAATTAATAAAATAATTATAAAGATCTATTAATAATACTTTGAAATATTCTATAAAAGGTAACTTAGAATAATTTTTAAACATGATTATTCTATAAAAAATACAATATTATCAGTAACAGCAGCAGATAGTATATTCAAGATTATTGAAAACAACGTAACAGAGAATAAAATTTTAGATTATAAAGCAACAAAGGCTAATTTTCAAATGTACACTGTCAACCTCTACTATCAGTATTTTACGATTCATTGAAGTGGAAGTTATAGTTAAGTTCTTATTCTCACTTAACATTTTAATAACTTAAAAGTTTAACGTTGTATTGTTCAACCGACACTCATCAGAATAATATAAATTGCTAGTAATCTTATCTAATGACGAAATAAAATAAACTATGAGTCATAGAAACTTATCTTATCTGATATAGCGAACCTTTAATTCAGTCGCTTGCTAGATTTTCAATCGGAGAGGGCTGTTTTAGAGTGCTTGTGCTGTTTATCTGTTAGATTATGAAACCTGCATTTAAAAAAAATGAAGGAACAGCTTGTTCCCGAAAAAGATTGGTATGAGCAAAATTATGAAAATACAGATTTTTGCATGCATAATTTTGCTGAAGGAATCTTAAATGTTTTAAAAAGTGAACAGAGAAAAAAAGAAGTTAATTGCTTCGGCCCATCAATGATAAAATATTTCAATCTTGGATGTAATATTCTTGGATGTAATGTTTTTGCAACTGTCCACATGCATATCAGTGGTGCAGCAGTCCACATCACTAAATTTAAAGAAAGTCACCTACATAAACTTCAAAGGGAAAAAGGAGTGTCAATGCATGGAGATACCTGGATTGAATTTAATAAGAAACTTCCTACCATCTCAACTGAATATAAAGACACTTCATGTATTGCAAACAACGAAATAATCGCTATTATAGATCAGGAAGTGTGTATTCTACAGGGGATGTATCGCATGAAAAATGCTAATTATGACTTAGATTCCGGAATTAAGTTGAATAGATATGAACTAAAACAACTTTGTGATTATGCTTCAGACATTACAGACTGTGTCGAACACACAATTTTATGTCGTACTTTGCCTCACATTCTACAAGAAAATATTGCCGATTCCATCTCCGATTGTTTTAAAGAACATTGTAATGTAGATGATGCGCTTGAAAATTTTTTCAGATGTGTTAAACAAGAACTGTTCAATGTATGTCATAAACTGTTTAAATGTGAAGGATGTATTATGAACCACCCCTCCCAATATCAACATTTGTGTCTAAAAAGCAGTGCTTTAGAAAAATATAAGAGTCTTGGTAAAATACCAATTTTTCATATAAGTATTCAAGATATTGTTAAAAATATATGTGATACATATTGTACATGTGCATACATTAATACTGAAATTTTTAAAAATCTTTGCGTCGATGATTTTAAATACTATTTCGAAAACGGAATAGTTAAAGTGTAAATACTTTTGGATTATTCTAATGATTTGAAATTTCACTCTAAGGAATATCTTCAAGAATTGTAAGAATTGTTTTAGATATGTTAAATAAAGGTTGCTTTAAGGATGAATTATTCCATTTTTTTATGTCTATGTGTGTTTTAATGTAAATGATGTCTTAAAAATTATTTAATGATATCAAAAAATATTTATTATAATTTAAAGATATATTAATAATTTTTAAGATATCATTTACATTAAAACACACATAGACATAAAAAAAT
Source organism: Dolomedes plantarius (assembly GCA_907164885.2). NCBI lineage: Eukaryota > Metazoa > Arthropoda > Arachnida > Araneae > Dolomedidae > Dolomedes > Dolomedes plantarius. The sequence continues at coordinate 88,815,309 of OU015496.1, read as the reverse complement.
GGAATAATTCATCCTTAAAGCAACCTTTATTTAACATATCTAAAACAATTCTTACAATTCTTGAAGATATTCCTTAGAGTGAAATTTCAAATCATTAGAATAATCCAAAAGTATTTACACTTTAACTATTCCGTTTTCGAAATAGTATTTAAAATCATCGACGCAAAGATTTTTAAAAATTTCAGTATTAATGTATGCACATGTACAATATGTATCACATATATTTTTAACAATATCTTGAATACTTATATGAAAAATTGGTATTTTACCAAGACTCTTATATTTTTCTAAAGCACTGCTTTTTAGACACAAATGTTGATATTGGGAGGGGTGGTTCATAATACATCCTTCACATTTAAACAGTTTATGACATACATTGAACAGTTCTTGTTTAACACATCTGAAAAAATTTTCAAGCGCATCATCTACATTACAATGTTCTTTAAAACAATCGGAGATGGAATCGGCAATATTTTCTTGTAGAATGTGAGGCAAAGTACGACATAAAATTGTGTGTTCGACACAGTCTGTAATGTCTGAAGCATAATCACAAAGTTGTTTTAGTTCATATCTATTCAACTTAATTCCGGAATCTAAGTCATAATTAGCATTTTTCATGCGATACATCCCCTGTAGAATACACACTTCCTGATCTATAATAGCGATTATTTCGTTGTTTGCAATACATGAAGTGTCTTTATATTCAGTTGAGATGGTAGGAAGTTTCTTATTAAATTCAATCCAGGTATCTCCATGCATTGACACTCCTTTTTCCCTTTGAAGTTTATGTAGGTGACTTTCTTTAAATTTAGTGATGTGGACTGCTGCACCACTGATATGCATGTGGACAGTTGCAAAAACATTACATCCAAGAATATTACATCCAAGATTGAAATATTTTATCATTGATGGGCCGAAGCAATTAACTTCTTTTTTTCTCTGTTCACTTTTTAAAACATTTAAGATTCCTTCAGCAAAATTATGCATGCAAAAATCTGTATTTTCATAATTTTGCTCATACCAATCTTTTTCGGGAACAAGCTGTTCCTTCATTTTTTTTTAAATGCAGGTTTCATAATCTAACAGATAAACAGCACAAGCACTCTAAAACAGCCCTCTCCGATTGAAAATCTAGCAAGCGACTGAATTAAAGGTTCGCTATATCAGATAAGATAAGTTTCTATGACTCATAGTTTATTTTATTTCGTCATTAGATAAGATTACTAGCAATTTATATTATTCTGATGAGTGTCGGTTGTACAATACAACGTTAAACTTTTAAGTTATTAAAATGTTAAGTGAGAATAAGAACTTAACTATAACTTCCACTTCAATGAATCGTAAAATACTGATAGTAGAGGTTGACAGTGTACATTTGAAAATTAGCCTTTGTTGCTTTATAATCTAAAATTTTATTCTCTGTTACGTTGTTTTCAATAATCTTGAATATACTATCTGCTGCTGTTACTGATAATATTGTATTTTTTATAGAATAATCATGTTTAAAAATTATTCTAAGTTACCTTTTATAGAATATTTCAAAGTATTATTAATAGATCTTTATAATTATTTTATTAATTAATGCCAAGCTTAGCAACAATGGGTAAGTGTCTCCATAGTATATTTCATTACTTTTTATAGAATATTTCAAAGACTTAATTTTAATACTTATGTTGCATAATGTTTTTTTCATGTGAAAACTAGAATTTTAACTTAATACAATTTAATATATATTCGATCAACTTAGTAGTTGCAGTTTTGCAAGCATTAATCGAACAACTTCGTTATTAAAAACTCTATTAACAACATTAATAAACTGTATTAGCAGTTAGCAAAGCTTGTTTCAGATTTGAAAATTAACCTATCGAATAAAGTTTTGGTTAGCAAAACGTGTATCAATTGTTTAACTTTGATTAAACATATTATCTGATCTTTTCCCACAGTATACTCTCGTGTATAAGATAATAATAATCTACTTCCTGTGTAAACACTAGGGGTTAGATTTTTGAAAGTCGTTCTACAATCGTTGCCAACTCTTGGCAACTCTTGACAAATAAAATAAAAGGAACGTGAACGATTCGTTAAATGATAGCAAAATAATTATTTATCTTATCATTGATTCATTTTGAGAAGATAACTGTGACTGTAATGGAAAATTAACCGCAGATAATCAAGATTAACTAACGTGACTTGTATATTTTTCAATTGGGTCTCGTTTTTAGAAGTATGGCTAATTATAAGCTCCAGATTTTTTTCCAATGCAGAATATTTCTACTAATGTCGTAAGTATTTTATATGTTTTATAATAATATATTTTAAACCATTAAGTTTTGAAAATGTTAACTATGACAGTGTGGTATATGCTTAGATTATAAAATCTACAGCAGAGTTTTATTCTTAACAAAACTTATTTTAATTTTAAGATCTATTGTAAGTAGGTTCTCATATAAAAATATTGTCTGCGTATACCCCTACCGCTGTAAGATTTAAACCTTGGTCAATTTACTTCTAAAATGAACTCATGTAAATATCTTCTAAACATGATAAAGTCTGTATTATTTCTGTTGCTGTATGGATAAAATATTTTGGGTAATTGCATGTAGAAAACTATCTTATATGAAAGTATATCATGAATTTTAATTTAGCTGCATTTATGATATGTATATTTATGTTATTAAAAGGAAGTCATATGCTATTATGTGAATTATGTTAATATATAGATGTTTATGCATGATTTAAAAGAAATTATACTCCTTATAGAATGATAAAATTTTAAGTGTTAGGAAGCGTTTTAAACTTATAGTATAAATTTTCTTTAGCAATTGTCGGAAAATAATTTCTGATGTAAAACTTATTCAAATTTATTATTTGCATAATATTTCAAAGTAATATCAATAGGTGTTTGATTTTTTTAACATAATAAACATTTGTTTCGATGAAAGTTTTGCAGGTTATTTTGATAAGAAAACTAAAATTTTAGGTGCGATGTATGCTTTTTTCTATGTAAAACAATTTATTAATGGTTATATCTATGTAAAATTATAGATTAGATTTAAAACATAGTAAAAAAAAATTTTTAAAGTCTTGAAACCTTTATAAGGGAACTAGTAAGTTTTAATATGTTTTAAGTTTATATGTATGTGCGGGACAAATATAATATCTTCTTATGCAGTTAAAGCTTGTTTTTGTAAAAAATTATATGAATTAAGTGCATAAACTATAGATTTTAAAGGTAAGATCAAATGGTAATTATTTTCTATACGAAATGTTTCATAGCGTTTGCAGAATATTTAATGAAACCTATCATAAATTAATTTGAAGTTTCCATAATATATTTTATTGCTTTTTATAGAATATTTTTTTCAAAGATTTGTTATCTGTTTAGATTATAATTGTGAAGTTAAACTACCTCTATTGCAGTAGAATTCAAACTCTGATCCATTTACTTCTAAAGTTAAGTGAACTGCTTTAAATATCTGCAAATCTTCTAAACATAATAAAGTCTATATTATTTCTGTTCTTGTATGTAAAAAAAAACTATCTTATACGAAAGTATAACAAGAATTTTAATTTAGCAACATGTATGATATATACAGGGTGGCTAATAAATACTGTAACACTCCAAAAAATAAGAGTAAATTTTAATCGTTTGGAAAAACAATTTATCTATCTATTTGTGTGATTGGCAACTTTTTGTAAACGCAGACGATTTTTGTTTAAAGTAAAATATGTAGAATATTTTTAAAGATGGAAGCCAAAAGGTTAATGGTTAAACAGCTTTTTGATCGCGGATTTTCTGCAGGTAAAATATTTAAGCAATTAAAATGCCTTGGTTTTAATAGGACGTTTATATATAGGACTATAAATCGATTATTGGATACCAATAGCTGTAAAGATCGATCAAGGTCCGGTTGTCCACGCACTGTTCGTACAAAAGAACGTATCAAAAGAATTCGTGAAAAGATACGAAGAAATCCACAACGTTCTGCAAATAAAATGGCTGCAGAAGAGAACATCAGTCGCAGAACTATGCAACTTATCATAAATGAAGACCTGGGTTTTCGCCCTTATCGCAAAAGAAAAGTTCAAGGTTTGACTACTGCATAAATAGTAAAAAGGTTACAAAGATGTAAGAAATTGCTGAACCGGCACGGTAGCAAAAGTGTTGAAAAAATAATTTTCTCTGATGAGAAGCTGTTTCGTACAGAACAAAGTTATAATGCTAAAAATGATGTTGTATATTCAGCAACCTCCGAGGATATAACTGAAAATCTTCGAACTGTTAAACGCTTTCAGAACAAGAATTCTGTTATGGTTTGGGCTGCAGTGTCACACAATGGAAAACTGCCTCTGAAATTCATCGATAAAGGGGTAAAAATCAATGCTGAATATTACAAACAGGAAGTATTGGCTACACGTTTATTACCACATGCTAACAGATTGTATCCCAAAAAGAATTGGATATTTCAGCAAGATTCTGCACCGTCCCACCGATCCAAAACAACACAGGAATGGCTCCATGCCAATTGCCCGAAGTTTATCAAGCAAGAAGATTGGCCACCTTCTTCACCAGATCTAAATCCTTTAGAGTATTGCATTTGGGGGATTTTAGAGTCTAAAGTAAATGCTAAGCAGCACAGAATTTTGGACTCCCTCAAAGCTTCCATACGGAGTGAATGGGACAAATTACCTCATAAAATGATTCGTGCCGCAATAGGACAGTGGCGTAAGAGATTATCTTTAGTAATCGATAAAGATGGCGGTCGATTCGAGTAAAATTATTTCATGGTAAACTTTCATGTATAATGTTCATAATATTGTTGTATTTTCCATTTTCTATTTCATCTGTGTGTAATTAAATGATTCGATATTTGTCACAGTATTTATTAGCCACCCTGTATATATATATATTTAAGTTATCAAAAAGGAAATTATATGCTCTTATTTAAATTAAGTTAATATTTGGTTGTTTACGCAGTCTATGTTGATATGCAGAAACTATTCCAATTTAGGTAGGATTTATAAACATCTTATGTTGAATAAATACCTTAAAACCCATGAAAATGATAATATTTAGTTGTTTATGATGATATGCAAACACTATTCCAATTTGGATAGGATTTATAAACATCTTAGGTTAAATAAATATCTTAAAATCTGTGAAATAATCTATGGAATTTAACATTATATCGCAATTTAGGTAATCGTTGAAAGCATGTTAGGTTTAAAATCATATATTAATAGTCTACATTTCTGGATAAAATATAATATTTAGGATTAAAACTTGTAAATTTTATCTTTCAAGTCTTTACCTCTATAAAATGTTTTTTAATTTTAGTAAGCGTCTTAACTTATAATATAGTTTCAAAGTTGGAAAAACGTTTAAGGTTTGAAATATATTCAAAACTGTACATAAACTATATAAAGATACTTAAATTGGTGCATATATTTTTAAGTTTCAGGTTCTAGATGGTAATTGTATAATTTAAAGTCTTCATGTTTGCATATACCCCCTACTGTTGTAGGATTCAAACCATGATTCATTTAATTCTAAAATGAACTCTTGTAAATATCTTCTAAACGTGATAAAGTCTGTATTATTTCAGATAATGTAAGAATCTTCTCTATTAACAGCGCGAGATAAATTTGATACCTTCTCTTGCAGATTTAATAGTATGGATTGGTATGTTATGTGTATTTAATTTAAATAATTATCTAGATTGAATCATATTTCAGTTTTTATTTCTAATATTAAAAGGAAAAAATAACTCTACTGGGGAATTCCCGCTTTGTTTAAATAATTTTATGTCTAAAAATATCCCTTGTTAGCTTTCATGGAATGTTTTTCAAGGTAAGATCAAATAATAATTTTTTCTATACTAAATGTTACAATGGTTTCAAAGCTCTATCTAAATTATATTATACTGTAAAGTAATATTCTTAAGAAAAATTATAGATATTTTAAACTTAACGCTTGTTGTAAAATAATTTTATGTGTAAAAATATCAAGTAAAAGAAAAAAAAAATATTCGTTTTAGCCTATCTATGTAAAAATTTCTTATTATTTTGTATTATTTTGCGAATGTATCTATGTAAAATTATATATCACGTTAAAAAACATAGCAAAACAATTTTAAAGTCCTGAAAATAAGCCCTTCGACTAAAAATATTTAAAGTTTTGAAAAATATACTCAAAACCATGTATTAAATTTTCTAAGTTTCATTTTTAATCAATAGATGACGTTATATTTATTTTTGATAATTAATTCTAGTAAATTCATAAAAATATTCTCTCTGTTATAGAATATAATTCAATGAACTTTTTGATAATAATGTAGACTATTGCAGTATGTATATGTCGACAATTAAAAAAATTTTTTAGCGTAAATTTAATATCTTCTCTTGTAGATTTAATAGTATGGATTGGTATGTTATGTGTATTTAATTTAAATAATTATCTAGATTGAATCATATTTCAGTTTTTATTTCTAATATTAAAAGGAAAAAATAACTCTACTGGGGAATTCCCGCTTTGTTTAAATAATTTTATGTCTAAAAATATCCCTTGTTAGCTTTCATGGAATGATTTTCAAGGTAAGATCAAATAATAATTTTTTCTATACTAAATGTTACAATGGTTTCAAAGCTCTATCTAAATTATATTATACTGTAAAGTAATATTCTTAAGAAAAATTAAAGATATTTTAAACTTAACGGTTGTCTTAAATAATTTCATGTGTAAAAATATCCCTTGTTAGCTTTCATGGAATGATTTTTTCAAAGTTCAAATAATATTTCTCATTTTTTTTCATACTAGTATGGAATGTTCTGTAATAAATACTTTTTCCAAACTATTAAATTGATAATATGTTTTAAGTTTCAGGTTCTAGATGGTAATTGTATAATTTAATGTCTTCAAGTTATGTTTAAATGGGTTTAAAGATATATCTAAGTTATATTATACTTGAAATTGATATTAGCATGAAAATTAAAAGATATTTTAAATTTAACAGCTGTTTTCAATAATTTTATGCGTAAAAATATCCTTGTTAATATCTTCTCTTATAGATTTAATGTTAAAAGACTTGTAAATACTCCTTTTAATAGAATATTTTTTCAAATATTATTTATAAATTAGATATGTCTTTAAAGTAATAAGTAATTATAATTATTTTTTACTAATTACTACTATCGTTAAAAAAAATAGTAAGTTAATAATATATTTTAATTTAGAATTTAAACTAAAATAAAACCTTTTACAAAATTAAATTTTAAATGTAGTTGTAATTTTTACCAATAGATGGCGCCTGCAGCGTAAATTGTCGATATTAGAATTTCAAAAGTTAAATTTATTCACTGGATGTTCATAACAGCGTAAAATCGTTTACAACCTTAAATATTTAAAGTTCTAGTTTAGTTCAAGTTTTTCCCGCTAGGGGGCGCTTAGTATGTATTATATTAAAAAATAATTAATTAATTAATTAATTAAAATAATATATCACAGAATCCTCTATCATATTTCACAAGTTCCCTTTAAAATATTCACTCTTTAAATACCTTATAATACCGTACAATGACAAGCCTCGATAGCCCAGTGGTTATCTCACTGGACTTGAAACCTGCAGGACCAGAGTTCGATCCCAGCTCAGGACAAACTTTTAAAAATATATATCTTCTGTAAAATTAAATGTAAAATTTAGTTGTGATTTTTATAAAATAGATGGCAGCACTGAAAATATAAATCCGTAACCTTATACGTAATTTAGTTCCATATTTGACCTATAGGGGGCGCTCCGCGGAGCACATACTCTCTTCAAGATTCTGCTGAACTACAAGGTTCCAGGTTTTCCCGCTAGGGGGCGATAGCAGCGCTGCCCTCTCCTGATTGGTCCAAATCGACCGCCAGGTGGCCAGCTGCACTCTGATTGGTCCACGTCACTCACTTAGCTCCGCCCACTTTAAGCCCCTCCCCTTAATCCTGGCGCGGAACTGTCATTTTTATACTACTAAGGTACACGTTTAAATAAAAAGCGCACAGCTTTTAAAGTTTAAAATTTTTCTGTAGCTATTTTTTTTTTTTTACATGGCATTAAATTATAGTTGTAATGATGCGCCTTCGAATGAATGAAAAATTAAAATAAGAAAGTTGGAGAAGTTGTAAATGATCGAAGGCTTTCACCACTACATTTCATGAGAAATAGGGGAAGCCGTCTTTGTAAACTAAATTACAGCGTAGAGCAGTTTTTTTATGACATAGTCAAATTAAGAGCGGTTTATGAGGGCTATGTGCAGGTGGGGTCTGAAGATCAGAGACGAGATAGGGATGACTGGCACCAGGAATGACGTTACGCTACAAAAATCCTTTGTAAAAGGATTTATGACAGTCGGGACTCATTTTGGACTACGGAGATCACGTGAGACGACGTGGGGGATCGAGATGATGATACAATAGGGACGGATACGAGTGGAGAGAGGAAGCCAATAAGAAAATAAAAGTTATACCCAAGCGAATGAGAAGATTTAGGTTTTCCTGATCGGCTGGAGGTTTATATGAGGAGGCGTAGGCAAGGAAAAGAGAGGATGGAAAAAAACCAAATATATAGGAAGAGAGAAGAGAGATTTGGACTCTCGCGGAGATTCGCTGGCAGACCCTGTTGACCCTTCCAGGTGTCTAGCGACTGTTTTTCTTAGAGAGAGATATCTTCGATTGCCGTGCGGACCTGTCGATCCTTCCAGGTCTCTTGAGACTTTTTAATAGAGAAGCTTTCTAAAATCAATAGACCCTGTCAAGCCTTCCAGGTGTCTATCATCGTAGAGAGATTATTTTTGCTGTCCAGACCCTGTAGAGAAAACCAGTTGTTGACAAAATTGAGAGAGGACGATTTTGCTGAGCTTTCCTGTTGAAGAAGAGACTTTGCTGATAACCAAGCACGGACAGACGTACTAATCAACTAGTCGGAGCAGAAGCCAAGACCCCCATGCCTAACAAGTTATTTCGAGCCCGGGTCCTGGTCCAGCTATCATCATAAACGAGTGAGTCCAAGTCAAATTTTTGATTAGTTCAGATCCCACTTGTTAAATAAGTTTTGTAGTGCAGAAATAGTAGTTAAAAGTATAATTTTGGAAGGAGTTTTTATAAGTTAGGTTATTTTATTACGCTCCCTAAATCTAACAAAGTATATTAAGTAAGCATCTGTTTTTCTTAAACACAAAGAGTTGTGCTGATTAGTAAACTTTATTATAAGTATATATTGATTTGATGGTAAAAGTGTATAAATAATATAAATTGTAAATAAATAAGTTTTTTTGTAATTTAAAATTTGAATCAGTTTTCTTCTTTTAGTTTGTTTTTGAGAATTTAATTTTTAGGTGGCCAAAGTCATGATTTGTTCGTATGCCAATTTAATGTACAGAATCTAGGGTTGAATTCAACAAAATATTTCTACACAGCGCACCCAACTACCCCTTTATCAAAATATAAAAAAAGTATTAGCCACTTAAAGTACGAATTCACACCCAATTAAATAATTTTCGGACAGGCAACACGACAATAGTATTTGTTTTAACAAAATTAATATCATTTTTTGAAATATTTCTCAAGAAGCTTTCATGAAGACTGGCTAAGATTATCTGCTTGCATCTCTGCCCGAGGGGTTTTTCTGTCAATTTTTCTCCTGTGCCAGGAGCACATTAGAAGGACGCATGTACGAAACATACGTTACTAAAACAAGTTGTGAGGAAATAATCAGTTAATTCTTCGCTGGGTGCGCGACTCAAAATTAATTAGATAAGGAATTGTCTTTGTCTTGATCGCGTCTCCTCCTTCCAACTAAATCAGACATAAGACATTTTTGTCTTATGTCTGACTTAGATGCAGCCAACTTCCAGTGAATAAAAAAACTAAAATTTAAGATTAAAAATTTCTCTTCGATAGATTATTTATTCAGAAGAAATTCCGAAATAAGGGGGCTTGCCATTCAAAATTTGCATTATTGTATTATCTCGGACTTTGTCATTTTAATCCCCGAGGGGGTAAAAATGGATAAAATTCCGGAGGATGGTCGACGAAGCATTTAGCTATCGCAGATGTTTGTATGGGTGGTTGCCTTAAATTTAAGAGGGTAACCTCGAAATTTTAGTGCATGACTTTTCTTTTGGCTCCTTTATTTATCAGCTACATTAGTATCATCAATTCGGCATCCTCTAACAAAGTCGAGTCGGTGAATTCGGGCCATGTTTTTGTTGTAGTTCCAGCCAGGTCATACAGGCTTCGGGTTGAAATGTGCAGCTCCGGTTTATATAGCACCAAGGGTTAGAATCCGTCTTAGCTAGTTGCCACCTCAATTCTGACCAAACATCTCCCAGGGGTGACATCTAGGGGGATTGTACCTGCCCCCACCCTCTCCGACCTCATAGGGGGCTTTCCGGTCGACGGATTTAACGTGTCCATATCCGGTCTAGACACAAAGATATTTAATGGAGCGAGCGCATTACCACAAGGCTACCTTGAGCCCCTGAATTCGGACCATGAATGTGGGTTACGAACTCTCTGATGCCGGCATGTTTATTTAATATTTATTACGCATGAGCACGAGAAGTCTGTAGCTTTGGTATGGTTATGAGAGAGATGTTAACATGTCTATCAGTGTCTGAAATGGAAACAAAAGCGACATTTTCTCTGAATCATCTAGCTCTCCGATGTAATGTCTGCCCTGGGGTAGATATTTTAATGATCTATAGCAGGGGAGGCCAAGATAAACAGTGTCAAGAGCCCTTTGGGAATGCCTACATACTTAAAAGAGCCAAAGCCAGAAAAACATATTTGATATGAAAAAAAAGTGTAAATGTTATTTTTTTTCTAATGTTTTTATTAAATATATCATTCTCCAGCTGTCGGAATAAATATTTCTAAATTCTTAAATAGCTTTAACCTTTAGCTTACGGGGCCCATTTTTCCTTTCCTCTTTAGAACGGGAAATTCCATACCCCCTTTGTAAGACCGGCCATTAAGGGGGTTATATATATATATATATATATATATACATACATGTATGTATATACAGAAGGTCGTTCGCACTTTATGGAAACGATTTTGTAATTTGTTTTTGGCGTTTACATTTTGAGATAAATATTTGGCAACTTCAGAATAATCGTCTACTATTGTTTTGGTTTGATTGGAATGTAAAATAAAAGATTTATTTTGAAAATGACTCCTAAAATTGATAGATGGCTCGAAGGTGATGTAACTGCACTTTCCGGGGAGAAATATTCGTATCAACAAATCATAAAGAGGTGTAAAAAATTCGGTTATGGCATTTCAAAAATATGTATTTATAATATATTAATTTTGAAAGGGAAAAAGGTCTAACAGAAAGTAAAAATGAAAATGACCACTACACCTCATCCTAAGACTGTTCGAACGCAGGTAAATATCAAGAAAATGAAGTCTCTGATCCAAAAAGAAAATACGCCGACTCAAAATCCATTGCATTGAGACTAGGAATGTCTTCTGGCACTGTAAGTAAAATCATTCATAAAGATTTGACGTTAAAAAAGATGTTTAAACCTAAAGTTTATCTGCTTTTGCCAAAGCATATTGTTGAAAGAAAAACAAATTGTAGAAAATTATATGAAAAACACCTAGCTGCTGAAAAATGAAAATTTGTGGTAACACTCGTTGTGGCATGGGTGTATTTAAGTGACTGTAGTAAAAAAAGATCAATTTTCTAGTGCTCAACTGACGGGAATGACCGTACGAAATGGCTATGTCGGTGTACAGAAAAGTTCTCAAAGGAGTTCATGATAGTAGCAGGATTTTGTTACAACGACAAATTAAAAATCAAAAAAGTCTCAAGTAAAGCCAAAATTAATTCACTCTACTATCAGCAGAATACTTTAGAACCAATTTTTGAAGAAGAAATCCCAGACTTATATGGTGTGGCGTCACTGTAAGTAGGTAAGGCGATTCTCTCTGGGGCGTTGCTAAAAATTACTACTATGGGATCCATAACAAAGAAAGACAGAGTTCTAATTAAAAGCGAAAGCCAATTTTTTAAAAACAAAACTCAACAATTTATTAACAAAAAAATTAACATTTAAACAGTGCAACATATTCAATTAAAATCCCGTGCAGATTCACAACGTACGGAGCCTAAAACACACATCCGCACAGGCCGCGTTCTCTAGCGTCTCTCCTCAATGTCTGGATTTTCAGACGGGGTGGAGGGGCCGGCAGATTATCGGCTGACAGCTCTTCTTAGTCCGAAACTTTATCGCCCGCCGAATGTCACTCGCATGAAGTTATCGCTAAGAGAAAGACAGCTTTATCACGGGGGATGAAATCCATTTTCGGTTCTCCAAACAGTTCCCGCACCACTTGTTAGGGAAACCGCTCGATAAAACACACAGCTGTGTTTCGTGAAATCTGCGAGGTCATGGAAAAAAGTAACCCCATACTGGTACTACGCTACAATGGAAAGGACATTGATAAAATTAACCTTCTTATGGACAAAGCCTCTAGTAACACGTCTAAATCAACTGACCGCTTATTTAACAAAGAAAGAATCAGAAACAGGAATAATGTATCCCATTTAATGAAATACCTGTAAAATTACCCGACTCTTCTCCAATGGATTTTTGCGATTTCGATTTTTGAATACGAGCCTTAGGAAAACGGCATCTAAGAACGCTGAATGGACTTTGGAAAATGGTCCAAGAGGAATGAGGCAAAACTGGCATGACAGTAAAAAGCAAAAATTTACTTTCATGGAAAATTCGAGTTAGAGCTATTGTCAAGAACCATGGCTATCCGATAGAAGTAAATCACCGCATTAAATACGGCATTTATACATAAAACTTAACTATCAAAATCGTTTCCATAAAGTGCGAAGGACCTTCTGCATATATAAATATAAAAGCATGTATCCCAAGAATATGAGCCCAAGAATGAATATATATATATATATATATATATATATATATATATATATATATATATATATATATATATATATATATATATATATATATACTAGTGGACCCGACAGACGTTGTGCTGTTCAAACGTTGTAAATCCAAAAATCATAAAATTATTTTAATAAACTATAAATTGTTTGGACCGCTTTGATGAAAAAATGTGTTAAAAAAATTATTTTTAAAAAATCTTACACCATCACGCGTACAGTTAGCACAACTCGACCTACCTTAAAATTAGCAAGAATGTGGACGAAATTTCATTAATATGGCTATTAGTATGACTAATCAATGAGCTGTTCAATACTTCATAAGTTGCATAGAATCAAATGAGAATTAACAATTTAAATTTGTAGGTTAAGTTAATTGTTATTCAATGCACGTGTATACAGCATTAAAATTCATGAAAATTAAAAAAAATTCTGAAACGCGATTGTAGCGCTGCCTAGCGGATCCAATTGTGTACCTAAACTAACCAAAAATCAACAACAACACATAAATAAGTAAATTAATTAAAAAACATTTTCTATCGGATCAAGTTGTGAATCTAAACCATTCTCGAATCAATCGCACACACAAAATTTCATTAAAATCAGTCCAGCCGTTTAGGAGGAGTTCAGTGACACACGGACAGAAGAAATATATATATAAAGATACGTGTGTATACATATATATATATATATATATATATATATATATTATATAATATATATATATATATATAATATATAATATATATATATATATAATATATAATATATACACTCAAGAGCCAAAACATGACCACCTGTCAATAACGAGTTGGCCCACCTTTGGCGCGCAACACAGCTTCAACCCGCCAGTCGCGATGTTCCCGGGCCCAGCGCAGGCGCAGTTGGCGATGACGCTTGGTCAGCAAAGGCACAAGAGTGGGACGTTTGCTGCGTAGCCCCATATCCAACAGTGTCCGCTGAACAGTGTGCTGCTATACTATTCTACTTGGCCCTGCATTGTATTGGGCTGTCAGCTGAGCCACTATCTGGCTCCGGTTTTGCTTCACCATGCGAGACAGTCTCCGACGACCTTTTTCTTTGATAGCGTGTGGACGTCCAACACCATGTCGTCTACTGCTGGTTTCACCGTCATTCATCCACTTTGCATAAGTACTAACAACTGTAGGTCGCGAACAACCCACGAGTCGTGCAGTTTCGGAAATACTTGTTCCGAGCCTTCGAGTCATTACAATCTGCCCTCTATCAAAGTCGCTTAGATCCGCAGCCTTTCCCATCACACACAGAAGTAAGTGAAAGAATGATTCTTGTCTCCAGCAGCAGTTAAATACCACTTCCACCTGATCACGTGCCTTCCACGTCATCCAGGCGAATTCATTGCAAAATGTAAGGGTAGTCATAATGTTTTGGCTCTTGAGTGTATATATATATATATATATATATATATATATGGATGCATTATATATATTCATTCTTGGGCTCATATTCTTGGGATACATGCTATCCCAACCCGTAAGGAAAAGGTTAATAATTATCTCTCTTTTAATTGTTATGCCAAATTATTCAAATCGTGGCAATTCAGTTAAATATTGATTTGTCAGCATGGTGAGTTGTTTATTTTTTTATCAACCTAAATGTAGAATACAAGGAATCATATTGATAAGTTTTACCAAAAATCAATGTTATTCGACATGCCGCTAATTACCATGTTTTTATTAACTCGCTTTCTTGTTTGTTTGTTTGTTTGTGTGTATGTGTGTGTTTGTTTGTCCGGTACAAATCTTGCAATCGATTTTTAACTAACTTCCCGACTAGCTAGACATTTGAAACTTTTAGAATAGCTCAGAACACGATGACAATGCATTATTTTAATACTTTTAGCCATCTTTAAGCAGGATTAAATTCATTTTCAGTTAATTTTGTTTTGTAGACTGGTGCAGTCATCTATTGGCAGGGACGGGAACGAAAAGTTAAACGCAAGTTAACTTCCAATTAACTTCATTTTCTTTCAAGTTGATGGGATAATTCATCAAAAAATTTTAAAAAGTATTTATTAATACATAGAATTGTCAAGTTTATATGATTCAACAGAAAATTTAAAAACATGGTATATAAAAAGTTCTTTTTATGTTGTAATTATTTTAATTTTGGGTTTATGAAACTGGCACAAGTTCCCAAAATTCTAGATGAGAGCCATAAAATGATAAAAAAGTCACATGCGGCTCGCCAACAGCAGTTCGGCCACACTTGCTCAATAGCTTTGAAAGTTAGATCTTTGACATAATTACTTCATTTTTGCATGCTTATTTTTTAAGTTATCCGGACAAAAAAAAAATTCTGTGCGAGTGTTTGTGTGTCTATGATAGTGTCTTTGACAGTTCTCGAGTGCGCACGCACATCATTATCACCCTGTGATTTCATCCTAAACTGCCTTCACCTGCTAGTTCGCTTCTCGATAAGGGTTCTGAATATTAAGAGAAACAAACATTAGGAGCAAAAATTTCATGGATTTTGTAATAGAATTGGATTCAGTGACGTGAAGAAATCATGAGATCATATTTCACGTACATGAAATTTACTTTTAGTTTTTGTTCAAAATTGCTTCAACCTATTCGTAGAGAAAATGAGCATTAAGTATACCCCGAAATCTAGATTATCGATGAACAATTTTGCCGTTTCGCGGGTTTATCCTTGCCATTGTTAATAGAAAAATTCAAAATAAAGGTCCATACACACATATAATGTGCCTAACGAATACAGATAATACCCTTTAGGCGCTTTAGAGACCCAGAATATATTAGGGAAGCTGTAGAAATTTCTTGTACGTGTTTAGTTATCTATGATAGATTAGATAAGAACATGCAGATAAGCGTTTTCGGCCAACCAGTAAATTTGAAGAACGAGCACTTGAAATTTTTTTTTTAATTTACTCTTTTATAGGAGCAAATAACCACTCTTCTTGAAACTTTTTGCACATAAATGGATAAATTTTAGGAAATTTCTGTTGATTTATTTGCTTTCTTTTTAAATTTTTCTTCAAATGGGTCCAGAATTCGTACATTAAACTGATGAATTTCTACAATAAACATTCATTCAAATTTCCTGTTTGTTTTATAATACGCCTTGTTGCAGTCTTACTACCGACTACGTCTGAATGAATATAGAATATAAATAACCCGGATGTGTTTCAGTGCAGACCTCCTAAAAGTTTGTCAATCTATATATATATAAAACAGTTCCGTAACTGACTCATTCACTGACTGACACACAACGCACAGACCAAACCGCTGGACCTAAAGGGCTGAAATTTTGCATGGCGATTCTTCTTATGGTGTAGGGGTGCACTAAGAGAGATTTTTGAAAATTTCTTCTTAGATTTTTTAAAATTTAATTTTTAAGCTGTTTTAATAACTTCTTTTAAGTTTGCGTTTAAAATAATAATTTGAGGGTTATAAAATTTATATCACAAGAAAGATCATAAAAATTCCTTTAAAATGCACTCTTTTACGAATATTTACCTCCATTTTCTGATTTTTGGTGAATTTTTAAAGATTAATTTTTAGAATTTAATTTATTAAATGCTGATCACGTGGTTTCTTTTCTTTTTGTGATACTTTAAACTACTTAATTTTGCGTCACGTGCATAACAACGAAATAAATTGACAAAAATATATTTTTTCTTTCTAATGCGGCAGACGATTGGACATTATCCCAAAAAAATATTAAAATACAGTAAAAGAAAAGTTCCTCAAACTGTACTATAGAATATCCCTCAGGCAAAAGGGAAACAGGATTAACATACTCACATTCTAATGTATCATATTCTAATAACAAAATAATTGTGTTAAACTTTTCAGAAATTTTAATTCAACACCTGATAGTATTCAGCCCATCTAGTTCAATGAATATTGCTTTCAAAATCCCTATTTATTTGGAAACTTTCATATATTATGGTGACAGACCACTCCCAAGGCTCTCGCGGCCCACCTCTGGTGCCCGTTGGTTTAGACAGACCTTATAAAATAAACTGTGTAATCACACGTAATATGTAATATTTATATAATCACATGTTATTATGTAATTTAAGTTTATTTTAAGAATGATTTCGCTTAATCCAAAAAGGGTCTGGTCCCAATCATTTCGGATTATTGGAACTCTACTGTATATAGATAAAGAATTTGAGTGTCTCTCTCAGCTAAATAAAATTATTTTAAAACATATAAGATAAGTTTTCTGCCTCAATGTAAGTGAGCAGATTTTTATGCTGACTGGCGGACTTAAAAACCTCCAGAGTCCGGGGTATACCCACCCTAAATCAGTGCTGCGAATCACATTTAAAATACTGAAATTCCTTTTTAAATCGGACACCATAATAGTAACGAAACACAAATAAAACAGTCAATAAAGGTCCTAAAGTATATTTGCACACATAATCCATTTACATTAAACATTTTTAAGCATTAGATATCTTACAGACCCACACACAAACATTCACGTATTTCTCATTTTATTAATCACTAGAATGTATCTTCATCAGCACAACAGCCCGGAACAGGCCAAGGCAGTCCCAGTCAGTTTTCTCCATCCAACCCTATCAGACACCAATACTCTCTACTAGTTAATTCCAATGATCTTACGATCCCTCTCAACACAATCCATCAAGAATATGGTCTCTCTCCTCTTCTAGTGCCTTCCATATTACAAAAAGTCAGTTTTTTAACAAGGGTCAGTGTCTTCATAACTATAAATGTGGCCGAGCCATCTGATACATTAAGATTTAATTACCTTTTTCATATTTGGTTGCCTATATTTAAAGTATAATTCATAGTTATAACAAGTTCTCCAGATGTTATTTTCTCACACTGCACCACAAATTCTACATAGAATCTTTCGTTCAAAAACTAAGTGTTTATTCTCATCAGATTTATTTAGGAGCCTGCATACTAGAATGCATCATGAAAAATAATTAAAATTATATATTTTTGGTTTGTGTACAAAAAAAAATAAAGACAAAGTACAGTTTTAAAACAGTTACAGAAACAATTCAGCAAATTTACCACTAAGAATTGTAGGGCTTTTGCAAAAGAAAGCATAATTAGATCCTTAGCGCAACAAGTTACTTTGTATCTAATGTCAGTGTTCAGCAAGGTGCAAACTCTCCAGATTGGCAGATTTGAGCTCTTGGTAACAGTGGTTTTTGTTATTGCAAAATTAGCAAGTTAAATTTAAACTTTATTAGTGTTCAGTATGAAATAATTACATGAGGAATAAAATGAATATTTGTATGACGAATAATTCAGTCTGAGTGTTTGAAGAAATTAAATGCATGGTTATAAGGCCCATTATACTGAAGTATTAAAACGATCACTCGTTAAGAGCTCAAAAATATGCTACTCAGGTCATTTCAATCCCCAGGGATCCCTTCAAGTTCTCAAACTACTTTGGACGAAGTATATACAGTGGAATCTTGATCAATCATTTCCTGAATCATCGTTTCCCATGTGTGTCATTTATTTCACCCAGTCCCGACGATAATATTGCTTTGTTATGCTACTGCATCTATCGTTTTCCCATATTTATTGTTCAGTTCAGTCAATCCCTTGAAAAATGATGGATTGAGATTCCACTGTATTAGAACTAGACAATCATATATACATACAGTGAAACGAATAAGAAGAGGAGATTTGGGATTGATAAACCAGCAGAATTCAGTACCTATATATATCGAGCAATATCAAATTTAGTATTGTCATCTCGGACAGTAGGAAATGTAAGGTAAGAGCCATACACTTCCCTACAAGCAAAAGTTCTAAAATCAACATTAATGATTTTGGACTGCATAGTTTTTAAATGAAGTTTGCATTATGTAGATGTTATGGATAATTGGTTATTTACATAGTGCTACTTAACCATAGTGCTACACAAGAGCTAAATAGACTGGGACTCCCGACAGTTTAAAGCCTCTTACGAACGACTACAAATATCTATGTCCCCATCAACTATGGTATCAAAAGCTAGCACTCTAGATATACGACATTCATGTCGCATGGCCATTATTAAAGTTTTTCCATCAGTATACATCACACAGAAGAGGTATTTCTAACTATTTCCCATTTCCCATGTAACCTATGCTATTTTGTTGTTAAATGCTTCAAATTAGAGATGAGGTAATAGCAATGGCAAACAACTTGAGAATCCCATTGAATTTTAAATGCTTTTTGATTTCCTAACTGTCTAAACGTTTTCTCAACTTTTAAATAAATTCCAACTTCTCCATCCTTTGCATTTGTATTTTGAGAAAATCCTTTATTTTTATACATTATGACATACTCTTGATTATGGCAAGATTAAGCTCTTAACATACATTGTCAGGTTCTTTTCAACAGGTTCTTCACCCCTTAAACGTGGTTTATCTACAGCTGAAGATATACAGTCAATCATGTGACTGTGACTGCCCCACAACAGTGGCCACCACTGTGACAGAAAGACAAAAGTCTGCTTTCAAATTTACACTTTTATTACATCAAAAATGTAGTAAAGCTACAGAAAATATACTTTAATATAACATTAAAGCTTATTCTCAAAGAAATTAAGCTTAGCAATCCAAAGTATCATACATATCTAGCCACAAAACGAATGGAAAATACATTAGTTATAAATTAAATAAACATCACTTATTCCAAATCTGAAGGTGATTCAACTACACAAATGAAGTCTATGATAGTTAATTTGCATCAAAAATCAAATAATGAGCACAATTTCGACTAAAATTAGTATCTAATTTAGATTTAGAGAAAGAATAACTTTAAAAAATTTCAGTGTTATAAAATTAAAACACCTATTAAAACTTTGTAAATACTTTTTGATTACCAATATATGTTATGAGAGTCCGAAAAATTCCAAGCAATAAAAATGGATTTAACTTCTGATTGAATGACTTTAAATTATTTTTTTCATTCATAATGTGAATACATAAATGAAAAAAATACATCATATGCAACTGAAATATATAGACTAATATTAAATGGATCGCTTTACACAGATAATTGAAAGGACAATAAACAGAGAATGCTGACAGAAATAAATGTAAAAAGATTTCTAAAAATAAAACCATAAATGGTAGACTAAAGGCCCAGCCATATACATAAACTTGTCAGTAGAAGAATAACTCAACTCAATTTGCTTTAAAAAAATTAATCTTTAATATCCAGCTTGGTAACTATGAGTGGGACGGGTATAACCAGCAGTATGTCCTCGGGAGTAAGGGTTAGTGGATGAAGGGCCACTTCCAGTTGGTGGTACAGGTACAGGGCCAGGTCCTGGTGAGTAACCAGTTGGATATTGCATTTGCCCCTGGAAAGCCTGTGATGTTGGAGGAGCATAGGGGCTTGGAGCACCAGTTTGTCCCTGTGTGGGAGTTCCTGATGGAGGCATACCTTGGTAGGGACTGCCCCGCCTAAAAGAGTAAAAAGAGACTCTTAGGTTAAGGTTCACATACAACTGGATATACATTTTACAAACTTGTTTAAATTGTAAATACACCAAGAATAAAGATATATGCCTGCTTTAAAGAGTCAAGTACTCTGTATATAAATAAATAAATACTAATACTATGTTTAAATTGTAATTATAAATTAAATGTTGAAAGTTCCCTGTTTAGCATAAATAAACTTAAATTCATAGAATCTACAATGTAATATGCATAAATAAAATTATCCAGTAAAATCAGCTTTAAAAAGATTCAACATACTCAGTAGTAATCTAAATTTATCAGGGTGCTAGCATAATAAATAAAAGTAAATGAATTTTATTAAAAATTAAAAACTGAATTACCTCTGTTTATTACATTCTATAGAGTCTAGTTATTCTTTCTTTAATATCATTACCAATTAGAAAACCATTAGCTACCAACCTCAACTAAGAAAACATCAGTTAATTTTCTAAAAATTTTCTGTTGATTTTTCTAAATGCAAAAGCACTAGCTTAAAATATACCAAAGCAAGTAAAATTGATACAAATAGGGAAAGTCAAAAAGTGATATAACATATTTCAATGATTTTAATAACAAAAATTCTTGCAATTTGAAAAAAAAAATGAGTCAAAACAAAATACACAGGAATAAGGGAAATTTTCACACATATACATCCACACTTTACTTACAAGCTTTTAAGAAAGTCTACATATTTCAAAAGGAAAGAGAGAGGAAATATGATTATATTAAATAATTTACAAATAGTACACATATGAATCCACAGAAATAAGCTTGTATGATACATCTCAGTTTTGTAATTGATTTTCAAACATTTCACTAGAGAGTAAATTTTTGAAATGTGTCTTGAATTTCATTATTTGACTAAATATCTTGAAGAATTCTATTGAAATTTCTGTTAAGTAAGACATTTTTAATTTAAACAACTAATGACAACTGGATATTGACATGATTATCCTTTGCTTAGTGTTTCAGACATTAAATGTACCTCCGATTCAAAGTACAGGTAACCCTCCTACAGCACGGCATCTTACAACAGAGTTTCGCTCTAACACAACACAACAGGATAAATTGCGGGAACCCTCATATAACAATGCAACCTGTAACACGGTTTCACTCTAACACGATAAAAAATTGGGAAAAACTTTGTACAACACTGTACTTCTATAGCACTAGATAACATGATTTTTGTTTAACACATTTAAAAACTAATTTACCTTAAAATAATGACGGGAAGGAATAATGATCTATAGTGGTTTTACATGAAAATGTGTAAACAAATTATAATTTATTCATTTATAACTCTATAAAATAAAAAGAAGGCCTAAGGTTAGCTGAAAATCTTGAATCATTTTTCCTGAATGCAGACCCTTCCGCTGAAAAAAGCTGAAAATTCAAAACGGTGCTGCAAAATTGTCTATCTCCATTCCGTGAATCTACAATGGCCTTGTAAGAAACAGCAAATAAACCAAAATTACAGATTTTTTATTGAAGATAGAAAGTGCAAAAAAATCTAAATGAAGAAAAAAGTTCTGAAAGTGAAGGTGATATCGTTTAATCGAAAAAACGTTCATTTGATTGTACTCAGCAGTGATGAGGAAGAAATTTATTAAATTAAGGTTGCATTAAATGAAAATATTTTTTTGTTCTTTTTCGTTTTGTGTTATATATACATTTATATTTTTTAATAAAAATTAAGTTGCTTATATGGAATTAAAAAAATAATGTTTGTTTTTAATAAGTTTTCAGAACGTAACCCCCTTTTTGTCTCTGGGTCTCATATAACACGGTTTCACACAACACGGCATTTTCTAGGAACCTTTCTACCGTGTTATAGGAGGGTTATCTGTATTCAAAATATAGCAAATTAATAGGATTTCATCATTCATATGTTAGATGAGGAATTCTGCAATAACACACTTAACACAACTTATATGGAGAAGTACTCAGGCATTTTCCACCTACATATGGGTAAAAAAAATTCTTCCCCAAAGAAGTTCTACTATATATGGGGTAGAACCAGAGCTACCAGACCTGGGTTTTTAATCCAGATCTGGGTTTTTCAGTGACCATATGGGTTTACGCTCCCCCCCCCCAAAGAAAAAAAATCTGGGTTTTTTGCTATAAGTTATAAATATGACAAAAAATTAATATTTATTTATCATTGTAAGCATTAGTTATGTAAATGTAATTATATAAATTAATGTATGTAAAATGATACAAATGGAGGTCATTTTGATTGAATCATGATTTATCACTCTTACGAAACTATCCCAGAATTTTGGTACTTGTTACATAATATCAAAGATGGATTCAATAATTCCAAACATGGAATCTTATCACTTGCTAATCAGTTTGACTATTTGACTCACTCTTTTGAGAGCGTAGAGAGTTTTTTCATAAGTTAATAGTCATAATAAAACACACACATTCTCTTAAAACTGAAACTGTAAACGATGGTATAATGGCAGAATAAATAGATAGATACCATCAAAATTGTTGTTCCTAGATACATAAAACAGAACTGGTAAGAGACGTAATAGAAAGAGCATGTTCTACACCATAAGAAGCACACATCAAATTAAAAAAAAAAAAAAAATCTTCAGCAAATTAATTTGGAGGTGGATAATGAAGTGTATTCAATCTGGGAATAATTAAATAAAATAACTTTAACATCAAGTAACCTAAGAAAATGGGGTGTGTATTATCTAATTTGTATTATTTAATCATTTTTAACAATAATTTTTTTTTTATTAAGCAGAGATTTTTTTATGACAAGCTGCGGGGAAAGGGGGGGGGGAGGTTTAGCTGCCACCTGGGTTCATTACATTTTTCTCAGTGGGAGTCCTGGCTAGAACATTTAAATCATTTGAGACTTAAATGACTTAACACCCAAAGATGATTTTATACTAACATAAAAAAAAAAAAAAAATCCTGAATATATTTTGGAAATTTAGAATAGTGCATTAAGGCTCTTTACAACACATGTCATATATTGGAACCTCTTTTTTCCTCATTGGATTGTCTTGCATACTGTAAGCAGATTATCAGATTTTACAACCTGTAGTCTATTAATTATACAGTTATTTTTTTATTGCATTATTAATACTATACAGGAATAATAACAATTTTTGAATTTTGGGACAGCAAGTGGGTTAAAATGTCTAATCTTAATGTGCTGTTGTTTTCTCCAGGAATAGTTCAGTCACACTATCCACAGTAGAGGGGCGCCATAATCTTTTTCTATTAAATGTCATATATAACTAAGGTTTGACAAACACAACCTACATTAAAAACTATTGAAAGTAACAATGTGATTAAGCTTGTGACAGCAACGCGAGTACAAAACAAATCCTGTACCTAAGACTTGGATACACTCTTAATAATAATAATTGTCTGCTAAAAAACTAGCCAGATTTAAGCAACTTTCACAGGCAATAAAAATTATTTACTGTTGTAATGATGTTGAACTGCTGTGATTGCCAACCTGTTGTTTCACAAAATAACAAAGGAAAAATATATACTTCAAACATAAAACAATTAAGAATAAAACTTTATATGAAACATAAAATTTAATTATTTTCCTTTTAACAATACTTAGCATTTTTCAGGAAAAACTGTTCTTCTAAAATAAATTAAGACTACTTCTATGTATAAACATTTATAAATGAAGGCACGTTGAAAAGCTTGAACTATTTCAAATTCAGCCTGGTAAAATGATAAGGTTACATCTCTGACATTAAAATAGAATGCATTTTAAAATAAGCATATTTACTTCAAATTTAGGGCACTTATTACCTGCCATTAAAGGGAATTATTATATAATTAGATGAGACCAACCATAAAGATTCTAATATAAAAATTAAAACTGCATACTTCCATGCATTCCACTTGGCCTTTAATCTACATAATATTACATAAAAAAAGAACACAGAATTTATAAATATATACATAAATTTCAGTTTTTATGTTGAAATTTACTTCAAGAGATTTTTAAAGCTATTTTTGTTTTCTCAAAACATATTTCTCTCCTTTGATAAAATACAAGGATAAAGAATCTTTGTATGATGAATTTTCCTTCCAATATCATTATCCTTCATTCTCTTAATGTGAGCCACCTCAGCCAAGTCAAGAATTTTTTAAGATTAACATATGCATTTAGAATTTCTAATTAAGTTTAAAGTAGTACCATAAATGAGATTTTGTACCGTACCCTAAAAAATGTTCGTTTTAAGACATGTATAAACAAAACAGCTTAAAGTTATTTTATGTTTTTGGACAGAGATCATATCTCAGAACTGGATTAAAATGGGTTGATCAGGTTTATGTGAAGAAGTTATTTGGTTTCCTTTAATGAATTTTTATCCATAGTAACTTTCACTTAAAGAAAAATTCTTTTTGTTTCAGGATAAATTCAATTTAAACAGTTAATTTCTAAGATTACAAAAAGCTAATAATAGCTTCAAATTTTTAAGACCCAGCTTTAAAATAAGAAGAGTAATTATAATTTCTATGGGTAATGGGTTTATGTTTGGTCTTTCCACGTTTGGTTTTTAGATTCATTTTCCTCACTATTTCTTCAATAGCAATAAAGACCTTTAGTGTGAGACTTCAGGAGTTCTGGCCACTAAGCACTATCATAAGCAAAAGCCAGAATTTGTACTGACCTAAGGCACCTGGGAAATTCAACGAGTTAATATGTGCCTCTCTTTATAGTCTTCCCAAAGCAATCTTGTATAAGAGGCATGAGACAGTCTCTCCTTATCTTACATCATTTAATTCACTACGATAAAAATTACAGTCATCCAAAAATTTACAGAAAGAGAAAAGTCTAATTTATACAAATCTATCTATCAGCTAAGATTGTCAACTGCTTAACTATGAAGCAATTTAGAAAAGCTTTTGTGAAGTTTTTACAGGACCTTAAATTACTGATGTCTATTGCAAAAAAAAACTGAAATGTTATTTGAAAAAAGAAAATTCAAATTGCAAAGATTAAAAAAAAAAAAAACATGTGCAGTGCATTTAAATATTTTGAATGCAGATAACAGAATTCAAAAATATGCATTTGCTAACCTTTGATGAAAATATACAGAGAGGAAAATTTCCTAGAAGCTTAACATTTGGACTGAAGATCTGTGATGTCAACTGGAGAACCACCTTAACAAAATATTTGAAATAAGCACACATGCAGACCATACATTGTTTAAGCTCCTTTTTCACCCACATTCAGTAAAATAAAAATAATTTAATAGTTAATGTAGAAATTATCAGTCTCCAACTAATTCATAATAACTAATAGAAGCTTAACAAAGCTCAGCAATGAGAAAAAGACAGACCATGAAGAACAGTATTTCATAGATCAAATTAATTTTTGATGTTACAAAAAGGTTTAAAGAATTTTTATAATAGTCTTGAAACAATGGCTCCTATACAGGAGCTAATAGTTTATAATAATTGCTCTAGGCAGGATACACCACGTTCAGTGAAAAATGACACGTTACAATCTAAAGGATCTTATATGAAAAATTGCAATGAAGTATCCATGTATCAGACCTCTAGCAAATTTCACAGGTCTGAATAATTTAATATCTGAAACACTTCTGAGAGAGATAGGGGGAAAAAAAAGAAAAGAATTGAGGTAAAAATTGAGGTAAATCCATATATATAGTAGTCCATTTAGTATCTTCTGTTGGTTATGTAAAATATAAGTCAGGTCAGGTTATTTTAATGTACCATTTCATAAGCCAAGTAATGTCTTCCTACCCAATTATTAACAAACATCTTGATTTTTATAAATCATGCAACAAAACAGAACAATGATCAAACATGAAATGATTTAGTACATGCACGTTCATTGATAACGTACAATTTTAAAACAGGATTAAAAAGGGGGGAGGTATAGATTATTACCAAAACAGTTAGTTTTGAATAAGACGGCCATTTTGAGTTTAGGTGCAATGAAGAGAACTGATATGAAATGACATCATTTAATTTACATGGGCATAATATTTTGGCTACTAGTGTGAGATAACTTGCAATAGATTAAAATATACAGCAAGAGTTAATATTACTGCATTATACAAGGTGTGCTCATAAAGTAACCAGACAAATTTTTATAAATAAGAAAAATATTACTCGCCTTCAAATAAACTTATCTCCTTCAAAATAATTGCCAAAGGAGTCTATATAATTTTTCCAACATTTCTTCAAGTCATCGAAACACTGTTTATAGGCATTGGAACTAACCATTCGCAAAATATGCGTAACATTTGATTTAATATCAGAGACGTTTTTCGAATCTCTGTCCTTTCATGGATTTTGCATTTTTTGATTACAAAGGTCTTATTCGCCACGAATTTGTTCCTGAAAATTAAATAATTAATCAGTATTTTTACAAGGAGGTGCTTTTTCGATTAAGAAACAGGATAAGGCGAGTTAGGAAGGAACTGTTTGATTCTGGGAAATGGTTTCTTTTACACTATAATGTTAGGCCCCATACAGCAATTTCAGTGCAACAATATCTTGCTAAGCATTCAATTACAGTGATAAATCACCCACTATATTCTCCTGCCTTATCGTCAGCTGATTTTTTTTCCTTTTCCTGAAGCTTAAGACGGCCATGACAGGACAGAGATTTGAAAACAACTCGGATATTAAATCAAATGTTACACATATTTTGCGAATGGTTAGTTCCAATGCCTATAAACAGTGTTTTGATGACTTGAAGAAATGTTGGAAAAATTGTATAGACTCCTTTAACGATTATTTTGAAGGAGATAAATTTATTTGAAGGTGAGTAATATTTTTCTTATTCATAAAAAATTATCCGGTTACTTTATGGGTGCACTTTGTATATACATACTATCACCAAAGATATACAATTACTTGGTGATGATATAGAGAGGAAAAATTTTCTTTTAAAATTGTTTTGGATGTCAGTCAGTTTAATCCAACTGTTCTAAGATTAACTAGACTAAAAAAATTTCTAATATAAATTAGTAAAAATTAAAATAAATTTTAATAAACACTGTCATTTATTACCTCATATAAAATGTTTCTCTCAAAAAATTAAGTAGATTCTTGTCTTTACAAAAAGAAACATGTTTTAACAAGACTTTTCTCTCTAAAAAATAGAGAAGATCTTGTCTTTATAGGAACAAAAATAAACACTGAGTTAGATTATAAAATATAACTCTTACTGTAGAATAAAATTTTATTAGTTTCAGGAACAAAAGAACACAAATAAAGACAAGTAGAATAACACCAAATACATGACTGAATCTTGTTCATCCGTCTTTTGAAGTTTATATTAATACATGCATATCATGAAAATGGTCTAGTGCACAGGATTGAAATGCTTCTTAACATCGTATTTGGCTAAAAAAAATTCAACATGCTAGCTTAAATATGTAGCTATAATATATCTTTAAAGATTTATTCTTAAGGCTAGATACGTTAAAGAAAAATAGAAATAAGCAAAAATATTTGATTTTCAGTAAGATTTTTAAGAATAAGCAGCAAGCAAAGAAGCGAAGTTATGTATTATGAGTATTGTTTTATCTTTTGTGACCAATTTCTATATACACATTAAAGGGAAAATATAAAGAATGTATACAAAGAAAAAATATTTCTTTCAACCAGAAAAAGACTAACATACATGCTTTAAATAACCAAAACTTCCCTTGAATTTGCTTGTACAAAAAACTATACTTCTTAAAAATACACGGAGAAATAAAGAAAAAAAAAAGGGTGTCATAGAGACAAACCTGATTTGTATAGTAGAGAAAGACTTAAAATCTACACATAAAGCAAATGTGTCAAAGGCTTAAATGAAATTTTTCCTCTCACAGTAACTGATAAAAAAAAAGGTCAATTCTCATTCAGTTTATTTCTACATAATTGTAACCTTCCTGTTTTGGTCTGAGATGGATAAATATTTATTTTTATCCCCCTATTAAGTGAGCTTTCTTACATCTATCAAATGTATTTTTAATCAATTTTAGTGAAAAATTACTTTGTGCACTTTGAAATTACCATGCCAGACATAACTTACTTCAAAATTATCTTTTGAGAATTACCTTTCAAGGAGGATAGGGTACTATTCATAAGTCAAGCTAAAAAAAACCTTGAAGGCTTGAAAGCTAGCAGACCCTTTTCAACTTCCAGTACAGGACAGTCAAGACCCTAAATCTGAATTTCCCAGATTTCTAATACTGCATGAATTTTCAAAATGATCTAATATTGCATGACTATTAAGTGTTTTTAACAATAGTTTAAAAGACTACAAACTGACAATAAATGAGGAGTGAAGATGGGAATAACATTTCTTAAAATAAATAAAAATAAAATTAAAATTTTAAAAAAGCTAGTATTAAAAGCAAGATTTTCAGAATTTATGCAAATCCATTGTGTGTATCTGCTCAGAAGCTACTTCTCTATACATTAAAAAAATACATTGATGACTACAAAAACCTATCAGTCTTGATCTATCCAGACTTAAAATCAATCATTTTTGATTCCATAGGTCCTATTTGAAGCTAAAAATACTAAGGGTAATTTTATGTAACTAACCCTTCAGACCTTTTAATAAAGAAAGTACAATTTTAAAACAAATTTTGATTTTATACAGAACCTATATCAATTAAAGAACTGTCATTCACACCTACAGAAAGTAAACGCAGTAAGTAGTAAATAATATTCATAGAGCAGCAGTAGATAGAAACAAATGACAGAATAGAAAATGAGACATTAGAAAAATTACTACATTTTCAGAGAAACACAAAATTTAGGCTCAATACTCAACACCTTATGACTTTTTTTTTATTATTACAATAAAAATAAAAGTATTAATTATTTTAGGTTTACGAATGAGCTAATCTATGCAGGTCAAACACAAAGCATGCAATGACGAAGTAAAATAAAGGCCTTTATTAATGAAGCTTTTATATCTAGCATAACTAGCTCACACATTAAAATATTCATTCCAAGGAGCATTACATAAGCAAATGTCTAATTAGC
The DNA here is from genome assembly GCA_907164885.2 of Dolomedes plantarius. Classification (NCBI taxonomy): domain Eukaryota; kingdom Metazoa; phylum Arthropoda; class Arachnida; order Araneae; family Dolomedidae; genus Dolomedes; species Dolomedes plantarius. Next base: position 88,785,837 of record OU015496.1, on the reverse strand, counting down.
AAACTAAAGTGTAGAGGTAGGTAAGCTCTAATATAATCTGAATTTAAATCTATAATTTAATTACACAAAAGCAGGTGACAATATTTGATGATTTGCATTTATTAGACTTAGAGACATCACACTCAGCTATTACTCATAAAATACAATATCATTGTAAAAAACAAATTTTTAACTTATTTAGAGAGCACTGACGCATAAATTTTATTAAAAAGAGCATCTTTTAGATACCTGACTTGTCGCAACTATAATATCATGAGCTAAAATTTATAATTACATAAAAATCCTTGAGTCCCAAAATAATATAGCAGAAAACAAATTTTTAACTTCTTTAAATAGCATCAATGCATAAAATTGTAATATAAAACACATCTTATTAGTTTGATTTTGTTCAACATGTCAAGATTAAGTATCATACATTTCTAATATCAAATTAAAACCAAATATATTCCCTAACTAAATACCTATAATGTATGTATAAGTGTCCTTTTTATCCCCCCCCCACACTTCTTGAAATAAACTAAATATAAGCAACATTTGTGGTAAATTTAGTTTCCTCTTTCATGTACTTTCTGATGCTTTAGAGTTGAATGAAAAAAGCTTAAAATGCCTTTAAAAACATAAATTCTGCAGAAATTTAAAATTTTTATAAAAATTATGATGCAAAACTAATTAGTTGAAGCAGCATATTATAGTCACTAATTTTAAGGAAATGAGTCACTGCATTAAGCTCTAGCTGCATATAATATTCCAGGGAAAATATAATTGTTTAAGATACATACATTATATTCTACATTTTGATGTTTGAACTTGTCAACATTCAGGAGGTAAAGATTTAATTTTTTTTAATTAAAAAAAATTAGCAAAAGGGAATTATAATCTGACTCATTAGCATTGCAATAATGAAAAGAATCATACACTGAAAATAAAACTTGAAAGAAAAAAAAATTGGGGGGGGAGGGGGTTAAAAAATAAACTACAACTATTGATATCCATAGCACATCAGAGGAAAAAATCATGCAAATGATATAATCAGCTAGTTATCACTTTTCTCTACATAACAGAAACCACTGTGATGAAAAGAAGAATTTATCCAATAGTAGGATATATGTTTCCAACTAAAAATGGTATTTTCTAGTAAAAAGATACTGGAGATGCAGTGGCGTTTAATGACTATAAATAGCAGGGATATGAAAGTTTCATACAGCAGTTTGCAATTAATGGTAGCTGCAGATGGATTAAGTAATTACTTTAAGCTTTATTATATCCAAAACAAACAAGATATGGATTTAAACGGTTCAATATTAAAATATTGGACAAAAACTTCAAAGCTAACATATATATTTATTTTTCTTTCTCCCTTAAGTCATATACTTGGATGGAATCAGTTTATTAAATAAAAAAAAGAGCAATACACTGTTCTATATGAACCACTCATATTTAAAGAAAAACATCAAACTCATGAAGATTCAAAACCTCATTTTTTATCAATACAACTTTTACTGAAAATTTTTCTGTAGTAAAGATCTTACATGGAATACACATAATTTATTTTGTAATTCTATATAAGTGTAAATCTGCATTAGAAATGGTAATATCCCCAATGTGTGTTGAGCCACTACATTATGCAGAAGAGCCCCTTATGAAGGTAAAAATCAGGCACAAGACAACTGTTTAATGCAGTAGTGATGCTATAAAGTTTTTAGCTATTCTGCACTTACATGCTCCTATTACAAAAGGTATGTGTGTGCCCTATAGGGGAAGTATTTTCCCTGACATTACATCAATTTCATAAATACTGATGGGATCACGTGATTATGTTCAACGAATTAGGTAATACCTAAATAGCATTTTCTTTAAATTTTAATACAAATACAAAAATATCTAAGTTTAGACTAGAGACACAAATTAGTTTTCACTTGATGATTGTGTTTTCAAATAACACAAATTTCCTTTCATGTGCTTAAACACTTAAAAAATAAAATAAATCAACTCACAGCTGCTGACTCATTTGTTGTTGTTGTTGCTGCTGCTGCTGCTGTTGTTGTTGCTGTGGCTGTGATGGTTGGGGAGGTTGCTGAGCACTTCCAAACTGAGCTTGTTGGTTTTGTTGAAAGTTACCGTAAGCTTGATTAGGCTGTGAGGGTACAAAACCAGATTGAGTAGGGGCAAAACCACCACTGACACTAGAAGCAGGTGAATGAGGTTGCTGGTGAGGACCTGATTATGAGATATGAAATATTTTCATGAGTAATATGCATAACAATGAAAAAATAGGAAATTATTAATGACATACGTATTTAAAAAATTGTACTTTAACAAGCTACTATGAGTGCCTCATAATATTTTCATATTAAGCAGATATTGCTAACTGAACTATAATAAAATGGGTTAAATTTAGTGATCAGATTCTGAAACTAAATTGTAACTGAAACTAAACTGTAACTCTTTATAGTAATACTAGCGGCCCGTCCCGACTTTGTCCGGGTTGAACAAAATATTATACCAATAAATTTCCAGTTGATAGCCAATAAATCGTAAATCTTTTTTTACCTTAATAATAACCGAAATAATAACTTAAATTAATTTTATGGTAGTTAAAAATTAAAATAAATTTTTTAAAAGAAAAAAGGGGTGCCGGAGAACGGCTAGGTTCGAACCTCTAGCGTCAGAACAGAAGCCCACCGCGATAACACCATGATAATGATCGTTGAAATCTTCGGAACAAAAAGGGGTAGAAGACAGTAGTGGAAACAATGGAGCCCCTAACTTTATTTCTACTGATCAGATATACATAATATATAGCCTATGTCCATCTGGAATAATGTACCTTTCAAACGGTGAAAGAATTTTTCAAATAGGTACAGTGGTTCTGAAGATTACCCTCCACGTACAAAATCGCTCTCTCTTTATATATAAGTATAGATATATTAAAATAAGAATTCATTTCATAACTAACTTATATCTCACTAAGTATTTCATAAATTTGAAACTAATCAAAATAATTCATTTATATAAATATGTAATTTATTCTATTGTATAAATATGATATGAAATATCACAATTTTTCACACAGATGTGCTACTTTAACTTTCATATGCATTATGTAATACTACTAAAAGTTTCCAAAATATAATCTCACATCCCCTGTTCCACGGTAAAATACATACCTGGGGATACATAACTGATATATATATTTCATATGCACCTAAGTTATACACCTACTAGAAAAGTGAAAGCTACCTAAAAAATTATCTATTAACAATACTTACAGTTGAATACATATAACTGCAAAACAAAATTATCACTCCTTGTTCTAGCTGCTACACATTTCTCACAACCATTGAAAAAAAAAAAAAAAAAAAATGTAATCCCCTCTAATTTCAATCGCCTAATTTATTATATTATACCTTCATCTTATAAGTTTGAAAATGTTATCTTTTAACTGTAAAAATCTAAATTTTCACCTCCTGTGACAGATCCCTGAAAATAATGAGGATGCTGGGGTACAACTCCTTGTCCATGCTGAGGATTCTGTGAGGAAGCATACACCTGTTGGGGTTGATTTGGATACATGCTAGTGGGTGGTGGTACACCAGGTTGCATCTGTTGTTGTTGTTGTGGTTGTTTCTGGCTAGCTGAGGATCCTAAACTAGATATACTGTCAGGAGAGCCCCCACGCCCATCTGAAACAGTCTTACCTTTAAAATTGCAAAAGGGGAGAGTACCTTAAGCAATGCATATAAATGGAATTAAATGGAAAAGCATAGTCTGAAGATGAAAGCAATTATATAACATACAAGTAGAGTACTGTGCAAATTAATTGGGACAAACTTAATTTTTCATAAAATTTGTCCTTTCCCAGGAATTTTTCTGCCTGAAACCGGTTTGAACTGCATTTTGTTACAAAGGGAGGTTGAACTTGACTAGTCTAAACTGGTTTGACAACACGATCATCATACATAGAGCATTTTCGCGTCAGTTGCATTTCAGCTGATGTAAGAAGTGGTTGATTGTGCGAGTTGTCTGGTTCTCACGTGTATGGAAAAAAATGGATATCACTCTCAGAAAAAGGACTAGAATTGTTACCCTTAGTCAGCATACCTCTATAACTGTGAGGGATATTGCTACAGCAGTTGGAGTTGGAAAATCCAGTGTTTCCAGGATTATTAATCAGCAAAATAAATTTGGGAGTTTCTCTAAAACAGAAGAATAAATGTGGATGCAAATGTAAGACAACACATCGGACAGACAAATTTCTTGTACAAAATAGTAAAATGCATCTTCACAAGACAAGTACAGATGTTCAGAGAGAATTATAGGCTACTGGTGTGAACGTTGATTCATCGACAGTACGACAAAAACTTATTGAAGAAGGAAGATGGGCAAGAACACCAGTCAAAAAACAGTTATTAACATCTACAATGAAGAGAAATGTTTGTATTGGACCAGAAAATATCAGTCCTGGACTGCACAAGACTGAAATAATTGTATTCAGTGATGAAATACTTTTTTTTTTTTTTTGCAAGGGTTTCGATCAACATTTGTCAGGCGAAGTAATGGAGAACCCATCAGGGAACAACATCTTAATCGAACAGTTAAGCACCCTCAAAAGCAGATGTTTTGGGGTTATTTTACATGTGGAAGACCAGGCAGCTTAGTACCAGTTGAAAGAATGAAGAACTCCAAAAAATACATTTCAATACTAGAAGACAAAATTGTACCTTTTATACAAACGTTCGCTGGCAGTGTTGGTATGTTTCAACCAAGATCTTGCTCCATGTCATAATTCTAAGCTAGTAAAGAAATTTTATCAAGAAAAGAAATTAACATTTTTGGATTGGCTTGGTAATTCTCCAGATGTAAATCCCATCGAAAATTTGTGAAGCATTGTGAAGAAACGTGTGAGTAAGATGGACTGCTCAACCAAGGTTTGATTTGGTTTGGAGCGCTACGGTCAATTTTTGCTACACGAGGGCTAATTAGACCGGGGCCTACTGCTTAAAACTGATTCCGAACAGCTACAAACATCCATGCCAAGAGTGGGATTCGAACCCACAGACTTTGGTACTGAATGCCAGTGCCCTAGCCATTTGACCATCGTCCGGCCTGCTCAACTAAGAGAAAAAGAATTGAGAATGTCATAAGTTTGGTTTCGTGAATATAACATCAAAAATTTATGTTCTAAATTAGTGGAATCCATGCCAAAACATGTACAGGATATCATTAAAGCTAGAGAAGGACATATTTGCTACTAGATTGCTATACCATGCATGTAAGTAAACTTATACTAATTAAACAACATATGTGAAAATTTTTGTGTTGGTCCCAATTAATTTGCACAGTACTTTACATAAACTATTCTATTTAAACTTTTACAGCAGTACTCAAAAACTATTACATAAAATAAGCTAAAATGTCTCTGAAAACAAAGTCCACTAGTCATTAACTGAAAAACAAAACACTATAAAAACTCTTTAAAAATATCTGAAAACTTCAAGAGTACATAAAATGGAAAAGTATTAAATAAAGTGTAAAGTATTTTTGCTAAAAAAAATTATTTATAATTAGTATTTAAAATACTTCCTACATATACTCTAAAGCCAAGGGTACTAGGGATATTTTATTTTATAAAATAGGCACCTTTTAAGCATAACAGTAGGAAATATTAAGCACTTACATTTGCATGCACATACAAAATACACATATTTTTTAATTACACAATACATAACTTTCTAATGGAACAAACTCATGAATGTTCAAGGTATTTAATAACTGAATGTTGTTCTGTAAAACAGCAGAGGATTTATAAATTTTATCTAGAACAGAATTCAGAAAAACTGATCAGCACAAAAGGTTAAATAGCAATCGTAATAATCTTAAAAAAAGAAAATTATTCAAACATATACAATAAGGGTACAACATATTAAATGTCATGCCAATTTTCAACCACACATCAAAAAGAAATTTTGCTGAGAGGATCCGATTTGTTATACAAATATTCAGTACTGATGATTGATTAAATTCTTTCTCTGTGTATTTTTGGGCATACAAAAAGGTTTTACTTATTAGTGTTTAATATCCACAGTGTAGCAGGTGATTATACTTTTAACGCACTCATACATACTGCAATTTTCATTGGTTACATCATTATGGGTGTGCCTATTTGGTGAATCCTATAAAGGAACAGCACAGGAACATCTGTGCCTTGCGACCAGGATTTGAATGTGAGTCAATGCAAAAAAACCTTGCTGCACTGACAACTATACTTATAAGGTAAAAACTAAAGATTGATGTCAAAATAGTAAGAAAAACTCAACAAGTAGTTATACCCTGTAACATTAGCAAGATGACATTACCAATCGGGTTTGAAGTCATACCAATGGTATGACCTCAAGAACATTGACTGCGAATCTCTTCATACCCTGACCTTTTTTCCTGCTAGCTTAAAGACTCCCTCCTATAATCTGGACATAGGCATTTTGGACAAAAAACATGAAACAATCTCTCCCTGTCTTAAATCCTTTTCCTTGGAGACTATTTATAATTCATATCCCATAGATTTATGGTTGCATATTTATACTGATGGCTCTTCAAGAGACAATGGTGCTTCTGGTTGTGGTGTCTATTATAAAGACCTATTTGAACTTTCTCTGTCAGCCAGTATGGAAGCTTCAAATTTTGATGCTGAAATAGAGGCACTAAAACAGTCTTCATTGGTTTTACATGATTTGAACTCTCTTCATTAGGCTGCTTTTGTTGTTGACTCCCAGGACGCTATTCTTACTGTCTGCTCTTCCAACCCTACCGCCTCAATACGAGTCCAGTCGACTCATAAATTACTTAGCGATCTTATTCACTATGGCTGGACTCTTACTGTTCAGTGGGTTCCCAGTTAATGTGATATTGATGGAAATGAGAGGGCTGATGATCTTGCAAAAAAGGGTTGCGATCTTTATCAACCAACTTTTACAGTGTCTTACCACTCACCAAAAAAATCTATTGCCAAATCCATTGCTAACAAAATTAAATATTGCCACAATATAGCAGCTAGCGGAAAGATTTGGAGCCAATTACTAAAGAATCCTTTTCCAATGGATCTGCCTCAACATATTTTCTTTGCCAATTTTCAAATCACCACTTCACGACTTTTTATTTTGCCACCTTTACCGCATTGGTTTGGTAAACTGTCCTGACTGTCTTCTTTGTTGGACATTATGAATTTTAATCATCTTATGACGTGCACTTTCTTAAAGGACTATAGATTTACTACTGACAACTGAAAAAACAGAGCTACTTTGTATTGTTGTACTGATATTATTGTAAGAATAATTATCAATTTTAGTAACGTTAACAAGCGTGATTTTTAATATAGTAACTCTGAATAAAAGATTTAATTAAAGAATGTTTTAAGCCTCTACTGAATTTAAAATGATTTAATGTTTTAAATATGTTTGTAAACTAACTGGGGTGAAGTTATTCTTTGTTGGCTGGTGAATTTTACTTAAAAGTTTTTCTCTTTGAAAGTGTCTATCCCAGAGGTGGGGAACCTTTTTACCATTAGAGGCCACATGTAAATTAGGTAGTAATAAAGGAGGCTGCATAAGTTGATGTACCTATATATCTGACTTTTATGAAATTAGTTAGGTATAGTTTTAACAATTTGGTGCATTATATAGAAAAATAACAAAAAAAAATTAAGTCATTTATTTATTATTTGACATAAAAAGTTACAATATAAAATATATTTGTATTCACATAAGGATAAAAACTTGTTATAACATTAATCATTAATTTTTTTTTTTTTTTGCAGAAAAAATAATACGTTTTAATGTACATGGAGTCAGTCACAACAATAATAGTAAGAAAATAGTTTTTGTGTAGAGATCATATAACATGTCTGGTAGTATTGCTAAGAAACTCTGAGCAATTAATTACATATAAAGTGTAGTTAAAGTATCATACAATCAAGGTAAACGAAGCTCATTTGGATAACTACACAATTGTAGCGACTTTAGACAACAATTTCAAAATGTCAACTTTATTTTGGCCAACACTGTATATACATTCATGCTATTCTTTATTTAATTTTATTGATTTGGAAATTGTTGCAATCAATATAATTAAATATTAATTAATACAAGTGCTAGCTTTTATGAAGGCCACAAGAGAAGATTATGGAGGCCGCACGTTCCCCACCTCTGGTCTATCCTATCCTTATCTCTTATGGGTTTCGGCCTGGTAATACGAAACCCCGGATTTTGCCATTTTTTCCTTGGAAATCTCTCGGAAACCCAGACTTGGAGAGCGAGTTTGCAGGCTTTTGGAATTTGAGGGGGCGGTCAACGGACATCAAGCCGTCCCCGACTCAGAGCAGTGGAGAGCAACGCACAAGGTTACATTTTCACGTAGATGGCATCGTCAGGTGATGAATTTTTATGGAAAAAGAGATGGAGGGGAAAACCAAAAATAAAATTGTACTGAAGATCCAAACGATGAAATCTGTGGCCTTCATCCTTTTTCCTGGAGGTTCATGTCCAAAATCGACGGCGCACCATAGAACTAGTTTCTTTCTCACGGAGCGTTGTGCACATGTACAAGGAGTGCGTTGGCGGACCCGAGAGAGCGAGAAGTCGGAAGCGAAGATTCTGGTCGAGTACGCTGAGGGCCAAAGACTTATGTCTTTGCCCTCAGTCTTGATGCTCCCGGGAAAGAAGATGCAGCCTGATCCAGAAGAACCACCTTTTCGTAATGGGTGAAATCCTTTTCCTTTCCTTTCTGTTCTTTTATTTCTATCCTTAATTTCTCTCTATTTTGAAAGCTGCAGCGGGTCCTTAAGACTCTTTATTTTATTTTTAATTTACTAGTAATGCTAGCAATTACAATTAGAGTAGCAGGGGTTTTTTTTATTCACCAGCCACTTAATTTTCATTGGTTTCTATTTTATTATTTGTGTAATATTGACATTGGATTTGGTTTAAACAGAGTTGTATTGTATTTAATTAAAATTTTGATTGCTTGAATAATTTGAAAAAAAAATTGAAAATATGGGGAGATTATTGTAACGTGTATAATCATTGTAAGAGAGAATCATTGAATGTTTACATAAATTGTTACTTTAGTCTTCAACAGTCATCTATCGTTTTTGCCAGTGTTGAGTTTAAATTATTTTTATTTCAGCAATTTTGAATATTTTTTATTTCAGCAGATTTGAGTTAAGTTTTCTTATAGGAGAAGTAATTTTTGTTTTAGGAGTGCTTCTATACTAGGGAAGTAGTTTTCTTTAATTTTTCTATGGTTTTGATTTAATTAAATTTTTATCTTTGCTCATATCTACCACTGTGGAGTAAACAGTAAAAGAACCTGGTGTAAAGTTAATTATATGTGTTGGCTATTGCGGTTTAATAAAAATTTAATATTGGCAACTAATTGAGGTTTTCACAACGAGCCTCAATTTTAATTTCCTTAAAATGTACTAACCACTAATTATGAGTAAATATTGCTAATATTAGTATTTAAATTTAATTGAAATCCCGTATTAATTATGAATGATGTTTATGTATGTAAAGAGTCTCCTTAACTTTAATTAGTAATTATTAAATATAATTTAAATTACCCCACACACATTTAATATTCCCATAATTGAGGTCATCACAATGTGTATTTTCAGTATTGTCGCAACAGTATTGGGCTGCTGGAGGAAAGCTATGGTCTCTTGACGTAGAAAGGGGGGGAAATTACCTACTATCATTTAAAAATATCCCCAAACTCCCAGCTCAGCTATAATATAGTTATAAAAGCATAGTTTTTTTTTCAGTTTATTTAACTAAGACAATGTAAATATATCATTGGTTTCAATTTAATACCTAATTATTTAAAATTACTAAGATTTCAACTTAAGGTTATAACTTCCAACTCATAATACTCTAAAATCCCGAACTACCATCATTTAGCTAAGATTTGAATGGACTTTCAAATAATTCCCACAGATACATAGATTTAATTTAAATTAAATATTTGATAATTATACCAAAGGAGTTCAATGTTAACTTTACTAATAACAAATTTAGTTCTAACTGATAATACATTAGTTATAATAATAACTTTATTTCAAATATGTCCTTCAGTAGAATAAATTAGCACAATCACTCAATTCTTAAAGATATACAGAAGTACAAAAATTAATAAGAAGACAATATTCCCAGGTAAAATTTATTACCTTCTTGCAAGCCAAATGATGATGCTACTTTATTTCGTGATCCGTCTTCTTTAGATGACAATGGATCAAATTCTTTGGGGGCTGCCGCATTAGGTGTATTAGAAGGCTGGGAATTAGCTGCATCTAAAAAAATGCAAAAAATAAAGCTTTACCTTTAAAAACACAATATCATGTAATAGGAAATATCAAAAGAATGTAACCAGATATAATTTTAAAATGAATTTGGAGCTCCTAATAGCATATACTGAACTGCCACAGCATATGCTTAAACTTTTAGATAGCATATATACAGTGGAATCTCGATCGATCGTTCCCCAAACGATTGTTTTCCCGTATGCATCGTTTATTTCATCCAGTCACCCCGAATAAATTCCATAGAAAACAAGCAAAAACAGACCACATGGATCGTTCCTCGATCCATCGTTTTCCTGCAATATTCGTTCAGGATATCGCAGCTTTACATTAATTTATCGGATCGATCATTTTTTCATAATAACTGAACCTGAAATATAAATGTCTGGATTGAGCTAGAATGACGCTCTAATTAAACAATGAGCAGAACATTTGAGATGCACGGTATCGTATTTTTGTTCTCTCCTGTTTAGCCTGGTTTTGCAGAATCGTACCACTCCCATTATTTGTTCATCGTTGGTGTTCCTTAATTCTTTAGCCTCTGAAGTATCCTATTTTCGGAAACTCATTCCAAATTCTATTCAACATTTCTGTTCTTATCAGCAATGGCTCACAGTCAGCCGACCTGAGCGGTTCCTGCTGTCTTCTGGCTTTTCTCTTGGCCTTGGGATGGAGGTGTCCTGGTGTTAGGTCTAGGGTGTGCAAAGTTTCCGATTGCTGCACTCTACACTGGCCGGTGAGGGTTTCACCTGGAAGCAGAACTTCCTGGTGGTCTTATGTCAGACCCCATCCAGTGCAATGGAATGGTTCTAGTTACAAACAATTAATGGCTGACACTTCTTTATACTCTCACACAATAACTGATACCGAAAGGAATGCAATTTGAAACACAGAAAAAATATTGTTTATTTGTGGAGAGAAAATCGCCAAAAAACAAATGAAGATTAAATACTTTTATTTGAATCAAAATTCCTGTGTACCTACATGTATTTCTTTTTCTATCATTATTATCTTGGATTTCAGCACAACTTTGTAATTTTATCTTCAATGACACTACAGGTATGTATGCATTTATGTATGTGAGCAAATATATTTTAGGGATATCAAACTTTAAGGAATGTTAATACTTTTTTGTATGTTCCCACATCCAACATTTAGTTCAGTCAGTCCCTTCGAAAACGATAGATCGAGATTCCACTGTGTGTGTGTGCACGTATATATATATATATATAAAACATACATGAAAAGTTTTAGGCAAAATTTTCATTCAGACTTTTACTTTTAAAATATTACTAAGAATATTTATAAAATGAAAGACTTACTTTTATCATTTTCAATCCTTGTTCCAGGTACAGTCTGCCTAGGCTCTAACTGATCAATTAATTGGTTCACTTGATTTCTGATTTTTTGTAACTCAGTTCTAATGTGTTTCACTTCATCAGCTTGTAATGGTGCAGGACTACCATTGACTGTAGGAAAAATAAACTTAAAACTTTGCAAACAGTTTTTGGTTTAACAATTAGATAAATTATACAATAAAAGATTTTCAATTAAACACATATAGAAATTCTCAACAAATACAGTAACCACTGCTTATAGTGATCAGTGGTTATAAGAATCAATATCGCAAGAACAAAAGCAAATGTATTATTTCCATGTTAAAATTTTTGCTTTAAAGAATCAATCCACCGGTTTTAAGAATCAGCTTACAATCTTCGCTTTCCTTCCACTTTTTTGCCAGGATGCTGGCATCGGTACCAGAGTCTGTTGGTTCCAGTCCCACTATTGGCATGGACAACTGTAGCCGTTCGGAATCAACTTTAAGCAGTAGGTCCCGGTATAATTAGCCCTCATGTGGCAGAAGTTAACTGTAATTTAAGACGTTAACCATAATGAAGTTGACCGTAAGAAGTTAACTATATGTTAAGAAGTTGACCGTAAAGTTCCAAACCAAACCTTTCATTTTTCAAAAAAAAAAAAAAAAAAAAAAAAAAAAAAAAAAAAAAAAAAAAAAAAAAAAAAAAGACACCTAAACCATCAAAAAGCATGAAATTCTTTCCTTACTTTTTGAAAAGAAAGTTTGATAAGACGTTTGGATGGATTACAGTCATAAAATACATCCCTTTCTTTGTTAGACATCACATCAGTTTCCCCGTAAACACTTTAGCTAAACACTGTCCTATTATCTTGTCCCAGGGGCATCTCTGACCATTCAGATAATTAACGTAAATTAAAGAATATTTAATGGCAAATTATCTAATATATGTATATGTGTGCTTGTATGTATGTGCATGTGTGTCCAAAAATCTAACTTTCAGCTATAAGAATCAAAAACAGTCATAACAAACATGATTCTTATAAGCAGAAATCACTGTATGATTAATATACTGTGAAAATTTCTTTACAAGAAATATTAATAGTATTCAATTATTAAAAAATAATTATTTTAATATTTCAAATATTAAAAGTATTCAATTGTTAAACTGTTAAATTTATATAACCTGATAACAAGCATATATTCTATTCAGGAAAGTTTCATACCAAAAATAGTCAGTTTTAATATCCTACTGCACTGAATAGCAAATGACAAATCAGAGCTATCAAATATAGATATCAAATCACCATCTGAAAAGAGAAAAATTTTAAATTTACACACTAATATTCATACAAGATTTTCAAAAAAATCTCAAATTTTATGAAAGAAATGAACATGGATTATTTTTAATATTTAATAATTTTAAAAACATACAGACACATTCTTATTCCTTACATTGAAATGATAATTAGTAGTGAGAATAAACCATGTTCAATAAATTATACATTTCATAAAAATATTTCAATTTTTTTTCAATATTTCAAACACAATATACTGATATTAAAATGAATAATATATTTATCAGGAAATTCATATCAGACAAATACACAAATGAAATAATAATCACATTAAAAACCAATAACAAAAAAAAAGTATTAGCTAAACAAAACCCTAAAAATTCATTAATCCCTTCTATGAAAAATTATGGAATTAATTTTAACTTATTACATCAGTAGTTATAAGAAATCTAAAAGAAATTGAATGAATAACAATTGAGCCATATAAGAATAATTTTCTCTCTGTATGGAAGCATCACCTAATGTAGAGTAGGGTTACTCTTCAGATTTATCATCTAAATCAGTTTTTTTTTATCCTTTACAAATCATGATCCCTTTTTGTAACGGCCAAGTTACCTGCGACTTGGTCAAAGCCAACTCCCTATCACCTTCAACAGTTGTTTTTTGTCTTTGTTTTTATTAGCATTGAAAATCCACTCCTGCAGAGTAAAGACACATACAGCACTCGAAGGCAAGCATAGCGAGATTTGATATAACTGATACATAGCATGACACACTTATATCAGTAACATCAAATATATAGCATAATAATCTATACATAGCATAGTACACCTTGAATGAGTCAACAATATTTCATATTACACATTACATGCAGAGGAATCAAAAATAAATTCAGGAAAAGTACTGCTAAGAATCCTTTTCAAGGGATCCAAAGTGCCCAGTTATCTCCTCTTTAGATTTTTATCCAGTTCTCATTAGAATTCCTTTATCACAATGAGTTATTTTAACACGGTAATATTTAAAAAGATTTACATTACTTTCCTAGACTAATTTTGCAGCTTGGAAACAAGTGCCTCATTACCTTGAAATTTGATAATGCTTTCTTCCTCTAAAGTTTCATGTTCACATTACTTTTCTCTCTACATATTCCCTTTTTGTAGTTGTTTATAACAGCAAAAAACAGGAACTGTTTTGAAAGTCATTTGAATGCATATAATTCATTGAGGCAAGCATTTAAGAGCTAGAACTTACATTTGTTAGTTCATAAACTGTTATAAAACTCACATAACTTTGATTTCATTTAAAACTTCCTGTTTCTCATAGACAGACATACATGAAATGAACCTTTGAATAGTTTAATGGGGCAGAAACATTAGTGAATCTTAATTTTGCTGGCTTCTACAAGGATAAACCTTAGAAAATTTCTGTATTTCTTCTATGTAGAAAGCCAAACAATAGAACAGACTGCTAGTGACCAACAGATGCTCTTCAGACTTTAGAAAGTACAAGCAACAACTAAACAATGCTCCATAGTCAAGTAGTATGTTTTTATCATGGTGAATATTAAAAGTGACCGACTATTAGCAGAATAAGTTTGTATGAATTTGTATTAGAAGGCCCATCACAGATATAGCTGTATTACATCCTTGCAAACATGGAAATATCAATAAAACATCCAGTATGATCTTTAACTGCATTAAGAGAGCAACTCACCTCTTTGATTGATAATTCATAGTTCACAGCCTGCTATTCAAGCACTGCAATACCAATTAAAAATGAATTTCAACACTGAATTTTAATTGTAAAGAATATTTTTTTCAGTTTACTACCTGTAGCACAGAATTTTACTTCAGTAATAACTTGGCATATTTTATTTCAGGGCAACATTCCCTCCATTAGGGAGAAAATGAAGGATAGCTGAGACAAAAATTTAAAAGTATATTAAAGACCTGTCACAACAATAAAAATAATAAAATATGTATTTTGTATGAAACATTAAACTTTTAATAATTTTAAAGTATTCACTGTGGAGAATAAAGATATTTCCTCTCATGTACTAAAAATCTGAGTTATAATCACTAGTAGAATGTTGTAGTACAGCAAAAATGAAATGAATGTCGAAAACTTTCAGGGTGTAACATCCTATAAAAATGACTGCAAAAGAAAGTAACTGTTCATATCATCCAAGTAAATGTTATGCAACCACCCTTGGGGTTGTCACCTTCAGAACAGAAATCTAAGGACTAAATATATATTTTTTAATAATTCAGACACTTGAATACAAATGGAAGTAAAAGAATAACCATAAAAAACTAAAAAATAACCTCATTAATTACAAGCAATCATGTACAAATAACTTTTAACATAGTGCTATAGATGTTATATTTTTTTCTTCATTTTTTCTTGAATAGGTATATTAATGAACTTTGGAAAATTTCCATTAACAGGGCAGTCTTTAGATTTTGAGAGACACATCTCAAGCTGCAAGTTAGTTAATTTGAAAAAATTAATACACAGAGTAATTCAAATATATCTGACTTAATACTTAAGCAATATAAAGAAGCAGTTCCTAAATTATTCAATTCCGAACTTCAAAACCAACAACATTATATCAATGCTTTGTTCTGTTCCTGAAAAAAGTATATAAAAACATTAAAAATAATTGTATTAGCTCACTTTTTCCCCGCAATATTATTTTTCAATAATATTCTACTAATATATGTTAAACCACTTAGTATTAGTTACCTTCATCTCTATATTTGATCAGTACTTCATCATTAGCATCTAACTTTCCTCTAAAGACCCTCTGCATCATTAGCACAAGTTCATCATATGTAATATCTTCATTATGAATTGGAATTCTTCTAATGTCATCACCTAACTGTGCTTTGATGATTAGTTTGCCACTCAGATCCAGCTGGGCATAACCACCTTCATCTGTACCCCCACCTCCACCATACGAATTTACGGCCATGCTGTTTTATTTTCTCTGAAAAATAATTTGATTCAGTAAAACCATCAATGTAGGTTCCTAATAGAATGATCATAAGGTGACAGATAAGCATAAGAAATTTGAGCAATAAAGAAGTGCAAAAATACACACAAAATGTATTTTCAGATTATCTTATATAATATGCTTTACACATGAGTTAAAACTTAATAAGGAATCACATGTATTTAGAAAATTCATCATATATTAATAATAGTTAAAATCTTGGTTGTCATTTTTGATACAGAATGTGAACATAATTCTGACTCATGATAATGAATCTTAAAACAGTTCATATTAGCGTTACAGTTTGTAATTTCCAAAATAAACCATGTATCAAGAAAGAAAACATATTTTGTATAGTTTTACAGCATATCATTAATAGCAAGATATTGTTTAATTATGTTACAACCATTTGAAATTCAATAAATTATACAAATACTATAAAAATACAGCTACACATCCGACAGTGAGTAAGTATATTTAGGTTGTTTTGTTTATTATTAAAAAAAAACAGCATAAGGAAATTTTATTTCCCCACACAACTTCAAGGAAATTTATTTTGTATCCTCAGTAATCAGACAAACATCCAGAAAAAGCAACACATGATCAGTTTTATCTCTTATCAATCCTCATTATTTACAGTATTGTTAAGAATACTGTTTCAAGAAAAGGTAGTACTGATAACATGAATTAACTTGTTCAATTCAATTAACACAGCATTAAATTGTATTACTGATGTTACCAGAAAACTGCACCACAATCACTCATTACTTATAAAGATACTGTTTAGTTATCTTACAACCATCCTGAGCAATCATCACATGGTCTTGGTCAGTTTCATTTCTTATCAACATTCATTATTTACAGAAATGTTAAGAAAGCTGATATAAGAAAAGATAGTACCTGCTGAAAACAGTAATTGTAAATTTTAAATCACAAGATATTAAAATACATTACTGAATTTACCAGACACTTGGAAAATAATTCTCTGTAAGGTTAGTAAATTTTCACCCCTTCCCCCCCCCCCCCTCGGCCTAAAAAATGCAAGTAATGCTTATAAAATATGCTATACACATTCTCTAATCATCTGTGCAATCCCCCCTCCCCCTGAATATCACTCATGCCTCCCCAGATTGTGAACACAGCTCTGGAGGGTTTATTAACACATTTCAATCTATACTACTAAACGTTAGGATAGCTCTGAAATTGCGTTTTTGTTAAAAGGAAGTCTATCAGAGGAAGACAGCTCACAACTTTACCATTGACCTTAATGTCTAGATAAACCACCAAACAATATATTATTTAATGTCAGTATATCAACCACTATATGTGTAAAAGTATAAAGTAAAACTCAACAAGTGGTTGTAATTCTAATAAATCATCTTTCATACTCAAATTAACATTCATATCCTTATCACACTTTTCCACAATATCTCCCTAAATCTCATAACCCACAAATTCTGACTGCAGTTTTAACAACTAAGAAAATAATTATGCAATATAAAAATGTCTTCCCTTCTAATTTTTTGAAGATTTGTGTGTATTCAATTAGTCATAGATTCTGGGAGCCTATAGAAACTATATAAATTAAATGAAATGAAATAACTGTAAATTTAAATACATATTTGTACTCAAATTGTATCATACATTATCAACAGATAGAAAAATATATTTTGTGATAAAAGATGCAGACCTAGGAAATTACTAAGAACTAGACAACAGGAATATGAAATTCCAAACAGAAGTTACCAAAATTAAAGTTAGGTGTAGATCGAAATAATTCATTACATGTAATACAAACACATACATGAGATATGTCTTATGGTAGTAAATCAGGTGACTTCCTATGAACTTCCTCCCTATTTTAATCATAAGGAAATTTCTCTATTAATTTTTTAATGGTACTTTTGCAAACACATGAAACTATATTTTTGAATAAAAAGAGAAGTTTCTCACATTTTGAAGTTTCCAGTACTTATTTTTTTCACTATACATTAAGCAAATGTCTCAAACATAATTGAAACCATTTTTTTTTTTTATTATTTAACCTTAAAAAAAAGCTTGCAAACTACATTTTTCAGATTTATTTTCAATTGCAAAACAGAATTTAATAATATACATCTGCAAAATGTTTATTCAGAAAAATACTGCTAGGAAAATTCCCAATAGCTTCTTACAATGAGAACTGAAAAATTACAGGGCACACTGATGGATAAAGGTGGAGCAAAATAAGAATCAGTTTATATACGTGAAAATTAGGTACATACATTAATGACAATCCTATTAAGGAAACTTTTGGCCACTAGTACTTGAAGTGGTAGTGAAACCTATCTCACTTTAGAGTAATAGTTTAATTGTGACAAATTTTTATTAATACTATTTATAAATCAATAAAAATTTAAATCCTTAAAAGATCAATCAGTTCCATTTTGATCATTGCAGACACACACTTATTACACGTATTTAATTTACCTAATTTTAAAATAAATATTAAATAATGCAAGCACATAAAGATCAAGATTTCTTTAACGGTACTAAATAAATAAATAAATATATATATATATATATATATACATATATATATATATATTTTCGGATTTAAAAGATTCATACTATAGGAAAATATATAGTATTAAG
This sequence comes from Dolomedes plantarius, assembly GCA_907164885.2. Taxonomy (NCBI): domain Eukaryota; kingdom Metazoa; phylum Arthropoda; class Arachnida; order Araneae; family Dolomedidae; genus Dolomedes; species Dolomedes plantarius. Next base: position 88,767,247 of record OU015496.1, on the reverse strand, counting down.
ATAACTAAAAAATATCGCCCCAGAAATTTTTGATAGCGAAATTTTGGTGAATGATTTTTAAAATGTTATTTCTTACACACAGATACAAGAAATTAATTTCACTACTTTAAACATTTCAAGTCTCTAAGTATATCGGTTACTGTCACAAAATAAAACAATACGTCGAAAAGGAAATAGAAATAAACCCCAAATAAAGGTTATTCCGGAAAAGGATCAGACTTTAAACGCTTGAATTATCTCTAATCAGATTAGCAAATAATAAGCAACAATAATTATAAACTGCTTTTGTTCTTACGTCTGATAAGTGCTTTATACTAAACTAATGTTTATTCATAATTAAAAAACCTAATTATTATGTAATTACTTACTATTTCCATATAGCGACGATGACAGACACAGATGACAGACGGCCAAACGAGAAATATTATTGGACCACGCCACGAAACCGCAGTTGCAGTTGCATGTATTTTAATTGTGAGTCATCACAGCATGATAACTTTTGTATTATTTTTTGAAACGAAATATTGAAATGACAAAGTCATGTGTCTGCTTAGATTTTCTTCAATATTTTATACGAATATTTTAGAACAGTTGTCGCCATCTATGCATCAGGTCGAAATTTATCTTTTTATTCGGACATACTTAATGATCTCAATACGCTACCAAAGTGATGACGTCACAAAAGGGATGCTGGGCGCAATCAGCCTTGGCAGCTGGGTTATTCTCCCGTAACTAGAGAGAGAAAATGATGTTTTTTAAACTAATATATATTGTCTCTTTGCACATCCTGAAACCGGAAAAGGAGCAAAACCAACCCTAGCACAAGACTTTGAGGTACAGGAATAAGCAGAAGGCATTTTAAAATTTAATCATCACTGTGAAAAGTAGGCTTAGAGGAAGTTATACTCTTCAAATTTTTTATGCATTAATTATAAAAACAGTTTTTATATTTGTGATAGGCCAGTACAATATATAAATACGATGGTAAAGACGAATGATGAGAAACAAGAAAATAGGACGGATATGTTGAAAAAATGCGCTAATATTCAGAGATAGGTAAGGCCAAAGTATGAGGGGAGAAAATCAACTTGACAATTTAAAAATAACATACAATATAAATACCTCTATAATATACCCATAATTAAAGAAAATGATATTGTAAGTCTGAGGGAATTAGAATCCATAAAAGCATTAAGGAATCAGTGTGGAGAGCCATTTGAGGTACTTAGAGTATTTAGAAACCAAAATGTATTGTTACGATATATGGGAAACCCTCACAAAGTTATAAAAATTCATGCAAGCAAATTAAAAAGAAATAACAATGATACAAGGTGCAAACGATGGTAGTATCAAGCACAGGGGCACGCAAAGATAGTCGGTTGTAGTAAAAATTACGGAAAATTAAATTAAATAAATAAATAAAAGAAATGCATTGATAGTTAAAATATCAAAGATGTTTGAAAAATAAAATAAATGATTCCAAGATGTGAACGATAGGATAAGTAAAGAATAATGGTTCAAGTTAATAACGAGGGGCGTTAATGTAGGTTGAGTGATTGTTAGACGGCGGAAAAGTTGATTTTGCTCAGAGGCCGGTATTTGAAAAAGGGGGTGACCGCAGACAGGGGGCTGCCCAGTGCTAAGAATTATAAAGGAAAAAGTAACAATAAGTAGTACACCTGAAAATCGGGATTGTTAGGGTTGAATGATGACACGCGCCGGGAAAGAAACGGCCAGTTTCGCGAGTTGACAGGAGAAAATTGATGAATCCAGAACAAGTTAAACGTTATCGGCCACGCGACAGGAGGAATAAGGTACAATAGGTGAATAGGGAACGCGATGAAAAGATGAATGAAAGCAATGAACTCAGGCAGAACGGAATAAGAATTGAATAAATGTGAGGGATGCTCAGGGAAGAGTTGCAATTTTGATCTGAAGACGATAAAATAAATTTTCAAAAAAAATTGAGAATAGAATGAGGTAATTACTTCCATGGATGAGAAGGTATTACGTAAAAAAAAAGAAAAAAAGAAAAGGCATGCACATGGGGATCAATGAAAATGTCACTGTACTGTAATAACATGAAATGTGTGAAAAGGTGATCTGGATCAAATAGAAATGTCAAAAGAAAATGGACTGAATTTAAAACAAAGGACTATATGCAGCCACAGAAATTGGCAAATCACACTCGGACAATATTGAGAAAAAGCCTATAGACATGAAGGTGTTAAATAAGTGCATAATAATATTAATAATTTTTATAACATGTAAAATGAAGTGAAAATGTGCGTAGATATGTTAATTTCGTAAGAAGATATAGAATCGAGCATGTAGTATAATTATGTGAATTGAATTAGCATAGATATGTTAAATAAGTAAATGTTTTCTTTCTGTTGATTTAAAACGAATTACAAGATAATGTACGGTGTATGAATACGTATAATTTAATATCAATATATGTAATTTAATTTGATTTAGTGTAAGATGAATAATTGAATTTACGATGCAATAGTGTGAGCTAAACTGGTATCAGATAAGTTAATTTAGTGAAATTTTATTACCTCATGAAAATGAAAAATGAAATGCAAATGTATTATAAGGTATATTAATTAGTAAGGTGAATAAAAATGACATGAACATGTTAAATAGATAAGATTTTTTGTTTGTTTTAACGTTTAAAAGGAATTGCAAAGATAATGTGAAGTGTATAGATATGTAAGGAAGTAAGATGAAGTGAAATAGTGTGAATATTTTAAATAAGTAAGATTTTGTTCATCTCATGGAAAATGCATTGTAAGTGTAACATAATGTGTATGGATAGATCGGTTAGTAAATGAATTATAATTGCATGAATGTAATAATATATATAGGTGGAAACAGAGGTATGTAGATATGACTATGATGAGATAAGGTAAAAAGGCATGGTAAGGGCAATAAAGGGACGCACACGTACCGATAGAGAATGATAGTGGACCAAAGAAATACATGAGAAGTATACAGAAGAGTAAGCGGGTGAAATGAAGAAACAAATAGAAATTGATGAATAGATGACGGACGATAGGAATATGAGAAACAAATTTTTTTGAAGGAAGGGATGGAATGTCACGGTGAAAGAGTGACATTATATGGAGTAAAAGGATAATGAATATACCTTTGAAAGATGTCGGAAGATGAAACGAACAGGGGAGAAAGAATAGACCATAAAAGAGGTTAAAATAGAATATTGATGAATACAGGAAATGAATAGGCGGTGGATTTAGCTAGATCCTGAAGAAGTAAAAAGGCAATTATGGTATGAAAAGAAACGCCGCAAGGTGACGTCCAGGTGGTCCAGGTGGGCCGGAGCAATTATGGCGTGGAAAAGAGATTACAGATGGGGAAACATTTAAAAAGAAAAATAAGGCTTTAAGAAAGAGGAATGTCAATAGAGGAACATGAAAGACAGGGAGAATATATATGACTTAGCCGAGAAGTCGTAAGCAAGATGACAGCGGAAAAGATCAAATGTAGTCCCGAGAAGGGTGCTGATAATGAGATGATGATACACGCCTTCAGCAGGGCGGGATGGAAACTTCCATAAAAAATAATGGTCGAATCAAGAGAATATGGGAGGAGTTAGCGGCGGAAGAAAAAGATGTAAAAAGAAGCAAGATGAGGATCAGGCACGGATATTTTGTTTTGGCTAAAAAGGATGACTGAGAGTCCTGAGACGTGATGAGAGACATGATGATGATCCCAATACTTTGCGGAAAGAAGTGCACATCCTCAATATCCACTGATGTGTTGCAGCACACAAGCCAAAAATCACTCCATCCAACAAATCCGGCAGACTCGCTTAGTGTTTGCAATGTCGCAACTGGATTGTGAACCACCAGGAAAACTGTTTCATGGAGAGACGAGTCACGCTACACGCTCTTCCAGTCGGATGGGCGTGCTTGGGTTTGGCGAATTCCAGGTGAAGGTCTGTTACTCGAGTGCATCGTTTCAACTCTCAAGTTCGGTGGTGGTGGTGTACTTGTTTGGGGGCTGTTTTTCGTGGTATGGCCTGTGACCTTTGCATGTTGTTCCTGGTAATTTGAACGCCGACGCCTACATGAACATTTTGGACAATCAGGTTCTTCCTACGCTCTGATAATTTTATGGAATGGACGAACGTTACTCCAAGGACGACAACGTTTCATGTCATGTTGCAGCCTTTGTCAAGCAGTTGTATCAAGATATGGATGTAAAACGTCTTCCCTGACCTTTTCAGAGTCCCGACCTAAACCCCATAGAACATTTGTGGGACGAGTTAGAGAGACGCTTACGGACCAGGGAACTACGTCCGAAATCTACAGCTGAGCTGGCGACATTCTTGCAGTAGGAATGGACACAAATACCCATAGCTGTGTATCAAAACCTTGTTGAAAGTATGCCCAGAAGGGTTGCTAATGTAATCGCATCACATGGGGGACCATTCCCTATTAAAGCATGTATTCTTTCCCTTATGCCATCACATCTTGCTGTCCTGTCCATTATTGTAGGGTAATGTATTTGTTTGGTAACATACTTAGAGAAGTATAATACATATATATATATATAATAATTACAAGATAAAAAGAACTTTTTATGTACCATGTTTTTAAATTTTCTGTTGAATCATATAAACTTGACAATTCTATGTATTAATAAATACTTTTTTAAATTTTTTTCATGAATTATCCCATCAACTTGAAAGAAAATGAAGTTAATTGGAAGTCAACTTAAATATAACATTTCATTCCCGTTCCGGCCAATAGATGGCTGCACCAGTCTACAAAACAAAATTGACTGAAAATAACTAAAAATTAATTTAATTCTGCTTAAAGATGGCTAAAAGTATTAAAAATGCATTGTCATCATGTTCTGAGCTATTCTAAAAGTTCCAAATGTCTATCTGGTCTGGAAGTTCGTTAAAAATCGATTGCAAGATTTGTACTTGACAAACACACAAACAAACACACATACACAAACAAAAAAGCAAGTTAATAAAAAGATGGTAAAAATAGATGTATGTATGTGTGTATGTTCCAGGATCACTCTGGAACGCCTGGAGCAATTTAAACCAAACTTGGTACACATATGAGGGCGTCCATTAATTACGTGAGACGATTTTGACGATTTTTCGACCCCCCCCCCCCGGTGAGATATCGTGAGATTTGGCTCGACCCCCCCTCTCCCCCCCCCCTAATCTCACGTGAGATTTTTCAAAATGCGTATTTTTAAGTGTAAATACGTTAATCTGTCCGAGAGTAATGACGAAACCATACTTTTGGGGGTCACTGAGACGAATAGTGACAATTCTGATACCGCTTAAGTGCAAGTTCAGCTCCCCTTAGCATTGGGGGGGGGACCGGGGGAGGGAAGAAGTGGTGAATATAAAATGTCCATAATACCAAGAGTAGTCTAAAAACCATAGTTTTTGTGGTCGCTGAGACGAATAGTGACATTTCTGATGCCGTTTAAGTGCAAGTTCAGCCCCTCCATTAGCATTGAGGGGAGCGGGGGAGGAAAGAAGGGGTGAATATAAAATGTCCATAATACCGAGAGTAGTGTCAAAACCATAGTTTTCGGTGTCGCTGAGACGAATAGTGACATTTCTGATGCCGTTTAAGTGCAAGTTCAGCCCCCCCCCCATTAGCATTGGGGGAGGGGGGAAGGAAGAAGAGGTGAATATGAAATGTCCAAAATGACCGAGAATAATGTCAAAACCTGTTTTCGGGGTCGCTGAGACGAATAATGTGATTTCTGATGCCGTTTAAGTGCAAGTTCAGCCCCCCATTAGCATAGAGGGGAGGGAAGAAGAGGTGAAACTAAATATCTAAAGTGATCGGTAATAGTTTCGAATCTGTAGTTTTCAGGTTCTCGTCGACGAATAAAGACATTCCCGATGACGTTTAAAAGCAAGTTCAGCCTCCTACCACCATTAGGCTGGAGGGGGAAGAAGGGGTAAAAATAAAATGTCCAAAATGACCGAGAGTAATGTCGAATCAATAGCTTTCGAGGTCACAGAGATAAATAGTGAGACTCCCGATGTTGTTTAAGTGCAAGTTCATCCCCCATCAGCATGAGGGAGGGGAGAAGGGGAAATATAAAATGTCCATAATGACCGAGAGTAGTGTCGAATCCATAATTTTCGATGTCGTTGAGATGAATAGGGACACTACCGATGCCATTTAAGTGAGAGTGCAGCCCCCATCAGCATTGTTGGGTGAGTTGGGGTAAGAAAGTGTGAATATAAAATGCCCAAAATGAGCGTGCATGGTGTCGAATCCATAGTCTTCGGGTTCGCTGCGGCGAATAGGGTTAGTTCCGATACCGTTTACATGCAAGTTCAGTATACCAACACCATTGGAGGGGAGAAGGGGTAGAAATAAAATGTCCAAAGTTACCGAGAGTAGGGTTGAATCCATAGTTTTTATGCCGCTGAGATGAGTAGGATCATCCCGATGCCGTTTAAGTGCAAGTACAGCCTCCGATCACTATTGGGGGGAGAGGGGGGGGGAGAAGTGGTAAAAAAAGTCCAAATGACCGAGACTAGTGTCGAATGCATAGTTTTCGGAGTCACCGAGACAAATATAGGAAACTAAAAATGTTGTTTATAATGAAGTTATGAGTTAAATTAATAATAGAGTGAATTTGTAAATTTTTTTTATCATTTGCATACTGTACTTACTTTGAAATATCTGTAAATTAAATTACTTAGATTTTACACTATAGGTAGAATCCATTCCTTTTCCTGTGTAATAAAAAAATTGGGATAAATAAATACCCGGGCAACGCCGGGCAAATAGCTAGTTTTGTTTAAAACTGTATGTCAAATGAAAGGATTCTTGAAGTTGATATATATTGTTAGTATAGAGCATTTCATTGTTATTCATATATCCCCTAACTCAGGGTTTCCTAAAGTGGGCGATACCGCTTCCCGCGGGATGCTGGAATAATAGAGGGAGGGGGTGAGTAGTAGTGTTGGGTTCAAATTGGAGGCGTTGGATGAAAATAAGGGGGAAATGGAAGAATAAAGAAAGAAGACAAGAAAATTCTGAAACATTCAGAGAACACTGGATTTTTTTTTTGGGGGGGGGAGGGGTGCGGGAAAGACCATAAGCGTAAAGCACTTGATAGTGTATTGATAGTGTAATAACACACCTGACTGTATTTTGGACCCATTTTCAAGAACAAACACAGAAAATTCTCTAAAATTACAAGAACTAATAGAAGTAACAACACATGAGGAATTTAAATTTAAACACAGCTACCAACAGTTGTGGCTGCAAAAACAGATACCGACAACCCATGAACAGATTACCCTGGTTCATGGGTTGTAGTACAAAAGTTTTTAATTGCATTTCCTTCATCATATTTAGTGGAACGTGGCTTTAGTGCGATCACAAATCTGTTTACTAAACACAGAAACTGACTACAAATAGCTAATTGCGGTGATTTAAGAATGGTGCTGACAAAAATTAGAGTCTAACATTAATAAACTGATAGCAGTGCACTAAGTAAATCCTTCTCATTAGGAATAGTTTTAATGTTATTCGTAATTTTTTACTTTAATATCGTTCGTTATCTTCATTTACTCTGTGAAATGCGAATGTTACTATGGTTGATTTTAATAGTTTTATAATTTCAAGCTTCAAGGTGTCTCATTTACAGCATCTTTCTTTACTATGTTCTAAGACATAAGTTAAAAATCTACATGTATATAAATGGATGTATGTGTGTATGTTCCAGCATCACTCTGGAATTCCTAGAGCAATTTCAACCAAACTTGGTACACATATGACTTACAATCTGGGAAGAAACAATTGGGGGGGGGGAGAAGGGATGAAAAATAAAATGTCTAAAATGACCGAGAGAAGTGTCGAATCCATAGTTTTCGGGGTCATCGAGATGAATACTGACACTCCCGATGACGTTAAACTGTAAGTTCAGTCCCCATCAGCATTGGGGGTGGAAGCGGAAGAAGGGGTGAAAAAAATGCCCAAAATGACCGAGGATAGTGTCGAATCCATAGTTTTCGGGGTCGCTGAGATGAATAGGGGAAACTAAAAATGTTGTTTAAAATCAAGTTTTGAGTTAAATTAATGTTATAGTGAATTTGTAATTTTACTTCAAAATTTGTATACTGTACATATACTTTTAAATAACTGTAAAAAAATTACATAGATTTTATACTATGGGTGGGATTCATTACTTTTCAAATCTAATAAAAAATTGGGATAAATAAATACACGGGTAGCGACGGGTAAACAGGTACTATGTATGTATATATATATATATATATATATATATATATATATATATATATATATATATATATATATATATATATATATATATATACACTGCTGGCCACTGTAAATGCAACACCCTGAAGGAAACATGCAAATAACATGAAATTTACAACATGCATTAGCGGAGGTGATATATGCAAATGATTAGAATTTCAGCGCAGACGCACATCACGCGCGCCTGTGGCGCCACTTCAAAGCGATATTTAACGCTAGGAGATTTCGACGATTTCAAGTTCGGCAATTGTGTTTTTCTTGTGGTTTTTTCAAAAAACGATCAATTATGCCTCGTCGAAAACAGCGATCATCTTTTGATCAAGTATCCGAGTTCGACAGAAGAAAGATAGTGGCCTACCGAGATTGTGGATTATCTTTCAGGGAAATCGGTCGTCGTGTTGGACGTAACCAAACAACTGTAATGCGGATATGTGATCGTTGGATGCAGGAGAGTACGACGGACCGGCGTGTTCGATCGCATCCACCTCAGCGCACCACTTCACGTGATGACAGGCAAATTGTACGCATGGCAGTGACGGATCGCTCAGTCACATCACGAACCATAGCACAGCACATGCAGTCTGTAACGCATCATCCAGTGTCTGCGCGTACCATTCGACGCCGTTTACAGCAGAGTGGTCTGTCCGCAAGACGTCCATTGCTTTGTCTACCCTTGACGCAGAACCACAGACGTCTCCGCCGCCAATGGTGCGATGACAGAAGGATGTGGACGGCAGAATGGAATGAAATTGTCTTTACTGACGAGTCACGCTTCTGTCTGCAACACCACGATGGTCGCATTCGAGTCTGGAGACACCGTGAAGAGAGGATGCTGAACAGCTGCGTTATGCACCGCCACACTGGTCCTGCACCGGGTATTATGGTATGGGGCGGTATTGGATATCACTCTCGCACACCTCTAGTACGCATTGCCGGTACTTTAAACAGCCAGCGCTACATCTCCGAGGTGTTGGAGCCAGTTGTCCTTCCTTACCTTCAGGGCTTGCTCACAGCCATATATCAACAGGATAATGCGCGACCACACGTGGCACGCATTGTCCAACGGTTCTTCGTCAATCGCTAGATTGAATTGCTTCCCTGGCCGCCTCGCTCTCCGGATCTTTCGCCGATAGAAAACATGTGGTCCATGGTTGCTCTACGATTGACCCAGATTCCATCCCCAGCTGCCACAGCAGATCAACTTTGGCAACGTGGGGAAGCTACTTGGTCTGCTGTACCCCAAGAACTCATCCAAAGTCTCTTTGAATCAATGCCGAGGTGTGTGGCAGCGGTGATCTCCAACAATGGCGGCTACTCTGGCTACTGATTTTGGCAGGAACCACACTTCACAGAAGTCTATAAATTTAATCATTTGATACTTGGTCAACATGTTATCTACAAAATAAATTTTGTTGTGATATCTCTTGTCTTTCTTGGTGTTACAATTTGGGTGGCCAGCAGTGTATATATATATATATATATATATATATATATATATATATATATATATATATATATATATATATATATATAAATGCATGTGTGTATGTGTGTATGTTCCAGTATCACTCTGGAACGCGTGGAGCAATTTAAACCAAACTTGGTACACATATCACTTACAATCTGGAAAGAAACACTGCAGGGGGGAAGACACCCCTAGCTCTCATGGCGGGGGGCAGGGGGCACATGTAAAAATAATCGAAAATGACTGATATTAGTGGCGAATCCATAGTTTTCGGGGACTCTGAGATTAATGGTGACACTCCCGATGCAGTCTATGTGCAAGTTCAGTCCCCCATCAGCATTGGGGGGTTGGGAGAGGGAGGGGGAAGAAGGTGTTAAAATAAAATGCCCAAAATACTGAGAGTAGTGACAAAACCATAGTTTTCGGGGTCGCTGAGACGAATAGTAGCATTTCTGATGCCGTTTAAGTGCAAGTTCTGTCTCCATCCATTAGCATAGGGGGGAGTCTTGAGGGAAGAAGTGGTGAATATAAAATGTCCATAATACCGAGAGTAGTGTCAAAACCATTGTTTTCGTGGTCGCTGAGACGAATAGTGACATTTCTGATGCCGTTTAAGTGCAAGTTCAGCCTCCCCCTTTACCATTGGGGGAGGGGGGAGGGAAGAAGAGGTGCACATAAAATGTCCATAATACTGAGAGAAGTGCCAAAAGTATAGTTTTCGGCGTCGCTGAGACGAATAGTGATATTTCTGATGCCGGTTAAGTGCAAGTTCAGCCCCCCATTAGCATTAGGGGAGGGTGGGAGGGGTGAATATAAAATGTCCAAAATGACCGAGAGTAGTGTTAAAACTGTAGTTTTCGGGGTCGCTGAGACGAATAGTGACTTTTCTGATGCCGTTTAAGTGCAAGTTCAGCCCCCCCCCATTAGCATTGGGAGGGAGGGAGGAGGGAAGAAGAGGTGAATATAAAATATCCATAATACCGAGAGTAGTGTCAAAACCGTAGTTTTCGGGGACTCTGAGACGAATAGTGACATTTCTGATGCCGTTTAAGTGTAAGTTCAGCCCTTATTAGCATTAAGGGAGGGGAGAGGGAAGGACGGGGGAATATAAAATGTCCAAAATGACACCGAGAGTAGTGTCAAAAAAATAGTTTTCGGGGTCGGTGAGACGAATAGTAGGATTTCTGATGCCGTTTATGTGCAAGTTCAGCCCCCAATTAGCATTAGGGGAGGGGAGAGGGAAGGAGGGGGAATATAAAATGTCCAAAATGAGCGAGAGTAGTGTCAAAGCCATAGTTTTCGGGGTCGCTGAGACGAATAGGGACATTTCTGATGCCGTTTAAGTGCAAGTTCAGCCCCGCAATTAGCATTTGGGGAGAGTGGAGAGAAGGAGGGGTGAATATAAAATATCCATAATACCGAGAGTAGTGTCAAAACCGTAGTTCTCCGGCTCGCTGAGACGAATAGCGACATTTCTGATGCCATTTAAGTGCAATTTCAGCCCTCAATAGCATTAGGGGACGGGGAAGTGAAGGAGGGCAATATAAAATTTTAAAATGACCGAGAATAGTATTAAAACCATAGTTTTCGGTTCGCTGAGACCAATAGTGTCATTTCGGATGCCGTTTAAGTTCAAGTTCAGCCCCCCATTAGGATTGGGAGGGAGGGGAGGGAAGAAGAGTTGAATATTAAATGTACATAATACCAAGAGTAGGGACAAAACCAGTCTTCGGGGTCGTTGAGACAAATACTGAGATTTCTGATGCCGTTTAAGTTCAAGTTCAGCCCCCCATTAGGATTGGGAGGGAGGGGGAGGGAAGAAGAGATGAATAAAAAATGTCCATAATACCGAGAGTAATGACAAAACCATAGTCTTCCTGGTCGTTGAGACGAATAGTGACATTTCTGATGCCGTTTAAGTGGAAGTTCAGCCCCCCTATTAGCATAGGGGGAGTGAGGAAGGGGTGAATATAAATATCCTAAATGATTGGGAATAGTTTCGAATCCTTAGTTTTCAGGTTCTCTACGACGAATAGGGACACTTCCGATCAGGTTTAAGTGCAAATTCAGTCTCCTACCACCATTAGGGGGAGGGGGGGAGAAAGGGTAAAAATAAAATGTCCAAAATGACCGAGAGTAATGTCGAATCAATAGCTTTCGATGTCACAGAGATGAATTGTGATAGTCCCGATTCTGTTTAAGTGCAAGTTCATCCCCCATCAGCATGGGGGAGGGGAAAAGGTGGAATATAAAATGTCCATGACCTAGAGTAGTGTCGAATCCATAATTTTCGATGTCGCTGAGATGAATAGGGACACTACCGATGCCATTTAAGTGAGAGTACAGTCTCCATCAGCATTGTTGGGTGAGGTGGGGGTAAGAAAGTTTGAACATAAAATGTTCACAATGAGCGTACATAGTGTCGATTCCATAGTTTTCGAGTTCGCTGCGACGAATAGGGTTCGTCCCGATACCGTTTAAATGCAAGTTCAGGCTCCCAACATCATTGGAGGGGAGAAGGGGTAGAAATAAAATGTCCAAAATTACCGAGAGTAGGGTCGAATCCATAGCTTTTGTGTCGCTGAGATTAATAGGATCCTCCCGATGCCATTTAAGTGCATGTGCAGCTTCCCATCACCATTGGTGTTCTGAGGGAGAGGGGTGGAGAAAGGGTAAAAAAAGTCCAAATGACCGAGATTAATGTCGAATCCATAGTTTTCAGAGTCACTGAGAGGAATATAGGAAACTAAAAATGTTTTTTATAATGAAGTTTTGAGTTAAATTAATAATAGAGTGAATTTGAAATTTTTTTTATCATTTGCATACTGTACAAACTTTGAAAAATCTGTAAATTAAATTACTTAGATTTTACACTATAGATAGAATCCATTCCTTTCCCCGGGGAACGCCGTCCAAATAGCTAGTATATATATATACAGTTGCCTCTCTGTTTAACGACTTTCAAGGGACCGTGAAAAATCGTCCTTAAACAGAATTTGTGAAAAAATAACATTTCCCTTCACACTTTACAGGCTTAGGACTGTCAATATATTTCTTAATATATGGGCGTGTTTATAAATGTTATTTTTATTATCATTATTTTATTCGCAAAAAGTTATTTTAAATTACATTGAAAGAAGAGTACAAACAATACAATAAATTAGGTTTTTTAAAAAGTCAAAATTGTTGATGGCTTCCTTTTTCACCTTGTTTTCGTTATTCTCTTTTCCAGATTTTCTAAAATGTTAAATGTATCATCTTCCATATTCGATGTAATATAGCGTCGGAGAACATCTAGAGAAGAAGTTGCATCTGTGTAAGACGGTGGCAGTGTCTTGTTTTTCGTGTCTTTACCTTCTTTGTTTGATACTGTGTTTCCGTTTACTATATCTTCATAAATATGTTCTACATTTCTGTAATCTGTTGTTAGAACAGATTCATCACAATTGTAGAAATCTTGAATTGAAACAACCTCATCTTCAACAAGACTTCTCCATTCTTCAGGGGTAATGTCATTGTTGCGTACTTAAATATCAGTCGGTTCGGGAAAGAAATACATCGATAGTCAAACACAACAACTAACTTTATTCGTATCTAAATGGCGACGATAGAACACACACAGCTCTCGGCCAAAGTATATACAGCTCTTCTATTTGGTTATGCGCAAGCACAATGCGCATTGCGTAAGGCGAGATCTCTTCTGTTGCCACATACACTCCCACCTTTTGAGTGGGTAACTATACACTCAAAATAAACATACACAGAATGATATATATAGCTTACAATACTTATACAAATAACATACATTTGAACACATAATAAAAAGAAGTGAAACCGAGTAAAGTGAATTTTGAAATAAAATAGTCTGAATACAAAATTACCTTAAAAGTGTTTTAACAATTCTGCCACTACTAGTTGTTAAAGGCGTAGGCTCGTCATAATCGTCTGTTATTGCATTTTCCAGTTCTAATCTGTACAATCTTTGAACCGGTCTTAATAATTCTGAATTATTAGTTTTTATAAGCGCTAGTCTTATTTGGCCATCTCGACCAGGTATAACCTTTAAAACACGAGCCAGGTTCCAAAAAGAACGTTTTTTATTAGTATCTTCAAGCAGGACAATTTCTCCCACCTTAAGTGGTTTGTTTTTATAGCATTTTAAGGCATGCTGCCGTAACTGCCCTAAATACTCTGAACGGAATCTAACTCTTAATGTTTCTCTTAGCCTTTGCAAATACTTTGTTCTTTTACTCAATTTCACTTTATCCACATTATCAATATCTGGTACACCTGAATGCGGAGTTTCGTGCAAGAATTTTTTCAGGGGTTATAGGAAAGTCATCATCAATGTCTTCTGATACATAGGTAAGAGGTCTGGAGTTAACAACTCTCTCACAGTCGCACAGTACAGTAAGTAATTCCTCGTAATCAAGACAAGCTTGACCCAATATTTTTCTTAAGATTTGTTTTACAATTTGAATTAAGCGTTCCCACCATCCGCCCCACCAGGCTGCGGATGGAGGATTAAACTTCCATTCAATTTTTTGTTCTGCAGCCTTAAAACGGAGACCATCCCAGTCAATAGCTCGCAAAAATTTATCTGCACCTTTGAAATTTTTTCCATTATCTGAGTATATGGTCCTAGGTCGCCCTCGACGAGCGATAAAACGCCTTAAAGATTGAAAAAAGGTTTCAGTGGATAACGAAGTTATCAATTCTAAGTGGACGGCCCGATATACAGAACAAGTAAAAAGTACAATATATGATTTTCGACCATCTTTCAAATACAATGGACCAGCAAGATCACATCCTACTATTTCAAACATACATGCATCGCGAACCCTATCACTTGGTAAAATTCCTGGGATTGTCTCACATTTTTTAGCTTTGAATTTTTGACATCTTACACATTTTCTTATGCAATTTCTTATTGTCTTACGTGATTTTAAAATCCAAAAATTTTCTCGTAACTTTGACATTAACAATGAAGTACCAGCATGTAATAAATCATTATGCACACTTATTATTAACAATTTTACAACAGGATGATCAGAAGGTAATATGATAGGAAACTTAAAATCATATTTATCATCTCTATAAGCAACCTTTGATTGAGCTCTTATAAGACCATGACAGTCAACTATTGGTCTAAGTTGTCTTAATTTGTCATCATTTTCTCCCTTAAAAGATTCCCTTTGAATCAGTAGCATTAACGCTTTCTCTCCTCTTTCCATTTCATGCACAGATAAGTCCTTTGAGAGATTTTTGTCAAATTTCCTTACATTGTTATAAAATCTAAAAATCCAAGATAACATTCTTACAATTTTCTTAAACGAAGAAAAATATTTATAATACCATTTATGATTTTCATCATTTTTCACCAATGTCACGAGAACAGTTTTACGAATTTCAGCATTGATTAAGTCCTCATTTGGGTCCTCATACGACTTCGGCCAATCTCCTTCCCTTTCGCGCAACCAGTCCGGTCCCTCCCACCATTTTCGTTCAACTAAATGTTCTGCAGAACATCCTCTAGATAGTAAATCGGCGGGGTTAAGAGAACCTGAGATATGGTGCCACATTGCATTAGAGGTCAAAGAACGAATCTCTAGAACGCGATTATGAATAAATGTTGCCCAATTTTGATCTCGTTGAATCCAACATAAAGCCGTTGTCGAGTCAGTCCAGCAATAAATATTTACCCCCTCTAAATTAAGATCTTTGAGTACGGAAGATAACAACCTAGCCCCTATACTACAAGCTAAAAGTTCTAAGCGAGGTATGGTAATAGGTTTTAAAGGGGTTACTCTAGATCTTGCCTGCACTAAACTAATTCTGACCCCATTGTCATTTTCGACTCTTAAAAAAACACATGCACCATATGCCCTTTTACTGGAGTCGCAAAAAAGATGTAAGCTTATTGAGTCATCAGTGGATTGGAGACTGAACCATCTAGATATACTTATACTTGAAAGCAAATGTAATCTTTTATTCCATAATTTAAATTTTTGGGCTAAATCATCAGGAAGGACATCATCCCATTTAATTTTTAAGTTCCAGGTTTCCTGCAAAATAAATTTTGCAATTAACACCACTGGAGCCGTATAGCCTATAACATCAAATACTTGGTTGGTTACGGCTAAAACCAGTCTTTTTGTGATCGGGGTATCGATAGCCTCTTCCACTTTGCATGATAACGTATCAGTACATGTATTCCATACAAGGCCCAAGAGAGGTACACTTTCTTTTGTGGAGTAAACCTCTTCAAATATTTCACTACTTAAGTTCAAATTCCAACATCTTAGATTAAAATGACCTGAAGCCATAATTGCCTTTGATTCTAAGAAAAACCTTTTCATTTCGAGCTCAGACTTCAAACTTGTCACACAATTATCTACATAGAAAGCTGTTTTCAGTATATCTGCGGTGTGCTTTAAATTTTCCGGAACCTTACTCAAATGATACTGTAAAGTTGCGTTTAATAAATATGGGCTGCACGTAATGCCAAACACTACCCTTCGATGCCGATATCCCTCCACCAGTTCCCGATTTTCTCGACTGAACCAAAGAAACCTTAAAAAATCGCGATCCTTTTCTCTGATTGCGATCTGCAAGAACGCCTTCTCAATGTCAGAGGTAACACCTACGTAATTCATCCGAAAACGATTTAAAATTGATGGAATCGTTTCAATTAAATTTGGTCCAGTAGACAAACACTCGTTTAATGATGGGAAGCCTGGTAAATGGGAACTAGCATTAAAAACTGGCCTATTACTCGTAGTACTAGCTTCTTTAATCACTGCCCTATGCGGCAAATAATGAACACCCCTTAGTTTATCATTTGGTGCTTTTTCAATTATGCCAAGAGCTAACCAGTCCTCAAAAACATTACAGTAATCGTTAAATTTTCCAGAATTTGTTAATTTTCTTTTGGCACTTAACATAGATTTCTCAGCATTTATTTTGTTATCGGGTAAAAGTGAACTGTCATGAACCCAAGGCAATGCTACCTCGTATCGCCCCTCACTGTTTACACTAAGAGTCTCTTCAAAATATTTCTGCGTATCCTCCTGTAACTGAGCTTTAGTTTTGCTTAGCGAAGGTTCTGCAATCCCCAAAACATCCAGATTCCAAAGATTACTTATACAACGATCCTTTACAAGCAGAGACGAAATAAGGGAAGCTGAACTCGCAGAATTTGGCTCAGTGCCAGGATTCGCATTTAATTTTCCCATAACAGTCCATCCCAATTTTGTATTTATAGCCGTAATGCCACATTTGAGACTCACAATTTTTCCAGTTAACAATTTTCCAGCAATGTCTGCACCAATTAACAACTTTATTTCTTTATTAACCCCCAATTTATTATTTTCCAAATCATTTAATTTTATTCCGCGTAACTTTAGTTCATGCAACCAAGGATCACATGGAACCTGTTTAATTTCAGAACAAATACGGTTTTGACCAAGTACTTGTAATTTACACTTATTTCTACCATCAATATCACTTAATTCAATTAAATAATTTCTATATACGCTTTCAAGGGTTTCAACACCACCAAACAGAGATTGCTTAATTTTTGTTTCTGCAATGCACTTACATTTCATACTTTGAGCAACATCTTCACAAATATAAGATTTCATACTCCCACTATCATAAACAGCTCGAATAAGCATTTGCTTGGAACCATTCTGAATTCTTACAACAATAGTTTGTAAAAATACATCTGACATATCAACATGATTGTTAAGAGTGCTTGTTTTGTTTTTACTTCCCTCTACGTTAGAGACATTATCAACTTTGTTATTTGTTAAATCTGGACATAAAATCACGAAATGTCGATTTTTGCAAATGGGACACCTATGCTTTGACTTACACTGATTAGCCATGTGATTTCTTTTCAAGCATACAAAACAAGCATTCTTTTTTCTAACAATATCTTTTTTACAATCCAAACTCATTGAAGATGCTTCATTACAATTTTCTGACGTATGTGATTTCTCACAAAAAATACACTCAAACTTTTTAAACTTATTTAAATTTTCACTAGCGTTACTACTACTCTTAAAATTAGCATTAAGCAGTTCACATGTAGTCGGTATACCAAGTTTTTGTTCAGAGTACTTATTTTTCTTAACATTAGTTTTTTCTGAACTAAAAGTATCATGAGTCATTTTAATTCTGAACTCCGTTGCCACCTCATTTTTTAGAAAATCCATTAATAAATCTAAATCACTCTTACCTGTTTCAATACAAGTGTTTCTCTGCCTTTCCCATATCTTTATTAAATCCGTGGGGAGTGCTGATTCGATGAGGGGAAAGAGCATATAAGCAAACTTATCTTGAGTGACGCCCAAGGACTCTAATGCACGTAACTGCGTTTGTAGTTTATCGTGTAGTTCCATCAAGTTAATTTGTGTTTTGTCCTTTATAACAAGCTTCAATAGTTCACGCACGTAAATCTGTATTAAAGTACTTTCATTGCCAAATCTCTCCTTTAAGTAGCTGACCTCTTTTCCGTAGTTTGTTTCAGTTGCAGGAAAACTCATGATAATTTATCTTGCTATTGAATCGGGCTTTGTAGATTGCAATAGATACTGGAACTTGTCACGCACATCAATTCGTTTATCTTCATTAATTTTGCTGAATTGAGTCCAGAAGGTGAGCCAGTTTCTTGGATCTCCATCAAACTTCATAAGCTCAATTTCTGGTAATTTCTGTTTTGCAACAGTCCTTGCTTCTGAAGACTTATCACTTTCGGCGCACATATTTAGGTTTGCTTTAATTCTGTTGCACTTCACTTTGATCTCAGATACCTTTTCGTAATAATCCATGGCTGCTTCGTACTCCTTATCGTATTCATCTTGCGTGCAGCCTTTTAATTGCAATAATTCTAAAAACTTCTCTTGAGCACTTCTTAGCATTTTTTGTTTTTCCAATAATTGATCCAACAGCATTTCCATGTTATCTAAGTCAGGTTTATCTTCAGCAATCAATTCTGCTAACTTATTTACAGTTCTTGTAAATGATGCTCTACATGACTTTCGATGCTGTCTGGCGTTGTCAAAATTCTCATACGGTTTCGCTGGTTTTGACGTTTCCATTTCTTAATAAAACGTATTTTAGTTCGTATTTAAATTTAACTTAATTTGACTATTGGAATAATACTCATGTCCCGGCAGGGATGCCAAATGTTGCGTGCTTAAATATCAGTCGGTTCGGGAAAGAAATACATCGATAGTCAAACACAACAACTAACTTTATTCGTATCTAAATGGCGACGATAGAACACACACAGCTCTCGGCCAAAGTATATACAGCTCTTCTATTTGGTTATGCGCAAGCACAATGCGCATTGCGTAAGGCGAGATCTCTTCTGTTGCCACAGTCATCTTTGTTGATTTCTACATCCGTACTTTGCAGTTCCACTACAAGTTCTTTCTGAATTCCAGCAACGCGAAAGCAGTTTTTTATTCTAGACGAAGAACCTCATATAATAAAATTCGTCGTTAAACAGAAACAACGTCGTCTTTAAATAGAAATTTTTTACCTCTGAGGGGCCGGGACTGGGAAATATCGTCTTTAAATAGAGAGCGTCGTTAAACAGAGAGCCAACTATATATATATATATATATATATATATATATATATATATATATATATATATATATATATATATATATATATATATATACGAGGGTTATTCGGAAACTAAGGTCCGTTTACTTATAAAACAGAAAACATTACAGATTTTTTCAAAAAACTTTATTTTTTAAATTCCTTACATGTGTCTCTATTTTTCTACATAGTTTCCACATTTGTTTAAACATTTGTCATAACGTTCTACAAGCTTCTGTATGCTTAAGTCTTAGACGTCTGCCGCCTGTGAGGATAACCAGTCTTGAAATGCTTCTTTCACCTCGTCATTTGTGGCGAATCTCTTGCCGCCGAGAAACTCTTTTAGGTAGCGGAATAAGTGAAAATCACTCGGCGACAAGTCTGGACTGTACGGTGGGTGGTCAATCTGTTCCCATCCAAAAGATCTGAACAGATTTTGGGTGTGAATGGCAGAATGGGGTCTGGCATTGCCATGCAGCAACAAAACTCCAGACATTAGAAGACCACGTCGCTTATTCTGTATTGCACGTCTAAGTTTAGTTAGGGTAGCGCAGTAAGCGGTTGCATTTATTGTTGTTCCTTGCTGCATAAACTCGACTAACAAGACCCCATGTCTATCCCAAAACACGGTTGCCATGACCTTGCGTGTTGAGATTCTCTGCTTGGCCTTGACTCTGACTGGTGATGTTGTGTGACGCCATTCCATTGAGTGACGTTTAGACTCTGGGGTTCTGTGAGAAACCCACGTATCGTCCCCTGTGACAATCTTCTCTAAAAATTGATCACCTGTATGATATCGATCCAAAAAATCAAGAGCACAAGCCATTATTTTCAGTTTGTGTTCCTCAGTAAGCAGCCTGGGAACCCAACGTGCGCACAATTTGCGAAATTTCAACTTTTCGGAAACGATTTTGTGCAAAGTTGTTCTATCCACATTCGGAAATTCCAATGCTAAAGTTGAAATTGTGAATCGCCGGTCTTCACGAATCTTTTCATCCACGGCATTGACCAAATCATCTGTGATCACTGATGGTCGACCTGAACGCGGTTCATCATGAGCATTTTCCTGTCCGTCCTTGAAAGCTCTCACCCACTTACGCACTTTGCTGTTACTCATCGCATTTGGGCCATACACGTCGCTTATCTGTCTATGAATTTCCGTTGCTGAAACGTACTTTGCTGTCAAAAACCGAATCACTGACCGTATTTCACAGCCGGCGGGCTGATCGATTGTTTTAAACATTTTGAAGTAGCACTGTACTTAGCACACTGCAACAATACCAATGCAAATGGCGTCGTTTGACGAGCAAGGCATGCCGGGAGTTGGTACGCATGTGCGTTTCAATGTTTGCGCGACATTCGATTAGCTACGACGATTCGGATCTTAGTTTCCGAATAACCCTCGTATATATATATATATATATATATATATATGCAAAGAATCTTTTTAGAGTAGGGGTAATAGTTAAATAATTTACAGGGGGGCTTCAGGATAGTTTATTTTCGTGCATTAAACGTCACTGTTTTTCAGAGTTCGAGACGCGCGGCGGATTAAAACAGGGGAATTCACGTATGGGTTATTAATAGAACCAATTAGATTGACAGGAGATAACTCCTCCCCAGTCTCATCTTCGGTGTAAACGTCACGGAGCGTTGCGTGTACCTTGATACAAAGAGTATGTTAATTAGACCGGGATGAGAACTCAATGATTTCGAATATGCGTTAGGGATACTCCTCGTTTATGGAAATGGCGAGCGCTGAGATGTGCGCTTTTTGGACTGGTAGTTGTCGTGAAACTGAACGAATAAAGACTAATTAAATTAGATAATGTCGATAGCCAAATTGTGTGTCTGCCTTCCCTCAGTGCCATGCACTGTTAAATGAAGAAGACTGCAAATTTATGAAGTAGTGAACGGGCGTAGAACGACGCTCGTCATATATATATATATATATATATATATATATATATATATATATATATATATATATATATATATATATATATATATATATATATATATATGTGTGTGTGTGTGTGTGTGTGTGTGTGTGTGTGTGTGTGTGACATTATAAGTTGAATCTCATCTATTTCTATAATTCGGGTCCCGACATCTGTTAAGATAGGCCCCTTTTCTCAGAATAGCCCACCCAACAGCAAGTCAACATCTGCAAGTTCCAGAAAAATACATTCAGGCAAATAACTGCAGCAGAGAGTGAAAAGTATGATGGCTTTTTTAATCTCATCAGTGCTGTCACCTTTTGAGCCCAATGAGCTGAGCGCTTGCAGGGTGCTCATCGAGTCCGTATGGACATCGATATCTGTTATGTGTTGTGTCCGGGCCTCCTCTATCGCCATTGCTATGGCTCTAACTTCCGCAAGGTAAGAGGTTGTGTTATCAGTCAGCCTCTCCTTATGTTCTTTGATCTTATTGCCAAGAAGGTAATGGATGTAGGCCGAGCCTACTCTACATTCTAGTTTGGAACCATCTGTGTAGAAAGAGTGCTCTGTTACTGCACTTTGGTTATGTGTCCAATTGATCTTGTATATATCTTGGATTTTATATATCTTTTGTGTCTTCACCTCGCAGTTATCCCTGTTATAGGTTGTATCGTCTTAAAATTTCAGTGCACTTTCACTGGGTGAAAGCCCATGTGGGACACACTGAAAATGAAGCGGTGGACCAGTTAGCCAAAGAGGCTACAAAACTGGAAATTATTAATACCAGGTATAAACACACCAAAAAGCAGGTTAAATCCCTGCTCATGAAAGAAGCCATGCTTGCATGGCAGAAAGCATGGAATGAGTCGGACAAGGGACGTATGGTGCATAAAGTATATCCGCTGGTCTCGCTCAAGAGACTGGCGAGTGACTTCTTGATAAACCAGGCAATCACTGAACATGGCTCCTTCGGATTCTACCAGGCTAGATTCCACGGTTTAGACGACAAGTGCGGATGTGGGGCCGTACAGACAGTAGATCACTGCATATACGACTGCATCCAGTGGGAAGATGCAAGAAAGAAGTTGCCGTCGGACTACGGACAGTGGACCAAGAATCGTTTATTCAACGACTATTATTGCAAGAGAGCCATTAGGAAGATGGTGCAAGATCTGCTGGACCTGCGTGTCCCTTTCCAGAGCATATAACCAAGACTTTGTTTTGTTATTTTGTATCTTTGTATTGTATTGTTTGTTTTAATAAATAAAGGTTGGAAGTCCAAGGAGTTGAGTGTACCCGAATGGCAGGGATAGCTCAGTAGCGAAAGATGGTGGTGGTTCATTCTGCACTAAATTGCAGTTGAGCCCTTAAGGCAAAAACTCTTTCAAAATCTCGGCAATTCCTATCTTATTACATTAATTGAGGTTCCTGTACGTTCTGTTGAACGTGGAGTGCGCGGTATCGTATGCACTCGGGAGCCCCGCCTGTGCGGGGTTACTGTTGCACGACGAGTCACTATGAAACACGGTGCATGCCTTCGGGCGGGACAGTTCCCCTTACTGATTACCTATAAAGAAAGCCCCATGGAACCGCTAACAGTGCAACAAACGTAAGGTAAGATTGTTATTGATAAAATTATCAGTGTAGAAGCTACTATGACTAAGAAGCTACTATGCTCTAACTAGAACTATTGACGTATGTTATAGATACCCAGTTGAATTATATTTTATTATCTTTGCCACATATGAAGTTATTTAACCTGAATATTAAATTAAGTGATTGTAGTGTATATTAGGGTAATCTAGATATTACTCTCAACAAATTGTCGAGAAGTTATTATCATAATGTTTTCTATCATCTCAATTCTAATATGAAAAATAAGAATAATAATAACAATGAGAGTCAGGATGATGTCGAGAGTACCATATTCATAGAAACGAAATATTTTTATAATTCTAATAAAATTTTAGATAATCAATATAATCCAAGTAAGGGAGTAACTGAAAATTCTAATGATATGATTTGTGCTAAAAAGTATTATAGTTCTATTATAAGTGAGTGTGATGATATATGTAAGTCGAGTAAATTGATAAATGAATATTCTGATGATAATAACTGTGCTAAATTATATTATGGTCGTATTGAAAATAATTGTGATGATATAATGCTAACGAATGGCAATGGAGAACATAAGCATCCAAAAACGTCTAAGCAAATCAGGAATACACTTGATTTGACTGAAGACTCTCAGACTCAGAATGCCATTCAGGATAAATTACCTGAATTTGCTAACATGAATCTATCTCCGGAGCTCATTTCTCTATTGTCATCGTTTATTGGTATATTTGTTAAAAGTAAATATGATATTGAGAGAGTAAATATGGAGCCTGCTAGAATTATTACCACGTCAGAATTACCTATAGCTTTGAGGCCCTATAGAGCGTCGCAAAAAGACAATTTAGAAATTAAGACCGAAATCGACGAATTGTTAAAACATAAAATAATCAAGCCCTCACATGGGCCTTACAGTAGTCGCGTCACCCTGACCAACAAGAAAGGAAAAGGAAAAACTCGACTGTGTATAGATTTCCGAAAACTAAATGAGATCTGTAAAACGGACAGAGAGCCAATACCCCGAATTGATCACCTTTTGGACCAATTGAGTACTGTGGCAACGAAGATGGTTATATAGGGTTTATTTTAAAGTTTATTATTTTATATTAATTACTAATTAAGGAATTGAAGGTATGAATGAATCATACTAATTAAGGGGGGTTTCAGTTAAATTTAAATACAACAATATTTGCCATTTGGCCGTTAGTGGTTAGTACATTTTAAGATAGATGGTAAGTTGCGTTGTGTTATTTTTAAATGCAATAACCCATAAACAATTAATAATTATAATTAACACTGGTTCGAACTGAATGCTTCACTGTGGTGAATAATGAGCCAAAAGAAAATGAAATCAAATCTAATAAAATTACTTAACCTTGGAGAGCACCTAGAAAATAAAATTATCTCACCTAAAAGAAAAAGCTTCATATCTGCTGAAATAAAAATAAAACCTAAAGCTGAAAATCAGCAAATTTACTAAAAAGGCAAGGACCGACATGACAAAGATATACTTTAACATAACAAATTTATTCCTTCCGATTACATTAACAATATTACCACCAATCTGGTAATCAGTTCTATTCATTTTTTCGGAATACCAATATTAAATCATCAATAATACAATTGCTATAAAAACCAACATCTATATCCCCGCAATACAATAAAATATATACAATGACAATTCAAAATGAAATGGCTGGCGAATATAAAAAAAAACTGAATTATTCTATATGCAATTGTTCATCTTAATTTTAATTTTACATTTAAATCTAATCTTAATGATCTGCTGCAGCTTTAATCAAAGGTAGAGAGGTTATGGATAGAATTTACAGAGAGGATGGGAAAGGAAAGGAAAAAGCAAATTCACCCGTGGCCGTCCCATCATCGTCGGGATCTTAGCGTCGTACCCTAGGCCAGAGCTTCAGCCCCGACCCCTCGGTCTTTCGCCCTCGCCTCCCCGTTCAGGATGCCCCAACAATCTCCTTGTTTTCAAACTCCCGCGCTCCGAGTCAGCACCTTGTCACACTTTCCATCAGTCCGGTGAAACCATCCTCCACACCAAATAGTTCCTTGATGCTCCGTGAATTGTAATGGCCGAAAATGAGGGGGGGGAAGGCTACAGGTGGCACTCTTGCACTCTGCAATTCTTTATACAATTAATTTTTTTCCACCCCTCATCTCGTTCTTGTTGGTTATTTTAATTTCATGGCGGCCTGGTCATCCACCCGGCGATGTATCCCTGCGCGCCTTGCATCTGACCTTCCAAGATTTCTCCCCGTTCGAAAAAGGGCCGTAGCGGACGTATTGGGTTACCGATAGTGGGGGAGGCTATCAAAGCTGTTGCTAGGCGCTGGGTCATTTTTTTAAGGATAGAAGAAAAGCAAAGAATATTTCTAAGACTTTTACCATTTAAATTACAAACCGCCAGCCAAAAAAACAATATGCCAGCCATTCACAAGGTTCATAAATAAAACTTATTAATTTATCAATATTAACAATAATAAGGTATAACCTGTGATGATCTATTTCAAACTTAATTCTTCTCAATGTCAAAACATTTAGAGAAACTTGCGCACACTTCTCTAAATGCGATGACATTAATCAAATCAATTAATATCTGATCACCACAGGTATAACCCTTACATATATTTAGCAGAGGCTTAATAAATTGATTAAAACCAAGCACAATCGTTACTAAAATTTACTTACTTTACTAATTTACTTTACTAATTTATTTATCTGAATACCCGATATTAATATTAACTTTAATCACTTCCAAAACTATCAATTATCATCACAACAAATACCTCCTTTTCCGCGAGAAAAAAAATTTGGCACAAATTTTTTTTTAATAAAAAAAAAACACAGATCACCGTGGAAAAATTTCACGAATTAAAAGAATTGACTAAAGTATAAAATTACATTACACAATGTGATATATTGTTCCCATTCGACCCGGGTCACATAACAACTCACATATACATGAGAGATACTTATAAACAAAAATATAAACCATGGAATATCTAGCATACTACCCGAAAAAAACATTTCATTACCACAATTGTATATAAACAAGCAAAAATGAAACATTTAACACCTAACATATATCTAAAACATTTCATTACCACAACTGTATGTTCAACTTACAATTAAACCATATACACTAAAAAAACTGCACAGCAAAATAATCATCCTCGGTTAAAACAATCAGTTCAAAAACATTACATCCTGTCCACAGTGTACTTCTATAATTTGAAATTGACAGTGCGACCATAGCATACAATCCGAAACAAATTTATAAAAAAAAACGTATGCTTAACACAAATAAACAAAACCTCTTCGAACAAAACTCAATACAAAATTCTCTCTTACGAAATTCATTATCACTGTTCAATCAAAATTAACATGTTTACTGTTCAACCTCAAAAAATGTATATGAAACATGTGAGACAGGTGTACAAAATTTACAACTTTAACCGTACATATAACAAAAAAAAATTTTAACCTCCCGTACACCCTAGTATACATTTCAAAACCAGGTAATTGATAGAAATTTGAGACTTATCGTTAACTACACCACTATTTACTCCTACTAAACCCAATTCAATTCCAGCCTGCTAAGATAGACTCTTCGTCCCTCGCGGCAATGAAATTCTAATAAGCTTAATAAAAATTAATGATTAAAACCTGAAGCCATGTCTGACGTTCATTAACCTCCTTGACACCTTAGTACACATTACAAAACTAAGTAAATGATAAAATTTTGAAACCAATATTTAACTACTCCACCATTTACTCCTACCAAACCAAAAGTAATTCCAGCCTGCGAAGAGAGACTCTTCGTCCCTCGCGGCAATGAAATTCTAATATGCTTAGTAAAAATTAATGATTAACATAAGAAGCCCTGTCTAACGTTCATTTGCATAATCTGAACTGAACAGACCAACGCAAGCATACCTACCAAAATAACATAACCAAAACTTTATTCAAAAACCCGTATGCCCTACTTAAATAAACAAAAACCGGTCGAATCGAATCACAGTCGATCCCCAAAAGTCATGCTGATCCGTTCAAAACAGAATATGCACATAAAACATTGTAGACAAGAGCACCAAAAAAAAATTTAACATTAACCCTACACATAAAAAAATTTTCGGACGCTTTAGTATGAAATTAAACGAATTAAAAAGAAATTAAACAATATTAAATTAAGCTAAAACTCTGCAAAAACTAAACTGGTATTAAATCCAACAAATCTCTGACATGAGCAACTGAACTTATTAGGTACTGAAAGACCACAACATTCAAAATTTCCCAGCCTGTGACATTGAAGTTGAATATTAACCCCCATTTTAATTAAATTTCTATACAAACCCAACTGTTATTAAGTCCAAACACATACCCGACATGAGAAACTGAACTTATTAAGTACTGAAAGACCACAACATTCAAAATTTCCCAGCCTGTGACATTGATGTTTGAATCTTAAACCCAATTGTAACTAATTTCGTGTGAAAAAAATCATTAATTATTATATGAAAAATATTTAATGTGATTTTCAATCTGTCCAAGAACCCAACCAATTCTACTTCCCGTTTTACCATGAGACCAGCTCTAAATGGCAAGAGGAAAGCAGAAAAAACTTAGCACCTGGCAAGACAAAAAAAAAACCTGTGATAAGAAACCCAAAACAAACAATAAAAATTATCTGACATGTAGAATTGCAATTAATATTTATCAATACTTAGCATGCAAATATACTATGGAAGACATTGTAAAACATACACAATTTAGCACCTCTAATCAAATATTATACTTAAAACCACTAGCATAGCAATAAAACCCGTTAAAGCAATAAAATACCAATAAAATATTAGTTCCAAATATCTATCAATGTTTAAAGATGTTAAAAAAAATATTCAGTATTCAATATAAATGCCAAAATATATAGGAATGTAAAAAAATTCAAATGAAGAAAAGTATCCTTAACCGCACTAACAGTGCAATACTCTTAAGTAAAACACCAAAATAAAACATTTATATCGTTCAATAATTCAAAATGTAAAAAACTCAATATTCAAAATAAATGCACAAAATATAGGAATGTAAGAAAAATTTCAACTTAAAATCTACATCGTTTAAAATATCAGAAATAATAATAACCATAAACACATAAAAATAATATGAACCAAAAAATCTGTGCCAAAATAAGATTAAGCCTCCACTATACCAAAATTTAATATGTCATGCCATCTTACCGAAAGAAAGGATAATGGGGAAAAAAAATGGCTCATTTGCAAACAGTCTTCACGACCTGTACCATTGAAGAAGAAAAAAAATGGCACAGCGTGGGTAGGACACAGGCGCCATTTGTGGCGTTGACGAAGGTGTAGTTATGGGTGTTTATTTTAAAGTTTATTATTTTATATTAATTACTAATTAAGGAATTGAAGGTATGAATGAATCATACTAATTAAGGGGGGTTTCAGTTAAATTTAAATACAACAATATTTGCCATTTGGCCGTTAGTGGTTAGTACATTTTAAGATAGATGGTAAGTTGCGTTGTGTTATTTTTAAATGCAATAACCCATAAACAATTAATAATTATAATTAACACTGGTTCGAACTGAATGCTTCACTGTGGTGAATAATGAGCCAAAAGAAAATGAAATCAAATCTAATAAAATTACTTAACCTTGGAGAGCACCTAGAAAATAAAATTATCTCACCTAAAAGAAAAAGCTTCATATCTGCTGAAATAAAAATAAAACCTAAAGCTGAAAATCAGCAAATTACTAAAAAGGCAAGGACCGACATGACAAAGATATACTTTAACATAACAAATTTATTCCTTCCGATTACATTAACAATATTACCACCAATCTGGTAATCAGTTCTATTCATTTTTTCGGAATACCAATATTAAATCATCAATAATACAATTGCTATAAAAACCAACATCTATATCCCCGCAATACAATAAAATATATACAATGACAATTCAAAATGAAATGGCTGGCGAATATAAAAAAAACTGAATTATTCTATATGCAATTGTTCATCTTAATTTTAATTTTACATTTAAATCTAATCTTAATGATCTGCTGCAGCTTTAATCAAAGGTAGAGAGGTTATGGATAGAATTTACAGAGAGGATGGGAAAGGAAAGGAAAAAGCAAATTCACCCGTGGCCGTCCCATCATCGTCGGGATCTTAGCGTCGTACCCTAGGCCAGAGCTTCAGCCCCGACCCCTCGGTCTTTCGCCCTCGCCTCCCCGTTCAGGATGCCCAACAATCTCCTTGTTTTCAAACTCCCGCGCTCCGAGTCAGCACCTTGTCACACTTTCCATCAGTCCGGTGAAACCATCCTCCACACCAAATAGTTCCTTGATGCTCCGTGAATTGTAATGGCCGAAAATGAGGGGGGGGAAGGCTACAGGTGGCACTCTTGCACTCTGCAATTCTTTATACAATTAATTTTTTTCCACCCCTCATCTCGTTCTTGTTGGTTATTTTAATTTCATGGCGGCCTGGTCATCCACCCGGCGATGTATCCCTGCGCGCCTTGCATCTGACCTTCCAAGATTTCTCCCCGTTCGAAAAAGGGCCGTAGCGGACGTATTGGGTTACCGATAGTGGGGGAGGCTATCAAAGCTGTTGCTAGGCGCTGGGTCATTTTTTTAAGGATAGAAGAAAAGCAAAGAATATTTCTAAGACTTTTACCATTTAAATTACAAACCGCCAGCCAAAAAAACAATATGCCAGCCATTCACAAGGTTCATAAATAAAACTTATTAATTTATCAATATTAACAATAATAAGGTATAACCTGTGATGATCTATTTCAAACTTAATTCTTCTCAATGTCAAAACATTTAGAGAAACTTGCGCACACTTCTCTAAATGCGATGACATTAATCAAATCAATTAATATCTGATCACCACAGGTATAACCCTTACATATATTTAGCAGAGGCTTAATAAATTGATTAAAACCAAGCACAATCGTTACTAAAATTTACTTACTTTACTAATTTACTTTACTAATTTATTTATCTGAATACCCGATATTAATATTAACTTTAATCACTTCCAAAACTATCAATTATCATCACAACAGTACAGCTAGGATATTTTCATCACTAGATATTGCTTCGGCCTACTGGCGCATTCCTTTAGAGGAGAGGAGTCAAGAAAAATTAGCCTTCACCTTCAACTATGGGTTATATCAATTTCAGGTATTGCCTTATGGGTTTAAAAATTCTCCCGCGATATTTCAAAGAACCATGCGACACATATTAACAAACGTAGAGTTAACTTCGCCCTGAACTATTTTGATGATTTAATCATTTTCTCAAATACTATGGAAGAACATTTAGAGCATCTCAGAGCAATATTCCAGATCTGTGTCCAAGAAAATCTTAAATTAAAATGATCAAAGTGCCAATTAGCGCAAAAGAAAATATCCTTTTTAGGATATGAGATTGGAGAGGGTAAGATGTCGCCAAATAATTCAAACATAGAAACTATCAAGAAATTAATTCCACCAAAAAACGTAAAACAACTCCAAGGATTTTTAAGGAGCGTCAATGTATATAACAAATTTATCAAAAATTACGCTAAATTGAGAAAACCCCTAAATGAGTTATTAAAAAAACGTTAAATGGGACTGGAACGGCGAACGTCAACAAGCGTACGAAACACTTAGAATGTCACTAATTTCCAAACCGATTCTAACCATACATAATCCAGATTACCCTGTAAATTATTTGTGGATGCTTCAGGAGAGGGGATAGGATGTGTCCTCAAACAGGAGTACCGTGATGGAACACTACACCCTGTAGCATATCATTCACGAGGTTTAAGACCATATGGAAAGAAATACAGTGCTTCCGAACTTGAATGTCTCGCGATTGTTGATGCTGTTGAGAAATTTCACTGCTATCTGAACGGAAGTAGATTCACCATTTTCACGGACCATGCCGCCTTAATATGGCTGAAATCCATTAAACACTTAACAGGAAGATTATTCCGCTGGTACGACTACGACATAAAATATAAAAAGGGTTCGACCAATCACGAAGCAGATTTTTTTAGTAGACAGCCGATTTCCCATTTTTTCCAACAACAAATCAATTTGATAAGATTAAACGACATAGAAGAACACCAACAGGCAGACAATACCCATAATCCGAGATTTCAGAAAACAGATAATGTAGTGACTATCCAGAAAAAGGGTTTGACAAAAATATTTATTCCTACTTCATTACGGTTAAAATTATTGACAGCAGCACATCTTCACTTTGGCCAACCTGGAATCCAAAAAATGATGCAAATATTGTCACCTATTTATTATTGGGATACCATTATTATTGACATAGCGAATTATGTAAAATATTGTGAAATATGTCAACTAAACAAAAAATCACATCAAAAGAGATTTGGATTATTACAGGCCCTACCTCTCGCAAGGCTACCGTTCGAATTAATGTCTATTGACACTATCGGAGGTCTGGGATATTACAATTCAAAGAAAAATATCTACATTGTATAATGGACCATAGCACAAGATACATCTGGACATTCGCAAGTACCACCTCAACTACAGACACATACATTAATTGCTTGAAACAAATATTTCAGATTAATAAACCAAAAAAATTATTAAGTGACAGAAACGCCGCATTCACATCAACCAAGTTTAAACACTTCTTAAAAACCATAATATATCATAAATTTTGGCCGCCTCTCACCAGCCTGAAAGTAATGGAAAGCAGGAGCGAGTAGGAGCCACCATTATGCAAAGAATGCGCTATAAAATTAATGGGGATACACAGAAAACACCCTGGCCGAAAGTTCTAGAACAGGTTACCGTAGATTACAATAATACCCTTCATCAAGTTACCTCATTCCCTCCAATATATCTACTATGTGGATGTTCCCCATACATTTCGCCATTAGCTGAAACTAAGATTTACCCAGATTTAGATAGAGCGAGAGAGATTGCATACGAAAAAACTATCATGGACCATCAGAAAAACAAGGTACAGTATGATAAAAGATTAAAAATTATCCCCTTTTAGAGTAAGTGATACCGTCATGATAGAGACATTTCATTACCCCAACACCCGCAAACTGACCCAAGCGTACGAAGGGCCTTTTACAATCACTAAACAATTATCCGATGTGACATATGAAGTTAATAAGCGAAACCCACTGACGAAAACAGACGTCGACGTAATTCATGCATCTAGGCTACGATTTTTTAATTCAGCACAGAATTTGGAATTGTGTGAAGGGACGAAACCCCAGTCGCCAAACAGCTGATAGCAGATAAACAAACCGGAGATGCGAGAGTAGAAGGGTGAACTCTGACCTCACTCAACGAAAGTAGGTGAAAAAACGAGTAGGGAATTATTGAGTTTTGGAGGGGGAGGCGAAAGAGCGAAAGAGCTAGTCAAGAGTGTGTAGAAAGAGACGAATAATAATTATACCTTAACCAAACTAGCTGAAGTTGTCAGAATTATTTTATTATTTTTTTTTATGAATTTGGAGGAAATTTGTACCTTTCATTAGAATCTTAAATTCATTTAAATAGGACAGGCTTATTCAAAAACAAGCGCTATCATGAGAAATAAGTACTCTGATTAGCAAATGTCATCATAAGTCAAAACACTACAGCTATGTTAGAAGGATAAGGTAATGCAAAAATTGAGCTTGAGAGTGATGAATACTGGAAGGGTGAAAGGATTAATTTTCGCACAATGTAGAGATCTAGAAGAATATAGGAAAGAGATTTTGAGATTAAGGAAAATAGAAGTTATTCCCCTGTATTAAAGAATATAGTGAAGTAAAAAACATGAGAGAATCTAAGTGGAATGAAAGAGTTGAATAATCCAATAGTTGTAAATAACATTGTGTTCATGTGATATATTTGTGTCTTAGTAAGGATTTTATTATATTATATCACCTGTAATTTCTTTTTCATTATTACGCACTATTATCATATTACAGTCGAACCCCGTTATAACGAACTTCAAGGGACCAAAGGTTTGGTTCGCTATATCCGAACCGTTAAGAAAAATGTTCACAAAATGTATAACTCATTAGTTGCTATGTGTATTCAATAATGATGTATTAAAAAACGATAAAATCTATTAAAAATGACCATTAATGAATTAAATTGACTAAAATCGATAACATTAAACTGATACAATACTAATTAAACTAATTAAAAATGAAAGACAAATGGATATAAATTCATTTTACCTTTAATTCTTGCTCACTGTTTTGTTACAGAAATAATCGGTAATCTGCTGACGTGATACCGATTTCAAAAACACTATATGAATTTCTTTGTCCAGTACGTCAAATGACTGCAACACTCTTTCTTCCACTGTTTGTGTGGAAAAAAACTTATTAATTACACGCATTGCTGCTGTAGCATCTAAGATGGTGGGAATTTCATCATTTATGTGCTCCTCTTCATCAGCATCAGATGCAGAATCTTCGATTTCAGAATGATTCATTTTAATTTCTTCCACAATATCTTCATCAGTCGGATTTTCACATGTAATGATTTCATCATCAAATGTTTCGAACAATTGCATGTCACAATATGAGAATGAGGAAATATTGTGTTTTTCTATCCACATCGCGATAGGTAAATCTTCATCATCTTCTTCTTCAACATTCTTTGCTAGGCCAGCATGTCGAAAACATTTTCTAATTGTAGAATCTGTAACAAGCCGCCAAGATTTTTCGAGCATTATAAGTGCATCAAGAAGAGAAACGTCACATTTTACATTTTTATCATATCCTTCTAAAATTCGTAAAATGAGATGCTTCCTGTAATGACATTTAAGGCTTCTGATGACACCCTGGTCCATAGGCTGTACTACAGAAGTTGCATTCGAGGGGAAAGAGTACAATTCTAATCGATTGTAACTGTTTATCGTTTTTGTGTGCACTACAATTGTCAAGTGGGCTTGTGGCGGTCCAGTGGTACAGCGCGCTGGTTTTCGGTGCCGAGGGTGCTCGGATCGAATCCTAGCGTCGCGCCCCAAAAATTGCCTCTGTTCGTGTCGTCCCTTCATAGGGGGTAATGCTGTCCGCCTATATGGTGCCCCCACAATAAAATGGGCAGTGAAATTGCGGCGTAGTATAGGCGAATGTCTCACGACAAGTGCCTCCGCGTTGGAAAAAAACAATTGTCAAGCAGAAGTAGAATTTTCGGTTTTTTAGCTGAAAGTTCGCGATCCCACTTTCGAAGTTCTTTTTCAAACAGTTCCTTAGTCATCCACGCCTTACGGTTGGCTTCATAAGAAACAGGAAGCCGTTTGATATTTTTGAAGCATCTGGGGTGTTTAGATTTTCCAATTACTAGAAGCTTACGACGTTCAGTTCCACTCATATTGGCACACACAAGAAATGTGATTCTGTCTTTCGACAATTTTAAGCCATTACATTTCTCTCCATTAAATTTTAATGTCTGGTTTGGTGTCATCTTGTAAAACAGTGCATTAAATATGTCAGCATTAAATATGTCATTCTCGTCATATTCACTAGAGATGTCATTCCAAATATTTTCTTTCCACGTATCGATGTTGGATGTTGAAACATCTCCCGATTCTCCGACAATTTTTCCGGAAGATATGTTGTTCGCTTCTTGAATCTGTCTAACCATCCAATAGAACACGAAAATGGAATTCCAAATTTACTGGCAAATTCATCAGCTTTTGACTGAAGCATTTGCCCAGAAATTGGTACATTTTGGCTTCTTTGAATGCTGAACCATTTTAATAAAGCTTCTTCCACTTCTTGATGGTCAGCTTTTCTTAATTTTATTTGGGAGTTCAAATTTTTCTCGAAAGCAGAAAGTATGCTTTCTCTGTTTTTCCATATTGTTCCAACTATAGATTTCGATAAATCTTTTTTTCGGCAAATGTCAACTTGGCTACCTCCATTTTGTATTTCTCTTATGATATTTACTTTTTCTTCGATGCAGAATGCTTTACGCTTGCTCGACATGATGTACCTAATGATTTCTTAAAAGCGAATTTTTAACTTCTGATAAACACTCAAATAAGTGAATTAGATGAAATGACTTCCCTTCCACCTGCGTGTGGAAATGAATCTTCCGGCTGGACCCTGAGCTGACCTTTCCCCTTGTTCTCGGGTGCGCATATGCTATACTGTTCATGCTTTTACTTGTTCTCCTCGAGCGTTTGGTGAACCTTTCCCCTCCCCTCCCTCCTCTTACTGTGGTTTCGCTTACCGAATTACTCGCGGGGTTACAACTGCAGAGTGGCTATCGTAATAGCGCATACAGATTGGTACAGTGTTCTCTGCATCTGCCAGTGATTTATGTCTCTCTGTACTCTCTACTATGCGCTGGATCACCTCCTCTGGCGGTCCATCAAAGAAAGAGAGGGGGGTCAGCGGGTCAAGTGGTGTCGAGCGGGGTCGGGGGAGACACCACATCAAGACACCCGCAAGAAATCTTGCGTGCGGGAATGGGGGTGGTTCTAAATACCGTGTCTAATGTTACCGTGACTAATGTGATGACAGGAGTCGGGGAGAGAACTCTGTACCAATGTGTATGCACCATAAAAGGGAAAGAATGCAGATGTTTCTACCCTTGAATAAACATACTTATCGCTGATTTACTCCGTGTTTCACTAGTTGACATACATTTCCATATGAAATCAAAGTCATGTTTTCACAACTGCGGAAAAATTTTTAAAAAAATCAGCCGACTGAAAAAAAGGTTCGTTATAGCCAATTCTTAACATTTCGGAAGTTCGCTATAAAAGGGTAAATTAGCATTAAATAGAATAGGAAAACGGCGGGACCAAAAATTTCGTTCGTTATATCCCAGGTTCGCTATAACGGGGTTCGACTGTATCTATTTTATGATCATACTGGCATTGTTGTAATTGTATAAATAGTAATTATTATCCGAGTAAACCAGTGCTCTAGAAGTGTAAATAGTATTGAGTTATATTTTTCGGAATTGAACTAATTTAGTGCGTGATTGTCAATGTGCCTTCATATTTGATTAATGTTGAGTTACATTTACCTGAATTGAAGTATTAATGTATAATTTCAGTGTATTGATTCAGCATTGATTTACAAGTATCAGAATTGTTTTTGTGTATGATTTCATGTAGATTACTATTGAGTTAGAACTGATTTTCGGTATAATGTATCTGCATAGAGATTCAATTAAGCCATATCACTTGCCATTTCTATGTTATTCTTTTCATGGCTATACCATTATATTATCTTATACCTTATTTTATTCATAATTATTACCAGACTATTGATGTATTTGCAGAGAGATTCAAATATGCAATATCACTTGCCATTTCTATGTTATTCTTTTCATGGCCATACTAGTATATTATCTTATTACTTATTTTATTATCCCACTAATATTGTTCTAATTATGTACTTTTAATTTCTATTAGACTATTGTTGTAATTGTGCACCTATTAGATTGAGGCCGAATAATTATATTGTTATGGTATTGAACACGATGACTGGAGATGGAGGAATTTAGGTAGGTGGAGAACTTCTCCAGAGATACGGAAAGATTTATAATTCCAACTAACGTATGTCGATAAAAGGAGCTTGATACTGCAGATCAAGAGTTTTATATCGATTATATGACTTAACTTAAAAATTGATGTAGAAAAAATTATAATGTTGATCTTGCAGAGTGAATTAGGTGAGGTCCCAACATACTCACACTCAGGTGTCTCTCACCCTATGCAGGCATAGTATGAGAGCCTCTTGTGAGGGGGGATGTGACATTATAAATTGAATCTCGTCTATTTTTATAATTCGGGTCCCCACATCTGTTAAGATAGGCCCCTTTTCTCAGAATAGCCCACCCACCAGCAAGTCAACATCTGCAAGTTCCAGAAAAATACATTCAGGCAAATAACTGCAGCAGAGAGTGAAAAGTATGGGATAAACACCACAATAAATTCCAACCAGTTGATAGAAATATAGAGCAGTGCCGCCACAGAAGGATTAACAAAACCCCGTCTCTAGACATCTAAATCCGCAGTTCACAATATCTCAGAGATAATGGCTGCAGGTGCCAGAGATAAAGTGATCAAAAGTGTCAAACAATACCATAAAGAAAAAACGCACCCATATGTTTCTAAGAATTGCACCCGCCTACCACCCACGACAAATATCTATGTTGATGTAAACAATCGATGACTTGTTTGGTACAGCCCCTGGCTAAGAGAGCAGATTCATTCTGTGGTTGTCTCTGTATGTTAACACATGTATGTTTCGCGTCATGCTAGAAGGCTGCCCTGTCTCCGCCATAACTTCAAAAGAAATAAAGAACTTCAATTTTAAAAGAACTGTGCTTCTCATTTGTGCATCTTGTGTGTTATTAAGAAAAGTCATGAGGTGAAATGTGACATATATGTGTATATATATATATATATATATATATATATATATATATATATATATATATGTGTGTGTGTGTGTGTGTGTGTGTGTGTGTGTGTGTATATATATATATATATATATATATATATATATATATATAAGGACGGAAATTTGTCACATCTTAGTTTGTTCGTTTACAAAAGTAAATTTCTAGGGGGTCGCTAAGTAATTTTTTTCTGAAAGGCCAGTGGGCCAAATAAGTTTGGAAACACTTGTGCTAAACTAATCAACAAGTTGATAGGGAATATATGTTTCGTAAGTCGGAATAGAAGAGCGAAACCTTGATTTCAATACTCTATAACAAAACGGTCGATTTAAGTTTTTTCTATGAATAAGGCATGCGCAGAACAGTACCTGTGCAGACTGCACATACTTGAAGGTGGGAAAAGAGATGGGTGATTAAAATGTTTGGCTTGAAACACTGACTCTCTCCAGAGTAGACAAACAAAATATAATCAACCCCCGTACTATACGGCATTAATACAACACGGTTTCGCGTTAACAAGGTTCGAAAATTCGGAACTCCACGTACAACATGGCACGCGATGAGAATTTTTAAGATGCCTTTAAACGAGAGAACAGTATAATGTCAAAATGGAAGAGAAACTGTGATAAACTTACGAAAATCAATAAACTTTTCATTAAAATGTGAAAATAATTTACTTTAATCACTTACTACAGTCGAACTCTGTTATAGCGAACCCGGTATATAACGAACTCCCGGATATAACGAACGAAAATTTTAGTCCCGCCGTTTTCCTATTGAATTTAATGCTATTTTATCCTTTTATAGCGAACCTCCGAAATCTTAAGAATTGGCTATAACGAACATTTTTTTTTCAGTCGACAACTGAATTTTTTAAAATTTTTAAACTTTTTAAGAATGTTGAAGATACAACGAATGTTGAAGAAGCAAAGAATGTTGAAGAAGAAGAAGATTTACCTATCGCGATGTGGATAGAAAAGTACAAAATTTCATCATTCTCAGATTGTGGCGTGCAATTGTTCGAAACGTGTGATGATGAAGTCATTACATGTGAAAATCCGACTGAAGAAGATATTGTGGAAGAAATTAAAATGAATAATTCTGAAATCGAAGATTCTGCCTCTGATGCTGATGAAGAGGAGCAGCACATAAAGGACGAAATCTCCACATCTCAGATGCTACAGCAGCGATGAGTGCAATTGGTAAGTTTTAGTCTACACAAACAGTGGAAGAAAGAGTGTTGGAGTCATTTGATGTATTGGAGAGAGAAATTCATAAAATGTTTTTGAAATAGGCATCACGTCAGCAGAAGATTAGGGATTATTTCTGTATCAAAACAGTGAGCAACAATTAAAGATAAAATCAATTTATTTCCATTTGTCTTCATTTTTAGTTAATTTAATTAGTATTGTGTCAGTTTAATGTAATCGATTTTAGTCAATTTAATTCATTAATGATCATTTTTAAAAGATTTTATCATTCCTTCAATACACCATTATTGAATATACATAGCAACTAAGGAGTTATACATTTTGTGAACTGTAACATTTTTCTTAATGGTTCGGATATAGCGAACCACTGGATATAGCGAACAAAACAT
The DNA here is from genome assembly GCA_907164885.2 of Dolomedes plantarius. Lineage (NCBI taxonomy): Eukaryota > Metazoa > Arthropoda > Arachnida > Araneae > Dolomedidae > Dolomedes > Dolomedes plantarius. The sequence continues at coordinate 88,728,232 of OU015496.1, read as the reverse complement.
TTGGTCCCTTGAGGTTCGTTATAACGGGGTTCGACTGTATAATATCTTTCACATCGAAGTTTTACCATGCAATAATCAATATCGTCTTTTCCGCTCAGACGGCGATAATCTGTCATTTTTACTAAGCCCTGTGCGAATTGAATATATATGTATATTGTGACGTAGGTAGTAATAACGACAAGCATTTCGCTCCAATTACTTTACTACGCCACCTTAAACAACTACAACTACAACTACAAAAAGCAAATATATACAGCGAGTTAGAATTTACATGTTAGAGATGTCAGGACGGCTCGGGTTCACAGCCAACTCTGGCCTACAGAAGGCCTTTCGGACCAGAGAGCTCCGTCTCTCTCACGCTCAAAAACAGCTCTCTCCGTCTCTCAAAAACAGATCTCTCCCCGGAGTATTGGAGGGTCTTCTTTTTATACGTCGGCGAATTCAAAAGCGTTCTCCGGCGTTTTAAGTGCGCGTAAGTGTCCAAAGTTTATGGGATTCCACATGTCGTTATAGTGTCAAAATCCTGGAGAGCCCTCGAACCACTCAGGTATTTATTACTTGTATAACGTCAGAAATCGCCTATTACACAAAATCTATGGCCTCTTATCCGAGAGTTTATGAGACCGCTCAGTTTAACATTTCGCCGATAGATGACAAGTTCATGCTGAGGGGTAGGAACGAGCAACACAGACTTATATAATTACAAGTTCGTGGAGTAATGGAGACAACGTCACAACTCCTCCCCTCTTTATAAGAATTTTTCCTCGGAAAAATTCCATCCTAGAGACACTCCATTTAAATTCAGAGTTATTGCATATAAGTACAAAGCCATAATTTTGTCTTAAAATGTTAACAATTTTAACGTTATGACCTTCTGAAAAGTGCTAGAGAGAAATCCAATTCACAGACGATAATAAACACACATTTTCATAATTTCTCATATTCCTCAACTAACACTTAATTTCATGTCTAATACAATAACTCCATTTCATGTCTAATACAAGTATAACTGAGTATTAACAAGTAAGTATAACATATAACATTCTTTAAATCTACTCTTTTATCTAAACATTAAGCATATAACATAAAAAAACTTCTTATACAGCAAAATATCAAAATTCTCATATATTTTATGCTTTCTAAACCCTTGAATACAAACATTCATGTTGTTATATCTCGACATAACAAGTATTTAGTTATCTACTACAAGAACAAAATAAACGCATAAGTTTTCTTCTTACTATGACAAAAAATACACAATTGCATGATTCATTAAACAAAATAACATAAGAAACATGAGGTACTATTGCCTTCTTATCTCTTCAAGGCTTACATCATTCGTGAGTATACCTTCCACAGGGGGGGAAATCGAGTTCGAATTCTCTTCCCTAACACTAGAGGGGTTTGCGGTGGTTTGACCCAAATCTTTCGGGTCGGACCATACCCGGCTAAGACTGTCTGCATTCTTGTGATTTCTGCCCGATTTATGTTTTACTTCAAATTCATACGGTTGTAATGCAAGTGCCCAGCGCATTAATCGGGGGTTTGAACTGGCATTTGTACGTAACCAACGTAAAGGATTGTGGTCGGTTATGATTGTAAAATTTCGACCATCCAAATAATAATGTAATTTTTTTATTGCAAACACTATACTGGCGCATTCTCGCTCAGTGGTACTGTAACGTCTTTCAACGTCTGAAAACTTTTTGCTCAGGTATAGAATAGGGTGTTCTCCGTTTTCTGACTCTTGGCTCAAAACTACTCCTATTCCTGAATTCGAAGCATCGGTTTGCACGATAAACTCACTATTAAAATTTGGGGCATGTAACACGGGCTTATCCGTAAGACTCTTTTTCAATGCGCGGAACGCTTTTTCGCATGCATCAGTCCAAAAAACTTCACCTTTTCTAGCTCTGCCCTTCAATGCATCTGTCAGCGGAGCTGCAAGTACGGAATAATTGTTTATATACCTGCAGTAATATCCGGCTAATCCTAAAAACGCACGGATTTGAGTCTTGGTTCGCGGCGTCGGGAAACTTTTTACACTTTCAATTTTTGCTTCCGCTGGAGTACGCGCTCCATTCCCAACGATATGACCCAAATACTTTACATGGCTTTGCGCGAATTTACACTTAGCGGGTTTGATTTTCAAATTTGCCCTTCTTATTCGCTCTAGAACTAAACTTATATGTTTCAAATGGGCTTCCCAAGTGTCGGAAAATATAGCAACGTCATCTAAATAGGGGACGGCAAAATCTTCCATTTCCTTTAATACATCCGACATAAGTTTACTAAAGAAAAATGGTGCATTCTTTAAACCGAAACTCATTTTTAGACATCTGAAAGTTCCGAATGTTGTACACAACGCAGCATATCTTTGCGCTTTTTCGCTTAAAGGAATCTGCCAATATCCCTTAGCCAAATCCAATACTGTAATATATTTTGCCGATGATACTTTTTCCACTCGCTCTTCGATGTTTGGAAGGGGGAAATACTCTGTCCTAATGATTTCATTCAGCCTTCGGTAATCTACGCATGGTCTAGGGTCTTTACCTGGGGCCTCTACTAAAATTAACGGTGAGGTATAATCTGACTCACCTACTTCGATAATCCTTAACCGTAACATTTTTTGGATCTCTGATTTTAATATTTCCGTTTGTCTCTGTGAAGTGCGATAGGGTTTTGATCTTATCGGTTTATCGCTGATTAATGTAATGTCGTGTTCTACTAAATTTGTGGTACCAGGATCATTTGAAAAACACGAAGCAAACCTATCCAATACTTCTTTTAATTGGTCAATTTGACCAGCTGTCAAATTTTTCTCTAGCTCACTAAATCTAACTAATTCTCGAAAATCAAAATTCGTAGGATTGTTTTCTAAATACGGGATATCTAAATCATGATCTTCCTTCACTTCAAGATCGCCTTCATAACTCAACAAATTTACATGTTCGGGTCTAGTGTAATAGGGTTTTAGCATGTTAATATGGTAAATTTGAGTCCTATTTTTCTTACCAGGAATTTCTACTACATAATTGGTTTCCGATATTTTATTCCTAACCTTTGCAGGACCTATCCAATTCAATGAAAGCTTAGTAGGTCGAGTCGTCGCCAAAACTAAGACTAAATCTCCTTCCTTGAACTCCCGTTTCACTGCATTCTTATCGTACCAGACTTTTCTTTTTCCTTGCATTTCCTCTACTCGCGTTATCGCTATTTCTCGACATCTTTTCAACCTATTTATTAAATTAAAAACGTACTCTGTTACTAAGTCACCTTCAGGGGGCGGATCTAACCAACGTTCCATTAGCAAGGTTTCAGGGGTTCGTAAGTTCTTACCATATACTAATTCAGATGGTGTATAGCCTGTACTTTCATGTACTACTGTACGGAGAGCTAGTAAAATGGCTGGTAAATGTTTATTCCAGTCCGTACCTGATTCAAGACATAATGCCCTCAAAAGTCTTTTTACAGTTCGATGAAAACGTTCTACAGGATTACTTTGCGGATGGTGTACAGAGCTATGGTGTACCTTAATACCGAATTTATCAAAAAACTCTGTAGTTAGGGCCGAAGTGAAAGAAGTTCCTAAATCACTTTGCACTTCGCGAGGAAATCCTGTACGGCTAAAAATATTTAATAACGCATCGGTTATTTTAACTGAGCTAATATCTGCTAGCGGAATCGCTTCCGGGTACTTAGATGTCATGCAGATTGCAGTCAATATGTAACGGTGTCCCTCGGTGGTTAAAGGTAAGGGTCCGCAAGTGTCAATATTAATTCTGCTAAAAACCTCCTGAATTACCGGAACCAGTTTCAATGGAGCCTTTTTCTTCTCGTTCGGACGCCCTGCTCTTTGACATTGGTCACAACTACGCACGAACTCATCCATGTCTTTATAGCAATTTGGCCAATAAAAATATCTGATCAATTTATCTTTTGATTTAGTTCCACCTAAATGCGCTGACGTACCTTCATGACACAGCGTTTTTACCTGATGTCTCAATGCTTTTGGAATTACTAATAATTTTGTAACATTTCCAAAACGATCTTCGCGATTCCGAACTAAAATTCCATCAATGATCGAATACGTTTTATCTGCTTTTCCTGCACTTGTTTCGCTTACTCGGCTAACTAATTCTTTTACCTCTTCACACCTTTTCTGCGCTTCCAAAAAACCTTTCTTATCTATTTTTAAGAGGTCTAATTCTGGAGCTTCTGCCTCCAATGCTGGAATTACTATTGGCTCTTCCGTTTCTATCGGGATACTATTTTCCTGCTCTTCGCGATTATCTACCCTCAATTCAACCGTGTTTTCTGCATCTCGTTTGACCGTTTCGGCCTCTTTTCGTAAGCTCTTCGTATGAGAGCGCGTTTGGACTGCATTTAGCTGTTCTACCGAAAAAAAATCATACCCATATTTCTCTCGTATCATCTCGGCCGTTTTATTACCTAATAAATACCGATTTTGGTCCAAATGATTTCCGCATACAGCCGCCTTTGTAATGATTTTCCCAAAATCTCCCGCTATCTCCACACGAGCTAAAGGTAAGCAATTTAACTCTAAACTCAGCGGTTGTTTTAACCAAACTGTCTCACCTGTAAATTCTTGTGGACAAATGAATCTTCTACTAACAATGTCAAGAGATGCACCGCTGTCCCTAAGAATGTCAATCTTTTGGTCATTCACCTTACCTGGGAATGTATAGGATTCTAACAGATCAGGCTTTTCACTTTCTTGCACATTGTTTACGGAACCCGACGTTGTTTTTTTCTGAAATCGTGGGCAGGATGAGCGAAGGTGCGTTTCGGAGCCACAACCGAAGCACTTTAAATTTACTCTCCGATCAAACGCCCTAGTTCGGTTTACTGGACCATGTGCTGTTGACGCACCAGGGGGATAGAACTTTGGCTTATTTTCCCGGGGCTTCTCTTGTATGAACGGACGCGTTCTCTCTACCCTACTATCCCTCGCATCTTTAAATTTTGGGCCCATTGCTCTTACACTGTCATACCCATCTAGTAACTCGACCATTTCCGATTCCGTTTTTATATCTGACCATTTATCTATGAAGTGTTCGCGTACCTCCATCTTTGCTCTTTTCTTTATTTGATCTGCAACCAAAAGATCTTTCAGAGATTCAAAATTATCTACTTCTAAACCATCTAGCCATTCTCGTAAATAGTTCCGCAACTCGAACGCAAAGTCCTTCCAGGTCGACAGGGGATTCTTTTGATGGGATACAAATTTCTGGCGAAAAGACTCCGGGTTTAATTTGTAACGGAGTAAGAGGGTCTGTTTTATGTGATCATAATTTTCTGCGTACTCTTCTGGTTCTCTGGCTATAACACTAATTATATCAATCGGTAGGAGTCCTACAAGGTGCGAAACCCAATTCTCCTTAGGTATTTTTGCGCGTTTAACCTGTCGCTCAAAAAGTACTAAATATAAACTAATGTCCGTTTTATCCGGATTAAATTCGGGAATTAATTTTTTCAAATTTAAATCAGTGGGTCTCGAATTTATACTTTCTGCGGTGGACTGGGAACTAGAAGTTCCTTGTGCGATTCTTAATTTTTCTAATTCAAAATTTAATTCCAATTCTTTGGCTTTTAACTCTGCCTCCCATTGCAATTTTTCTTTGTGTAGGACTTTTTCCCTCTCCCAATTATGTATACGAGATTTCTCTGCTTCTCGTCTTTCTAACTCTTCCTGATTCGCCTTCAAAATACTCTGGTATAACTCAGCCACGAATTCGGGATCATAATTTTCTGGGCTTGTAACCAAAACCTTCAGTTCCAGTATTGTTTCACTTCCTTCCCGAGGAATCTCCAGTTCCTGAACCAGTTTAACTAGATCCTCTTTTTTTCCTTTGCCCAAAAATGCCATTGCTACCCGTTAATTTACCGACTTAATAATAATAATTATAATAATATCTTGTAAGTTAAAAACTCAATAGAATCACAGTACCATTAAAATTTACACAAAATTAAAAATCTTAAGACCTTAAATATTTCTTTAGAGAAAAGTATTTAACAATATAAAATGAACTTCTTTAAAATAATATTAAAAAATAATTTTACAAAGAGAACAATATATCATATACACTCTTTAATCAAAACAATTGAATCTCATCACATATATATATATATATATCTTTTTGGATTTCTCTCTAATCTCATAAATCAACAAAGATATTTCCGATAGGTCTTCAAAATTTTTGAATATTTTAAGAATTTTAACTACAGAATTTTAAGCAATAACTTCTAGAATTTTTGGAAATAGACTCACCCCTTTTTTTTTTTTAGCTGCTTGAATCTATTATAATCCAAAGGCACAACACAAAAATAATCTTCAGCCCTTAGGCCCACAATTAACACAACACTTCACTGCACCGAAAACCTTTCCAGAGACAGAATCACATAATTTCTTTCTCTCCCGCAAATATAGGTCAACCACCTTTTTTTCGCTCCTCTCGACTCGGGGAAACACGAACCACACGGGGAGAATCAGCTGTACCGTTGACCTCCGACCTCAGCAGGCGAAACTTGCGGCGAAATCTAAACACTCGTTCTTAGCGCTGCACGGGAATGATACACTTTTCGGAACCACAGGAGTAGAAAAAATTTTCTTGCTTTCTCCTTCCTTCTGGCAACACAGCACGGCGAAAATATCTCTTTTCGGCCCCGGAGCACTAAGTTATGTCGTACCGTAAATTCCTCACAATCACAATCTTCAACAATTTTTTTTACTGGCGTAAGTTTCCGTGAATTTCTCACAATCACAATCTTCAACAATTTTTCTTACTGGCGTAAGTTTCCGTGAATTTCTCACATCAAAAGCTTCCACAATTTTTCTTACTGGCGTAAGTTTTTCTCAAAATCACAAGCTTCAGCAACACTAATTTTCTCGCTCCAGACGAATTTCTCGTACATTTTCTTCTAAAAAAACTCTAAATACTGCCGTATTCTTCTTATAACAATATCTAAATACTGACGTATTCTTCTTCTCAAACAATATCTAAATACTCACGTATTCTTTTTCTAAAAACCTCTAACTAACTCTAACTCAATAATCCCAATTCTTCTGACACCAGCTGTGACGTAGGTAGTAATAACGACAAGCATTTCGCTCCAATTACTTTACTACGCCACCTTAAACAACTACAACTACAACTACAAAAAGCAAATATATACAGCGAGTTAGAATTTACATGTTAGAGATGTCAGGACGGCTCGGGTTCACAGCCAACTCTGGCCTACAGAAGGCCTTTCGGACCAGAGAGCTCCGTCTCTCTCACGCTCAAAAACAGCTCTCTCCGTCTCTCAAAAACAGATCTCTTCCCGGAGTATTGGAGGGTCTTCTTTTTATACGTCGGCGAATTCAAAAGCGTTCTCCGGCGTTTTAAGTGCGCGTAAGTGTCCAAAGTTTATGGGATTCCACATGTCGTTATAGTGTCAAAATCCTGGAGAGCCCTCGAACCACTCAGGTATTTATTACTTGTATAACGTCAGAAATCGCCTATTACACAAAATCTATGGCCTCTTATCCGAGAGTTTATGAGACCGCTCAGTTTAACATTTCGCCGATAGATGACAAGTTCATGCTGAGGGGTAGGAACGAGCAACACAGACTTATATAATTACAAGTTCGTGGAGTAATGGAGACAACGTCACAATATATATATATATATATATATATATATATATATATATATATATATATATATATATAATGCTTTTCTTCTAAATAAATAGGTTGGTATACTGTGTTTTCTCTAATAAAGGTGTGTATTTTTAGTACCGTGTTTTCAGCTTCAAAAGAAATTTATGCCTTAGCAAAATGTTAAAGGTCCTTTTTTTCCTTTTGGAACTTATTGGAGAAATTTGATAAAATAAAACAATAAATCTGTTAAATCTAATTCTACTAATTAATTCGGAAAACTAAGCAAAGTTTTAAAATTAATTATATGAACATTAAAAAAAATTTTGTAAAAATTTTATAATAAACTCCAGATCTGACTCATGCCTTCAGGAGGTTCAATGTCTCAATTTCTTTCTTTGCTATTTACGTCTATTCCTGAATGATGTTCAAAAAGCAACCAAGATTCTGGTGGATTGAACAGACCTAGAAGAGGACCAACAATTTTGATGAGTATCACTGGCGATGTTGTTTTAGTCTACAATGAAGTTCTTAAAGGGGTTACAATAAAGTTCATCTGTGAAAAACCCCTTTCACATTTACTTGGAAGATATTGGAATCATATCGAGATCGTGTATTAATTGAAATAATTGTTCTGGGATTAATTTTTCCTCAATGTATTCTCGGAAACTTTGTATCATCCATCTTCATTCAAACGAAGTCTTCTTGATTAATACCTTATTTCTGCCTCCCCAAACGTCAAATGATTTTGAACTTCTGGCCACTGTTTTGAATCTAGCACTCTGGCCCATTTAGGTAAATCAGCTTCTTCATCATCTATTAATCTCTTTTCTATAGATATTTTCAGATTCTCATAAAATGAAATAAGAGATTTGGGTGGGTCCTTCTTTCTATCTTTCTTGTATATGGGAACCTACTGGAAGATGAGACATTTGGCGGCAGAGGTGGCTTTTTAATAATAGGGTCCAGGATAAATTTGTCTCTCTTCAATTATATAAGGAAGATGTTTAATCATTTTATTCGCACAATACAAATTTATGTTGCGTTCTTGTAATTTCAAAGCACAGAAAGCTCTTGAAGAGCATCACACATCAACCTTAGATCTAAAATGAACTTCACTGATGTAATTTTCTTCAACAAACTTTCATACATATATCTGTCTTTTTTGTCGATGGAAGAATCATCCTTAGCAATTGTAAAATGATGTACCAATGCTTTGTAATCCTGCCAAACAGCAGAAACTGAACGAAAACTGGATGCTACCCAACGAGTGCTTAGTATTCGTCCAATTTTCAAAAGTTGCATTTCCGATGAATTAGCACAGGCTTGTAACTTTCGACTATTTTTTTGGTGATGCATGGTAGAAAACATATAATTTGTCAATAAATGTCTTGAACCTTTTAATTCAAGAAATTCTCTTGAGAACAGAATGGACTGCTAATTCCAATCTATGATTGCATAATGCTATACAATTATAGATGGAAATTTTTCTTTCAATAATTCCTTGACTCCACCATGAGATCCAAGCATTACTGCTGAGTCATTACAAGCAACAGAAACAAGATAATCATTCAGGTATTCTTCTGTCGATCCAATAGACTGTAGGTGACAAATCAAAAGCGGATAAAATCCCTTTCACCGTTACATCATCTAACTCTCAATCAAGTCAATAAATAAATTCACCAGAGGAATCGTTTCACAACCAGAAATCATTACACGGAAATACGAGATTAAAGTAGACTTTTGATTAAGGATATTGCTTCATCGGTGATTAACGATATTTTTGATTTCGAAGTTATGATTTTGCGAACCAAGTTTGTTCTCATTTCCTTGCTAATGTGATTAAAAACGTTGATGCAGACATTTGTAGAGTGAAGTATTCGTCCCATATCAACACATTAAGTTCTTGCAAGTCAATTTCCATTTTAAAATTATTGAATGATTGATTAAATTTTGCAGCTTTGTAAGCCGTGCGAAATATTTTGACAGTTACCTCTTTTTCACGTGAAAGGAACAGGCAAATTTCCTCTGGCGTTTCCTTCTTTGCCTCTTCTAATATCTTTGTGGCAGTTTTATGCCCAGCACTTAAAACTGCTTTGTGTTTGAATACAGGGTTACTAGAAAAGAATCATTCATTTTCAAAACCCGATTTATTCAAAAGTATTATACTTACAAATATGATTGATATATGAAAATAAACACAAAATATTCAAGTTTTATGCTCACTCTGCAAATGTTCTATGTGTGCCCCCTTGGTCACACGACACACATTCAGGCGGTAGTTCAATTCATTCCACACATTTTGTAGCGTGATCGCGTCAATGTTCATCAATGCATCCCTGATCCGTTTCTTCAGCTCTTCTATCGTTTTTGGTAGTGGGGGTACATAAACAATGTCCTTAATGTGTCCCCAAAGGAAGAAGTCACACGGCGTTAAATCCGGCGACCTGTACACCAGGTGGCGTGGCAGCACTAGTGACCAAGGGGGGTACATAGAACATTTGTAGAGTGAGCATAAAACTTGAATATTTTGTGGTTATTTTCATATATCAATCATATTTGTAAGTATAATACTTTTGAATAAATCGGGTTTTGAAAATGAATGATTCTTTGTAATAACCCTGTATTTTGGTCCGTAGAGATGTTAAATGCTGTTCTCCATATGAGCAAAAATGATCAACTTCATTATTGGCCCACTCCTTTGATATCCTACCCAATTTTGCCTCAATTCCAAGTGTTTGAACTTTACGACAAACACCACAGCCATTTTTTCTTTGTTTATTGTACATAACCAAACCTTTTCCTTTTTCACGGAAATCATTCTATTGTTCTAAAGACCAACAAGGCCACATTACATGGCCTTTTTATCGCATGGGCAAATCGGGACTTTGCCCAGGACCCCCCTGATGCTAGGGGGCCCCAAAAACCACTTGGTGTATACACCTAGTACTTCTAATAGTATGTATAGCCTATGGATAGTTCTTATTTTTATAAATGTTCATAAGAGGGGGGGGCCCAGCGTTGATAATAGGGCCCTGGCCACATATTGTCCAATTGTTCATTTGACTTTGTGGCAAATGGCGGTGTTGAAACTTTAATCGATTCAGACGCATCTTCTGCATTGGAACTTTTCTACCTTTTTGATATGGGTGATAAAAAGTATGTTATTCTATTCCTTTCATAGAGATATGAAGTGTTCCAAAAAAGTCAAGATAACACTATTTCTTTCACAGTAATGATCGACTAACAGCCGACTACGGTTTTACACAACTTTTTACGCGCAATCTCAGAACCCGGGACACGAATATCAAAAGTCTATTTTATCCTTTGCCCTTTGAGCACACAGCTAACAACAGACAGCAGAGAAGATACTGCCACAGTATCCACACACAATCAGAACACAAATGCAAGCACACAATACTCTCCCGCTCTCTGCATTCTGCCGACTTTTCTCGCTACCCCGTTGTTCGGTATTAAGGCACCTCCTATGTGAAATTGTCTGCAACGCCCTCTAGCGAGGAGCGCTACTGTTAATCAGTCGTTTATTGTCGTTCGAATGGCACTGACCTATCGTGCGTCAGTTCGCCATAACCTTCGTATTCGTTTCTTAAATTTGAAATAAAATCAGCATCGATCTATTAATTATACAAAACACCAGTCTAGTCATTTTGTTTGAACCAGCGCACATGAAATCGACGGAAGAAAATACATTTGGACCGCTCGCGGAGTAAAATTGAACTCTGACTGGTGACTTTCGTTTACAAGAGTGCCAAAAATGGCTGATCCAGATTTGACTGTTTTGAATAGGAGAAAAGGTAATATAAAAGCAAGAATAACGAAATTTAAATATTTAATTTCAAAGGAAGCTAGCAGCAGTGAAGCTGAACTTAAGTCTCGTTTAGAAATTCTTGAAACGATAATAGAAACTTTCGAACAATTAAAGTTGGAATATTATGAAACTTCATCAGACAAACAAATTAAGGATATTGAAGTGGACCTTGTTGCTATTGCATGATGACTTACAAGAATTAAAGGTAAGTCTAACTACCTATTATACAACTGTAAAAAGAAGCTAGTAATTCGTCTAGTATTGTTGATTCGAGTAATTCCACGAAGAATGATAGCGTAGCAATTAAGCTACCAGAGATACCTTTGCCAATATTTTATGGCAAATTCGAAGATTGGAGTTCTTTTATATGTCAATTTCAAAATTTAATGAACGATAATCCGTGTTTGACGGAAAACCAAAAGTTGTATTACTACGCGCCTCTCTAAAGGGAGAAGCATCACAAATCAAAACTACAGATGATAGTTATAGTTCACTTCTGAAAGCACTTCAGCAGAGATATGAAAATAAAAGAATTATCATAGATACATACGTCAAAAATATAATTAATCACGGAAAACTAACGTCAGAATCTGGAAAAGACTTACATAGTTTTTTAGACTGTATTAAGAAAAATATTCGAGCTTTAAAATTGTTAACTTTCGAACGTGACAAATTATCAAACGTTCTGCTTATGAATATTATACTTCAAAATTAGATAATGAAACTAGAAAGTTGTATGAATCAACATTAACAAATAATGATGTGCCAGACTTTGATGCGCTTTTAGAGTTTCTAGAAAGACGTTGTCAAATTCTGGATAGTATTAATCGTACAGTACCATTTACGTATAAGCAGAAACAAGTCTCGGTGAATAAAGGTAGAACCTTTTTAAATACAAATACGTCTTCAAATCCTTGCACGGTTTGCAAATTGCCTAATCATTCAATTTATAAGTGCAGTATTTTTCAAAATATGAAGGTTTCGGATCGATTTAATTATGTAAAAAGGCAAAAATTGTGTCTTTCCTGTTTGAAGGGTTCCCATCAAGTAAAACAATGCTTTTCAAAGAATAGATGTGAGGTATGCTCTAGCAAATTGCATCATACTTTATTACATATTTTCGAACCGCAAGTTCCCAAAATCACAGTCGAGCAAAGCAACGCGTTAGAATATCAGTTGGCGCCAGTAAAAGCGAAAACTGATGAGTCATTACATCAGGCGGACAGCGCGGTAGCATTCTCAAACTGTTTAGCCTCGAAAAGAAAAAATACTCTGCTATCGACAGCGATTGTTTATCTAAAAAAGGGGAACGGCGATTATTTACGATGTAGAGCGTTATTAGACAGTGGCTCTCAACTGAATTTCGTAGCGACTAAAACCGCAAATAAATCTATACTAATATATAAAGAGAGAGCAGATTTTGTACGTGGAGGGTAATCTCCGGAACCACTGCACCTATTTGAAAAATTCTTTCACTGTTTGAAAGGTACATTATTCCCAGATGGACATAGGCTATATATAGTATATTGATCAGTAGAAATAAAGTTTGGGGGGATACTCTAGATTTGTGTGCACGGCCGCCATCTGGATTTTCCCGCCAGGGTTTGGCGCATTTCGCATGGCGATAATTATTACGTTCTGGTAAAAATAACCCAATGTCAAATTCTCTAATTTTAAGATCAAACAGTTATTTCTGATGTGATCTTTTAATTAGAGTATAATAATTTTAGGTCAGACCTGGCCTTGACCTGGAAATCTGAGTCAAATTAACTATACTCAAAAGAGTAAATTATTTTTAAATCTAAGAGTCTTTTTGTTGAAAATTTTTGAATCCATTATCAGTTTTTCGTTAACTTATTAAATTTAAGTTGCTTTTAATTTTTTTTATCGATTGTCAATTAGTATACTATAATGATACACCATTTCATTTATTTGAAGTAAAAATATCTGCCATCATTTTTTCGTAAAATGTAAAATACAGTTTACATTTTAAATACAAGATATTTTAAAATATTTTATATTCGAAGTTGTAGTGGATTACAAATAAATTTAAATACCTGAAGTTCAACTTCTCTCTCCCCAGGAACCTAAGTTAAAAAAGTTAGTTAAGGTTAAGTTATTGGTTTAGGAAAAGGGTTTTTTTTTATTATTTCCAACACAGCAGGATAAATGGTCATATAATCCTTGTCCGATTTTATTGTATGCACCAAATATTGGTTAAGGTCAAATCTGAAGTAAAATTTCATTACCACAATGCCCTAACCAAAAAAAAAAAAAAAAAAAGAGGATCTGGTTACTCATCATAAATTTATGGGTTCATATTATTTTACACTAGCTGAGTACCCGGCGTTGCCCGGAATTTTAAGAAGGTTTGTAACCAAATCAATTTTAAAACTTAACACAGTATAAATTACATAGCCAAAAAAAAATAAGCATGTGAAATGTTATACCTATCTCAGTATTTTGGTAGATGCAGTCTTTCATCATTGTACCACTAAAAGCTGTAAAGTAAAAATGTCCAAATTGTGGAATGTTTGTTAAACCAAAATCAATTAAAATCTAAACAATTTAGCAAGATTTAACCTTCTATCTTGGAGCAAAAGAAGCGATAAGTAAAACATAAAATATACATACATTTATAATAAACCACTAAAAGCTGAAAAGGAAAATGTCAAATTGTCTGTTGGAAAGTAAGCTGAAAAGGAAAAATGTCAATTTGTCGAATGTTTGTTAACCAAAATCAATTTAAAAACTAAACACAGTATAAATAACATAAAAAATAAGTATGTGAAAATGTTATACACCCAAAATAATAAAAAAAAAATCCAATATAAAAATATATACATTTATAATTAACTCCTCAGAATTCATCTAGATTTAATCTTTCATCTTTCGAGCAAAAGAAGCTGAAAAGTAAAACATAAAATATATACATTTATGATAAACCACTAAAAACTGAAAAGGAAAAACTTAACACAGAATCATCTAGATTTAACCTTTCATCTTTCGAGCAAAAGAAGCTGAAAAGTAAAACATACAATATATACATTTATGATAAACCACTAAAAACTGAAAAGGAAAAAACTTAACACAGAATCATCTAGATTTAACCTTTCATCTTTCGAGCAAAAGAAGCTGAAAAGTAAAACATAAAATATATACATTTATGCTAAACCACTAAAAACTGAAAAGGAAAAACTTACACAGAATCATCTAGATTTAACCTTCATCTTTCGAGCAAAAGAAGCTGAAAAGTAAAACATAAAATATATACATTTATGATAAACCTCTAAAAACTGAAAAGGAAAAAATGTCAAATTGTCTCTGGAAAGTTAGAGTTTTAAAAAGTAAAGCTGAAAAGTAAAAATGTCATTTTGTCAATGTTTGTAAACAAAATTGATTAAAAAAGTAAACACAGCATAAATAACATTTAAAAAAACATGTGAAATGTTATACCACATCTCAGAATTTTAGTAGATTCAGCCTTTCATTTTGCAAGTTTAAATTAAAAATGTCAAATTGTCTAATGTTTTGTTAACAAAAAGTAATTTAAAAACTAAACACAGTATAAATTAACATAGATTTAATAACAGTATAAATATCATAAAATATATACATTTATAATAAATCACTAAAAGCTTAAAAAGTAAAAATGTCTAATTGTCCTATAAATACCTCCATAAATGCAGGATTCTGTAGCCAAAAAATATATAAATAAAGTATTAAAGTATTTGTTAAAGCACTGACTGATGAAAAAAATTAACAGAAATCTGCAATTGGCTCACGCACATAAATGCAAGATTCTGTAGCAATAATAGAACATCCTGTCCTATTAACTCCATATAATCTCTGTTAAATTAAACTGATCCAAATATATCTCAAGTACCTTCATAAACTATGTTTCTCATTTTCTTGATTCGGGGTTCAATATGAATGTTTGTAACCAAAGTCAACTTAAAAACTAAACACAGTATAAATAACATAGGAAAAAAACATGTGAAATGTTATACACATCTCAGAATTTAGATAGATTCAGCCTTTCATCACTAAAAGCTGAAAAGTAAAAATGTCAAATTGTCTTTTGCCTTGTGAACTCTGCATGAAAAATTAAACATAGTATAAATAAATAGTATAAAAAAGGGATGGGAAATGTCATACACATCAATACTAAAAAAACAACAAATAAATTTTGGTCTAATTTGAACTCTTAGTGTGCTTCACTCTTGAAAATATTGTTCACGATGTACGTGCTTCCAAACGTTGATGACCAGAATAACGCTTGACTATGCAGTGAAGGATATTTATAATCTGGGCAGGTATGATTTATGAGTACAACTAAGAGACTCAATTGAATTTCTCTTTAAGTTAGATGTCAGATTGCAACTCTATGCATTCCATTTGACAATTTGCTAGCATTATATCTATATCGACTGCAAATAGAGTAGCAAACATGCCAAAAAAAAAATTGTTTATTTCCCAAAATCCTGAAATCAATTTTAAATTCTTGTACTAAATCGGAAAGTAGGGCTGCATATTTTGTAACATTTTTAGAATTGGTGCTGGTCAGCGTCTCGAAAACGCAAAAAATTTTACACATTTAATTTGGCTTGCCATAATTTCAACTTCATGGATTTTGCACTGAAGTAAAATCCATGAAGTGCGGGTGTTTTGAGTCATTTAAATGGGCATTCAGATCTATCAAATCTGCAGCCAGTTATAAAGTTCTGGCACAGATTACTTTTCAATGTCATAAACAATTTGATATCATCAAGTGGGCTATAAAACCTTTTTAATATTTTTCTCCACTGAGCTACCTTATTTCTAAAGTATTGCCATATTCAGCATCCAAGCTTTTAAGAAATTCCTAAACTGGCTATGAATCAATCCCCAAGCTTCATTAAAATTCACCCTTTTGAAGATGATTTGCATCACATGGTCCATTTTTTTCCTTTTCCGCATTTACTTTTTATATCAAGGAGGCTATAAATTTTTTTTTCGCTTTGAGCTCTCTCTCGCTAACCTCTGGGCCTTACTAACCTGCTTTGGGCCGCATGCGACCCGCGGGCTGGACATCCCTGTATTAAACATATAGGTAAACAACCCTGACAAACGTAAAAATTATAAAAATCTGAAATTAGGGCTCCAAACACCATAAATGCATGATTCTGTAGCAATAAACATCTCCCTAATTAATATCTCCATAATAAATGTCTCACTAAATGCAAGATTTTGTAGCAAAAATATTAAAGTATAGCTAGAAGGCATTGACAAACAAAAAAATTTAATAGAAATCTGCAATTAATAGTTCCACGCACCATTAAATGCAAGATTCTTTAGAAAAGAATAAAAAACATAAAGTATAGGTAGAAGCCACCTGACAAACGTAACAATTAATAGAAATCTGCAATTAGGGATCCACGCACCATAAATGCAAGATCAGTTGTTTCAAACAACTAATATAACCAAACATGTTATTTTCCCACATTCATTAATATAATCGTTATGTTCAAAGGGTCAAATATAGAGATGAAGCTAAACGTAAGAGCAACATATGGTTAAACATATATAAATATGGTGAGCAAAGTTTTTCAGTTGTTTATTCTATCTTCGCTTTTTTGAGGGGAAGATGCATTATTTAAATGTATTCAACTTGAATTTAAGTAAATGAAAAGTGAAACTAATAATATAAAAAATTAACTATATTTAGTACCTTAAAAGGAAATATGTTAATCATTTGACAATATTAAACCAGTTAGGTATATTATATGTAAAAAAAATAGTTATTTACATTTAAATATTATTTCCAGGAGGGTGGATATTGTTCCGAGTTCAAGACATTACTGCAAAAAGCTATAGTACCAATAATGTATAACGAAATCTAAAGTTGGCACATTTCTAAAGAATTGGAAACTGAGGAGAATCTAACTTAAAGGATTCGAATGTAAACATATTAATATTTTGAAAAATATATTTTCCTTTGAAGCATTCAGCTTTTAACATATTTTTTTTAACAAAAAGGTCCAAAATAATACAATTAATATATTTTCTATTTTACGGGGCAAACATATATCTATCTATCTAAATAAAGCAAAGTGTCTATGTATGTATGTAACGTACACAAATCTACATTTCTTGACGAATCTGGTTGAAATTGGTATACTTATGTTTTGAAGCCTTAAGATAATTAATTCTAAGATAAGTTTGGAAGCTTTAAAATAATTCTAAATAAATACAGTTTTTAAATAATATTTCATCTCCAGACGATGGAATCAATCATTCATAAGAACTGAACTGCGCACCCCACTATAGTTCATTCTAGATGTCCAAGGTAAGTGAACGCATGGATTTGTTATTTCGTAGTTATTTAAAGTTAATTTTCTAATATACTCCTTTAGTTTTCTTTTTTCATTAATCCTTTTCTACTGGGTTAATTCCCAATATGTGGATTACTGTTGAAACTCTGGAATATTTCTGTGATAGTCACACACTGTTTTCACTTTTGTTTGTTTTTGTATTGCTAAGGAAATTGTGTTATAATTGAATATTTCTGAAGGGCAGGAAATATAATTATGCTATATTTACTTTCTATTTTACATTTAGTCTACAACTCTTTGAAATATTTCTGTGATATATTGTAGTTTTTTCTATTTTGGGCTGTTTTTATAAGGAAAGGAATGACGATTGGGGAAAATTTTATATTAGTAACATAAAATTGTGTGTATTATTTTTGCATTTTAAAATTTTCTCTTAAGATGTAGGTTATTTGAATATAACTGTCTATGTATCATGTTTGAGAAGGAAATTAAAATAGTAGCATTAAGATTTTTATGCAGTTATAGGCATATTTTAGCTAAATTTCAATACAAATTACTTCAAATTGACCAATTGTATAGAAAAAGTATGCTATTTACAGGTAAGTTTTTTGTTCCTTTTTTTAATTTTAAGTGCTATTTACCATAAAACACAAAAAAAAACCCTTTTAAAATAATCATTTTTTAAAACAAACAAACCGTAAATAAATCGCAAAACTGTGCTTAAGTTTAGACTGATTCTTTTAGTTAAGTTATACTAATTTTTATGCTTTTAAAAGTACTCGTGAATTATGAAATTAGAAACAATATAAAATACAGTATACTAAACATTCTGAAGTACAAACACAATATGTAAAATACCTAATAACCAAATTTCAGAAAGTAACTAATCGTAAGTTAGCAACAATATCAAGCGTTTATTTACCTTGTAACATCTAGGTGCGCATGCGCAGTTTTTATGAAAGATTGATTCTCAACGCCTTTGAGATGACATATTTTTAAAAACTGTATTTATATATAAGCATTTAAAGCTTCCAAACTTATATTAGAATTATTCCAGGCTTCAAAACATAAGTTACGAAGTTTCAATCAGATTTCGTCAAGAAATGTAGATTTGTATACGTTACATACATACATACCATACATAGAGACACTCTGCTTATTATATAGATTTTTCAAAGCTGAATTTTAGATAATTTTTAAATTGCAAGTTATTTAGGTGGTACGAAAAGCTGTATTTTTTTTTCTAATTAACAATATATTGGCATAATATTTTGGTGATGATTCATTGCTATTAGTCAAAGAGTTAGGGCAAACTGGAATACGCGGTCGAAGTGTGACGTCACGTCCGCCATTAGGGCACCTCCGCAATGGCGGCCTATGTTATTCTCCCATAGGACGGAAAACAAATATTAATATCTCTTAAACTAATGAATATTATCTCCTGCACGTCCTGAAATCGATGAAGGAGCCAAAATTACCCTACCTCAAAAATTGAGGAATGTGGATTTCGTACAGGAATAAGAGCAACATGTTGTTTTAAAATGTCATTTCGGTAAGGGCCCTATCGATGTGAAACATAGGCTTAGATGACGTGATACGTTTTGAACTTTTTTATTTAGGGTTTGTGCGGGAATAGTTTTATATGTTGTTCTGTCTATGTGATATTCTACATAATCTAAGATGAATTGGTAAGTAGAGTTGTATTCCCAGTAAACACTGATTTATCCCTAGTGCCATTGTGTTTACAATTTGAATGTGGGGGGGGGTTCCCCCCCCCCCCCCCCCCCCCCCGCTGATGGTAAAGGTATTAAAATGTCACTTTCGATAAACATTATTACTGTAAAACTACGTATGTCCTTATTGTTCATTCGATTTTCCTCAAATATTTGTATGGTAAACTTCTTAAAGCACTATAATCCACTTGGCAGAATGAAAGGGTTCTTGAAGTTGATAGATTGGCTAGTTAAAGTATACTGTAGTGTTTTTTTATGTGTGAGATGTATACTTTTATTACTTGTCTTTTACATGTGTACTTGATTCCCTTCCCTTAAAACTGAATGGGTGTCTGAGTAGGATAGATTTAAGTCAATCTATTCTATGTCAGATTTCTTTTCAGTTAAATCCATGAAACTATAAGATTACTGACAGACTTTATGGCTAAATATTTTTTCAGCCATTGATTTCATGCATCCTTTTCGTTGCTGGCTGGGTTTTATGATGGGATTGTTTGATTTAATATTAGTGTTATCAACCGTAGTTTAATGCAGCACTCTTAAAGTATGAAGCATGAAATAATTGATTTGTTTGCATTGTTCTTATATCATACAGTTAGTGAAAGTGATAATCTTCAAATTCTTTATTTAATGTTTATCAACAGCTTTTTTTAAATTTTGTATCTGTTTTATGTGAATAATGTAACATTCAGTAAGTAGATGTTTTCCTCCAATAATATGCCTATTAAAGCTTTTTTTGTTATTGTTTTCCATTATAAATATTGAAAAGTAGTGTTTGGTAACATTGTTTCAGCTATGTATTCTTTATAAACTACTTATGCTTCATAAAACAATAACTTTACATTAGCAGACAAAAAAAAAAAAAAATAACTGATTGCTGCAACATTCTCATTTATTTTTTTTAAAATGAAGTAGTGTTTATTTTTAACGTTTCGTAATTTGTTGTCAACTGTAACATTTTTTTGTTCAAATTCATAGTCATGTTTTTTCTTCTTTATTTCATTAATTTATGTCAAGACACTTCATCATGATATCCTGGTTTGAAATTTCACCTTTTTTAACAATCAAAAAGTTTCATAGACAGAGGAGAAAAAGCTCTGGCTAGTGATATTCAGTTGTTTGATAACAATCCTGGAAACAGCTTGATTTTATCTAAAGTTCAATCCTCTATGAGAGACAGATATATAATGTGACAGTAAGTTGTACATGTAGTAACATTTTGTTTCTTTAATATTTATATTTTATTGGTAGTAATTAAGATAATTGTTTTTTCCTTTCATATTAAATTATATTAATTTCTGATGTTAATTTATATGTATACCTTTTTGCCAAATATAGACCTATGAGAGAGATTATAACAGTACATTTTGTTTGTCTCGTTATTATTTTTAAATTGTTTTTTCATTTCTGTTGTTAATGGTATATATATTTTTTTGTATTTTTAATAACAATTCTATAATGGGATTTCTGTGTTCTTTCTTTCACACTATGAATGGAATGTGATATAAGTTCTGTAAAACTTGACTTTCCGTATTTTGAGTAACATTTTAAATAAAGTGACCAAAATGAAGAGATTTCAAAACATAACTCAGAATTTATGTGTAACCTTCAAATGCAAATAAATGGTTAAAGCATAGTTATTATTAAAATACATGTAATGGAAACTGTAAACTTTTTATCTAAAAAAACTCACCAAAGGGATTAAACAAAAACATGTTAAGATATAAACAAAAAGATTTTATTTTTTCATCAATGGATTTACAAATTTACCAAAGTGGCACAAACTTGAAAACTTACTGAAGCGTATTGATTAAAATAATATGGGATGTTATCAAGAATTTGAAAACTTTTTATGCTTTGTATAGCTCGTTCAACATGAACATGTATATGTTTAATTTAGTGGTAAATTTATCCTCACTTTCTGTGAATTGTGGATTCGTAGAATGGGGGAATATTTACTGATACAACCTTGAGGCAATAGGTCCAGTATTAAAAAACCTTTATCTGTTAATATTAGATCTCCAGGATTCCACAATTTTATTAAACCACATTCCTTGAAAATGGTTTTATCAGAAGTAGATCCTGGCCACCATTTACTAATGAAACAAATTGCACCATTAGGAGCTAGGCTATCAGTCCTTTAAAGTTTGCCTTTTCTTATAGTGTGAAAAAGTTCACCCTCTGACCCTTTACAGAGATTTCAAATAAATATTTCTGTCATGTTTATTAAAAAGTAGCAATTAGGGAAGTCAGGGTTGTTTATTGAATGTTGAATTTTATTATTGACATTAGCACTAAACTGTCATTCTCACTGAGTTGAGAAAATTGAAATTTCACATTTTTTGCTGCCAAACAATAACTGCAGCTCTTTATTTTTTTTCCTTTAGTTGGTCTATCTCTGCTTTTACCATCCACTCTACTTTTATCTTTCACACCTTCAATGTTCTTCATCACAGCACACTGTTTTCTAAAGGAATAATACTAAGAATATTAAATAACAGCATAAATGACAGTAAGAAAACTCATAATAAATTTATTGTTAAAAAACGTGCATTTGATTTGTGAAAAGCTAAGTACAACAAATAGAAGTTTTAATTATTTATGAGATTAATATATTATCTATAATACTACTACATAACATAAACAATAAAATTACTTGTAATTTGGATCAGATGCATTATCCTCCTTCTCTCATGTTTAATTTCAATGTATAAAATGACTATGTCCTCAGTTCTGAGAATCAAGTACATTTAGTACTTATTGTAAAGAAAACATGTGAAATTAAAAAAGCTGTTATTAAAAACACATTTACTTCTTTCCTTTATGAGCAGAAGTTTAATTTGTTGCACTTTATTACTGTCAAAAATTGGTTGGATTATTTCTTTTAATCCCCTCCTTTAAAATGGTAGCTATATAATCTGGAATCTCTACCAGGTTTTCTGTCACTATGCCTGAAAAATACCAAGATCAATAAACTTTAAAACATTTGCATGTTTATTTATTACATATTACATTTAAAATTATAATTATTCGGTTTCCCTCGTATCACTGAATTGAAGCTCACTAATTTTATGAATCTAACCTACATGTTCGCTCCATATATATTTTCATACAAAAAAATCTATTATTATTGGTTTGCAGAAATGTTGACAACAATAACTATAAAATTTAAGACAAAGAAACTATTGTAGATTTCTGTTTTAATAGAAGTCCTGAAAAATTTTTACTAATAAAAAAAATTTCATCCTAATTAAGAATTTTTTAAAGCTTAAATACAAACAAAAATTCAGTATGTTCATCTAAAAACATTTAAAAAAATTAAATAGCTATTGAATACCCTAGATTTACTATAACATGGAGACCAAGAAATGTGAATTACATATGTGGAAAAATGTACTCATAAATTAAAAATGAGAATATTAAAACTTCTATTTTCAAACTTACTTGCCATTCAGGTCCAAAGAGCATGCTTTTACATCCTTTGGAAAGCGGTAGAAGGAACAATGATTTTAACCATTTTATACTTGCAGTCCTGCAGCAAAGCATATGACCATTTTTTAACTTAAAAAAAAAAAAAACACTGTATTAAACATCTAAATGATAACACATTATTCCCTCAAAACATGGACAAATGAATTTTATAATCTTTACCTTCTTAAATAATGCTACTTTTAAACCAACAAAGAGTACAGACTTAACGATATAAAAACGATTGAAAAAGAATCAACTGTTTATACATATGTATATATATATATATATATATATATATATATATATATATGAAGACCTTGGGGGGAAAAAGTGATAAACCAACTTATTGTAGTTTAGAGATAAACAGATTTATATTTTCATAAATATTTGCTATTACATATTTCAATTTGCAAAACTTGTTGTTAAACATTTTTTGTACATAATAACCCTCCTTAAAAATGGCATTAAGAGAAAAGTAATAAAATCAACATTTATTACAATTTTAACACACTGAACAAGTTAATGTAGCTATAATATAGAGGGTTATAATTGTTTACAATGCAATAAGCAGTTAAAGAATGAAGATGGATGGCACGTGCTTTTATTTTTTTTGCACAAGAAATTGTGTACTTTTTATATGTAAAAATTCTAAATGTGATTAGCAGACAGTACATATCTTTTCATTTAAGTGACTTAAAAATAATGAGTGCAAACAGTGTCAACATTGTAAAAAGACAAAAACAATTATTCATCTAATGCCTAATAAGGTACAATACATTAGTAAAATACTGTCCTAATAGCATTTTACATTAACATATGTAAATAGTTACAAACAGTATTGCAGACAATGGTGTCAAACTATCTACATACAATCTGCAAACGTACCTGCACAAGTTCTGATGAACTTTCACCATCAGTGTGGGGAGAGATGTGGGTTATCATTTTTTACCCCCCGCGATCCTCATATATATAAAACATACATTGTGTATGTATTTATAAGAATATATATGAGTATTTAGTTATATGTTTATATATATATATATATATATCTATATAAACAGTAATTGATAACACTCTAACATTAAATAAAACAGATCCGTCTTAACGCCAACCAGTAACAAAATGGATACATGAAATCAATGGCTGAAAAAAAAAAAAAAACAGCCATGAAAGTCTGTTATTTATGAAGCATACAAAGAGTATAAAGAATTAACCATAACTGAAACAGTGTTACCAAACACTACTTATCAATATTTATAATTCAAAACAATAACAAGTAAGCTTTAACAGGCATATTATTCGGAAAAACATACTACTTACTGAATGTTAACATTATTCACATAAACAGATACAACATAAAAATAAGCTGTTCCAGGTAATCCAATAAGCTGTAATCTTAATTCTACCATAAAAATATAAATATTAAAAGAAACAAAATGGTTACTACCACTGTACAACTTACTGTCACATTATATATCTGTCCTCTAGCGGATTGAACTTTAGATAAAATCAAGCTGTTTCCAGGATTGTTATTCAAACAACTGAATATCCTAGCCAGAGCTTTTTCTCCTCTGTCTATGAACTTTTTGATTGTTAAAAAGGTGAAAAATTTCAAACCAGGATATCATGATGAAGTGTCTTGAATAAATTAATGAAAGAAGAGAAAAAACATGACTATGATTTGAACAAAAAATGCTTACAGTTGAAACAAATTACGAAACGTTAAAAATAAACACTACTTCATTTTAAAAAAAATAAATGAGAATGTTGCAGCATCAGTTTATTTATTTTTTTTTTTGTCTGCTAATGTAAAGTTATTGTTTCTGAAGCATAAGTAGTTATAAAGCATACATAGCTGAAACAAATGTTTAACCAAACACCTACTTTTCAATATTATAATGGAAAACAATAACAAAAAAAGCTTTAATAGGCCTATTATTGGAGAAAAACATCTACTTACTGAATGTACATTATTCACATAAACAGATACAAAATTTAAAAAAAGCTGTTGATAAACATTAAATAAAGAATTTGAAGATTATCACTTTCACTAACATGTATGATATAGAACAATGCAAAACAAATCAATTATTTCATGCTTCAATACTTTAAGAGTGCTGCATTAACTACGGTTGATAACACACTAATATTAAATCAAAACAATCCCATCATAAAACCCAGCCAGCAACGAAAGGATGCATGAAATCAATGGCTGAAAAAAAGTATTTAGCCATAAAGTCTGTCAGTAATCTTATAGTTTCATGGATTTAACTGAAAAGAAATCTGACATAGAATAGATTGACTTAAATCTATCCTACTCAGACACCCATTCAGTTTTAAGGGAAGGGAATCAAGTACACATGTAAAGAAATTATAAAAGTATACATCTCACACATAAAAAAAAACAATACAGTATACTTTACTAGCCATATATCAACTTCAAGAACCCTTTCATTCTGCAAAGTGGATTATAGTGCTTTAAGAATGTTACCATACAAATATTTGAGGGAAATCGAATGAACAATAAGGTACATACGTAAGTTTTACAGTAATAATGTTTATCGAAAGTGACATTTTAATACCTTTACCATCAGCGACACATTCAAATTGTAAACACAATGGCACTAGGGATAAATCAGTGTTACTGGAATAAAATCACTTATCTACCAATTCATCTTAATTATGTTTAGAATATCCACATAGACAGAAACAACATATAAAACTATTCACAAAACACTAAATAAAAAAGTTCAAAAGTATCACTTCATCTAAGCCTATGTTTTCACCAACATCGGATAGTGGCTACCGAAATGACCATTTTAAAACACCATTTGCTCTTATTCCTGTACGAAATCACATTCCTCAATTTTTGAGGTAGGGTATTTTGGGCTCCTTCATCGATTTTCAGGACGTGCAGGGAATAATATTCATTAGGTTTAAGAGATATTATATTTGTTTCGGTCCTATGGGAGAATAACATAGGCCGCCATTGCGGAGGTGCCCTAATGGCGGACGTGACGTCACCACTTCGACCACGTATAGATGGCATTGAAAATTTTATCTGTAAGTAAAATTCATTTGACCAAATTTTTCATATGGATCATAATTTGAAAAGGTAGTTTTTAATTAAAATGACAAAAAAAAAATCTCAGTCCAACGATTAAATGATTTTTCAAAATATTTCTAAGTTTCACAATTTAAAAAGGTCGTTTTTATTAAAAAAGCTAAAAGAAAAACCCAAAATTTCCAATATTTGAGAATGATTTTTTCAGAAAAAAGTGGTTTTTATCAAAAACCCAAAAATAAATCTAAGTCCAACGTTTAAATGATTTTTCAAAATTTTTTCTAAGTTTCATAATTTAAACAGGTGGTTTTTATTAAAAAAGCTAAAAAAAATTCAAAGTCCAGCGTTTTGAAAACACCGCTTAAAACACATTGGCGAGAATTTTTCCACTCCTCAAAACACGGTAAAATCGCCAAGTTGGCGCAAAAAAATCCAAGATGGCGGACGTGCACACAATTATTAAGTAACGTAATATTAATTTGAATATTATTTTAGGTGCTTAAAATAATTAAAAAAACATTCTTTACTTAAAATCCTTTTTTTATTTTTGTATTTTTATTTCATGTCTTACTCTAATTTTGAGATACCAATGTGTATCTATAAACGTTTGTCAATTGTAAACGTTTATATTGTAAACGTCTATATTGTAAACGTTTCTCCAAGTGACAAACGTTTAATCTATATCTATCTATATATAAAAAACAGTTCCGTAACTGACTCATTCATTCACTGACTGACTGACTGACATACAACGCACAGACCAAACCGCTGGACCTAAAGGGCTGAAATTTTGCATGGCGATTCTTCTAATAGTGTAGAGGTGCATTAAAAAAGATTTTTCAAAAATTCTTCTTAGATTTTTTAAATCAAATTTTTAAGCTGTTTTTTAAACTTTTTTTACGTTTGCATTTAAAATAATACATTGAGGGTTATAAAATTTATATCACGAGAAAGATCATAAAAAATCCTTCAAAATGAAATTTTTTTCGAATTTTTACCTCCATTTCCTGATTTTTCGTGAATTTTTAAAGATTAATTTTTAGAATTTAATTTATTAAATGGTGATCACGTGATTTCTTTTTCTGGTACTTTCAATAAATTTATCGTCACGCGCGTAACAACTAAATAGACAAAAAAATATTTTTTTCTCTTTCTAATGCAGCAGACGATTGGATATTATCCAAAAAAATGCATATCCCTTACGATTTTTTCATAAATATATATATATAGATAGATATTTTACATCAATTGTATACATTGATCATCGCATTTATTATAAATATATATATTTATTTTTTGGCATAAATTGCATACGTTGACCGTTGTATTTAATTTGAATGTACTCCGTAGCGAAGCGCGGGTTTTCAGCTAGTTAGAAATAAAAAAGGAGAAAACACGTGCTTCAATATCTGGAGTCGGAGAAATCTCACTAACTGTTAACCAAAAAATAAATTCATTAGTTTCAAACAGCTGCGGAGGTTTTCGCAACATCTAGAGCTATTAATTGTGCCTTTCGTTACAAATTTGACTTCAATAAACCCCATTGATATAACTGAAATAAATATACCATCTCACATTACAACTTGCTGACCCGGAATTTAACCTCTCGGGAGAAATTGACTTACTCATAGGCTGTTCGCTATTTTTTGATTTATTGAAACCTAATCAGTTTAGATCCTCATGTGGGAAATTACTTTTCCAAGAAACTGTATTTGGCTATATTGTTACGGGAAAAACAAATTCGTCGACAACAAGTCTTTATTGCGGTTTGAATACAAGTTTTGAAAATATAGATAGAACATTACAAACATTTTGGGAAACAGAAAATATTAATGACTTGGATGTAAAATTAAGTAAGGAAGAACAAATTTGCGAAACCCACTTTGAACAGACACATTATCGAAATTCTGATGGGCGATATGTTGTATCGATGCCCTTAGAAGCTGCGGAATTATTAGGAGAATCTCGAAACTTAGCAGAAAAACGCCTTAATCAACTGTGGCAGCGTTTGCACAGATATTCTAATATGCAACACCTCTACTCGGAATTCATGGAGGAGTATAAAAATTTGAATCACATGGAATTAATTGAGGGTTCCGATACTGAAACTGGTTGTTATTATTTACCTCATCACGGCGTCTACCGACCTGAAAAAACCAGTACGCGTTTAAGAGTAGTTTTCAACGCATCAGCAGCGACAACGTCCGGTCTGTCATTAAATAATATTCTTTTGAAGGGGAAAATTCCTCAACAAGAACTATTTTCTATAATGATACGATTTCGTAAGCATCGGTATGCCTTCACGGCAGATGTAGAAAAGATGTATCGTATGATACAAGTAAACCCAGCCCAACGGGACCTTCTCAGAATCTTATGGAAGGGGATAGTATTAATTCGCCAGTACAAGTTTATAGACTTAATACTGTGACTTATGGGATGTCCAGTGTTCCCTACCTTGCCACTCGTACTTTGAAGCAATTAGCCTTAGATGAAGGGCACAAATTACCTTTAGCATCGTCTGTTGCATTAAATGATTTTTATATGGATGATATTTTATCTGGTGAATCGTCACTGGAAAAAGCAAAATCATTGAAAAGAGAATTAATAGAATTGCTGCAATTGGGTAAAATGAAGTTGCACAAATGGTGTGCAAACCATCCAGATCTCAGTGTTCCATCAAGCAAAGTCGGTGTCGAATATAGTTTCGATGAACAACCAGAACACGAGGCAATCAAAACTTTGGGTGTTCTATGGAATCCTAAACTTGACTGTTTTCAGTTCAAAATTAATGTTCCAGAAACAACTTCTTATATAAAACGAGATGTTCTTTCTCTAATTGCAAGAGTTTTCGATCCACTTGGGTTAATAGGACCAGTTATAACCAAAGCTAAAATCTTCATGCAGCGTTTGTGGTTATCCAAAATTGATTGGAATGAGCCGTTGCCAGATCCTTTAGCGAAGGAATGGACTGATTTCGTATCAACTCTTTCTGAATTAGAAAATCTCAAGATTCCTAGATTTGTTTTCCAAGAAAATCGCATCGTGATACATGGATTCTCAGATGCATCTTCGTTAGCATATGCGGCTGCTGTTTATGTTCAGCCCTTGAGCCATGGTGAATCTTTGGCTGCTCAATTATTATGCAGCAAATCAAGAGTTGCACCTATCAAAACTCTCTCGATTCCACGGCTGGAGATAAACCCATGTCTCTTGCTGGCTAAATTGATGAATAAAGTCTTACACTCCTTGAATGTTAATCCGGACAAGATAATTCTATGGACAGATAGCACAATTGCTCTTGCATGGATTAGAAAATCTCCTCATTTGTTGAAACTTTCGTCAGTAATAGAGTTGCATTAATACAACATCTCACTGAATCCTTTGAATGGAGGCACATCTCTTCTGAAAATAATCCGGCTGACGTCATTTCTCGAGGATTAGATGCCAAGGACATTTTAACGTGTGATATCTGGTGGCGTGTCCCACAATGAGGAATTTGCAAGTTTTTTTATTTTACATTTATGATATAGAAAATAGAAAAATATGATCGAAAGCATCTCTTTTTTTTAGTTTTAGAACTCTGAAAGTTAACATAATTTGTTTTTAAACGCGCACTATTTACTTTGTCTCAAAAACGCTACTTTTCCTACGCGGATACATGTGACGTCACAATGCACTATGGCGAATTTGTTTACTTCGGTGTTTGGATTGTGTTGCATAGTTTGAGTTTGATATCTAGTGTTTTTTCTTTATTTTTAAGATGTCAAAGTGTGTTACAGAAAATTTTAAATATTGTTTAGTACCTTGCTGCACAAGTACAACGGTAAATACACCTGGAAAGCTTTTTTTTAGTGTTCCAACAGATAATGTCAAAAGGAAATCATGGACAGTTGCAATGAAACGCGACGAAAAAAAAATCCTCATTCAATAATTTTTTAATTTAGCTATAATTGTGAGTTTTAATGTGATACAGATGATTTGCCAAATCATTGCAGCAAATATGAATTTAAAATACAAGTTTTGACATTTTCCACTTAAATAAATATTTAAATATATTTGTAAACACAACGAGTTTTGTTATGAGTTATATTCTCCAGATGGTGAATTCCACCTAACATGAAACCATTACGAAAGAAAATCATTTTAAACAAATTATTAAGTGTTATATATCATTGGAAAGCTTATGACCTCTAGAACTAGAACGTACTATTGCTTTTTCCTTATATTAAGTTTGTTTTGTAGGGGATGTAATGGGAAAATATCTATTTGTAAGTTTTTTTAGCAAGTAAAATTATCATTTTTATACCTTATTACTTACGTAAATTATCCCACTGAATTTAATTGGAGTAAATTTAATATTAATGTAAAAACTATAAAAGTAAAATAAATGCATGTTTGTGACTGTTTTGAATATAAATAGCCTAGTTAAGGGTACAGTTGCAGCATCATGTATTATATGTAACATCTGTTACAAATAGTTTTAATATTTTTTATTACAGAAAAAAATGACTGATTTTTTATGTCAAGGTTCTGATAAATTACAGGCATGTCTTGTGATGTTATTTTTAAAATTTTTGAACAAATTGACATAATAGATTCACAGATTTTTTTATCTTATGATGCTATAGTACAAATGATGTTCCATTTTATGTAGCATCCGTTACATTAAAGATTTTTTTTCAGCTTAAATACACCAGAAATAAATTTTGAAACCTGTCAAGTTTATCTTTAGTTTTTATCAGGAATTGGTTTTATCAGGAAAAAATAATACTCTCCTATTTTGAAGCATTAATATGCATCTCATAATCTTTTTATTATTTATTTTGTGTGTGAATGTTTCGTCCGTTACAATGGAATTCACCAGATGCTGGGTTGGGGGTAGGTGATGAAATTTTAAAATAAATACAATTTGTGTGCAAAATGTGACAAAAGCGTAAAATATATTAATTATTTTGTAAGTTTATTTTTAATTAATCTTTTTACACTAGTTTTGGGTGCTAGTTTTTTACATAAAATGTATAAAGTATTGTATTAAAAAGATTTTTTTATAACTGCTGAAGTATTTCTAATTATTTATAAATTACTTAAAGCGGGGAAAGCTAACCATGGATGGTCTATTGTATCTACCCCAAACACACTATCATTAAAACTTTTAGATAAAATTAAATATAATACATAAAGGAACTCATCCAAAGATGCTGCACAATCATTGCATTGGACGGAAAGGACATTTTCTTCCTTTTCATTCAACTTGAGTTCCACACTGTAAGTCTTTTTTGTGACATTATGTTCTGGTGTCACCCTTGCATTGACTGTACAGATGTCTCCATCCCTTTTTACCTGAACATATCCTACAGCATTATCTCCATAGCCTTATCGTCCAAATCTAAGTAAAAGTTACTTTCTAAGTACTAAAGCATTAATTTAAAAATGTGTTTTTAAAACACAAAATTATGGAGTTAGAGGATTGTTTAAAATTATTTTGAGTAGTAAACATTTGTTTCTTTGCACCACTTGTAGTATGTGATTAGTCAAAAGTTTAATTATCATGCATAGTTCAGATTTATTATAATTCCTTTACCATTTAAAATACACATATTTCTATGATATGAATGCAGAACACTGAACACATTCGTAAATTTGGTAGTGTTTTTAATTTCTGTCAACTTTTTAATACACAATTAAAAATACTAAATATCCTATAACAGACACTACTTGTAATGTTGCAGAGCTAATTAATTCTACAAAATTAAACATGTACTATGAATGAATAACAATAGAAGCTGTTTATTAAACTTTTAGAGTACGATATTAATTTAATAATACGCATAAACAATGTGTAACTTTAAAGTTTGTGTAAAGGGTGAAAATGTGCTTTAGGTACCCCCCTTGGCGCATTTTTCAAAAATCGCCAACTGGCGCGTTTTTTGCGTCTTGTCTCCCGGAGTTGAACTTTAAACCCTCTGAACTTTAAGTCCCTCTGAACTTTAAATCCTCGTATTTCTGCTCCCATAAAACTTGGATTATTTCCCAAAAAGGAAAACACTGCAAATGAATCCATTTTAGGCAGGTTGTCAGATTGCCCTTTTGCAAAACCGGGTAATAACGCCATGGTAAACAAAACAGAAATAAAACTAAGAATAAAGACGACGATAGAATATAATTTTAAAAAAAGGGGGAATAAACAATAGCCACAAACTAAAATTAGAAAAATTAAACCAAATTAGAAAAAAAATATGATTTTAAAATGTTAGTTTAAGAGGAGGAAACGTAGAATCTCGCGCTAGACAAATGTAAACATTGAAGCATGGTGCATAGTGACGTCAGAACCAATCACGTAGCGTTTTGAGGTCACATGATTTTTCAACACTTTTCGCTTATTTTAAATTTAAAATTCTTATTATTTAGATCTATATATACGTTTTAATTGATGTTTTCGAAAAATTTGATAACCAATCTGTTAATAAAAAATAGAAATGAGCATTTTCCCCACATGTGCAAATTCCTCATTGCCTTCTGATGAACAATTGGATGAACAAAAATTTGACTCTCTAAATTCCAATGACTATAGTAAAGAACTCAAGCCATTATTGAACTCTAATTTTGCTATTATGAAACCAAATTCACTCGTAACTGGTTTGCTGAATCTTAGTAATAATTATATGAAACTAATCAGAATTCTTAGTTTTATTTTTAGGTTTATTTCTAACGTTAGGAAGAAGAAGGAATTTCGTAAATCTAAACCTATCCTTTTGGAAGAAGTTAAGGGGGCAGAATTGTTTTTAATAAAGGAGGTTCAAAGGGAAAACCTTTGCTTCTGAAATAATCCGCAATT
This sequence comes from Dolomedes plantarius, assembly GCA_907164885.2. Classification (NCBI taxonomy): domain Eukaryota; kingdom Metazoa; phylum Arthropoda; class Arachnida; order Araneae; family Dolomedidae; genus Dolomedes; species Dolomedes plantarius. The sequence continues at coordinate 88,695,323 of OU015496.1, read as the reverse complement.
GAAAGGGGTAATCAGATAAATAAAAAAAGTAAATTAAAATCTCTGAACAGTTTTTTAGATAAGGAAGGTATTTTACGCGTCGGTGGGAGACTAGCTATGTCTCAGGTAAGTTTTAACTCTAAATTTCCTATTGTTTTGCCTGCTAAACATAAAATTAACTCACTTAATTTTCCAGTACCATCATTTGAAATACTTGCATCTTGGGCCACAAGCCTTATTGAACGCTGTCAGGCAAAAATATTGGCCAATTAGTGGCAGAAATCTTGCTAGGAAAATCGTACACAATTGTGTACAATGTTTCAAATATAAACCCGTGCCGATAGATCAATTAATGGGCAACTTGCCTCCAGAGCGAGTGCAGATTGAACCCACTTTTAATAAGTGTGGAATAGACTTTTGTGGTCCTTTTCTTATACGAATAAAAAATCAAAGAAAGGGAACTTTCCAAAAAATGTATGTCGCGGTGTTTGTATGCTTGGTAACACGAGCAATTCATCTCGAAATTGTCTCTGATTTATCTACTGAGGCTCTAATTGCCACTTTAAAAAGATTCTTCTCAAGAAGAGGAAAATGTTCGATCATATATAGCGACAACGCTACAAACTTTATTGGAGCTCGAAATGAATTGAAAAAAATGTTTGAGCTAGTTAACCTTCCAGAACCAGGTTTGACGAACTTTCTATTGACGAGGAAATAGAATGGAAATTTATACCCCCAAGGCACCTCACTTTGGAGGACTTTGGGAAGCGGGAGTAAAGTCCTTTTAAAACACATCTTAAAAGACTGTTGGGGACTCGAAATTAACTGTCGAAGAATTTATGACCCTGGTAACTCAAATTGAAGGTATATTGAATTCGCGGCCTACTACATCTCTATCTTCAGATGCAAATGATCTTAATGCCTTAACACCAGGCCACATTTTAATCGGCCGACCTATACTAGCCCCTGTAGAGCCTGATATTACCAACAGACCAGAAAATAGACTGTCCAGATGGGAAGGGGTTACCAAAATGGTTCAAAATATTTGGAAACGCTGGCAAAGAGACTATTTGTCTCAATAGCACGAACGAACAAAATGGCAGTTTCAGAAAAACGACATAAAACCCGGCACGATGGTGCTTTTAAGGGAAGATAACTTGCCTGTCTGCCATTGGGTGTTAGGTAGAGTTGAAGAAGTTATACTTGGTTCAGATAAAAGGGTAAGAGTAGTTCAAGTGCGAACCTCTAAGGCCCGTTGCACACACGGCGTAGGCGGAGATTTTCCATCGGACGTCGTTCTAAAAGTAGAGCTTACACACACGGCGAAAACCTCCGTCGCCGGGGAGAAGGCCCACCCCTCCTTTTCAAATCCTGCACGTGTCCAAGAAACCAGAGGGGTCGCATCAACGCCCCCCTCCCCCCAGCCGGGATCGGAGGAGCCCTCCTTTTCGAATCCCCTTTACGATTCCAAGAAAACCAGCGCGCCTCCCCCCCAGCAAACCCCCAACCACACCCTCGCAAAAGACCCTACGACGGTAGAGTCCGCTGTGTGTGTAAGCGTGCATAGGGTCACATGGATAACTACTTCAATCTGGCGTCAACGAATCCGCCGGCACACAGTGGCACTGGACAGCTGCACAGGCTACCGTCGAAGAAAAATTTCATTTTCCGCTGTGTGTGCAAGCTCCAATTGACTTCTGTGGTCTACTGTTGGAACGACGTCCGATAGAAAATTTCCGCTAGAGATAAAAACGCTGTGTGTGCAACGGGCCTTAGGGTCTCTATAAAAGACCTATTCATAAATTAAGTATTTTACCCTTTGATAACGTATTTGACTTATAATTATTTCATGTTTGTTTATATCTAGTAATTATACTGTATTAGTTCTAGTATATTGTTAAAGCAATCGAAATTTATTGTATTGTTTGCATTTTTAACTATTGTATGGTAATATTGCTATTGTAAATTGTCTTATCGTATTGTATTATTGAAATAATTTTTCAATGGGGCCGGTATGTTCGGTATTAAGGCACCTCCTATGTGAAATTGTCTGCAACGCCCTCTAGCGAGGAGCGCTACTGTTAATCAGTCGTTTATTGTCGTTCGAATGGCACTGACCTATCGTGCGTCAGTTCGCCATAACCTTCGTATTCGTTTCTTAAATTTGAAATAAAATCAGCATCGATCTATTAATTATACAAAACACCAGTCTAGTCATTTTGTTTGAACCAGCGCACATGAAATCGACGGAAGAAAATACACCCGTTACCCTGCACCTCCCTTTGCAAGGATTCCTAAGGGTCAATGCCATTGCAACCATACTGCCATCTACGATACCACGATAATATCTATGCTTATCTATGTCATACGCCGTTGCCTTGTTTCTTTCCGCGGGAAGTTTTTATATGTTCATGAAACAGAGATTGAACACAAAAAATTAAATATTGATTTCTGAGAATACGTCACAGGGGAACTAAGAGCTTTCAGTTTTAAAAAAAATACTTCTTGTTATACACCGAGTGGCCAATTTATTATGACCACCTCCTCAATACAATGTTGGACCACCTTTTGCCCTTAATACTGCATGAATTCTTCTTGGCATGGATTCTGAGATGTTGGTAGGTGGTATGAGGAATATGAGACCAAATCCGATGAACTGCACTTTCCAATTCCTTAAGATTTGATGGTACTGGATCCAGCTGCCTGATGATCCGTTCGATCTCATCCCACAAATTCTCAATTGGATTGAGATCTGGTGATTGTGCAGGCCAACGAAACAAGGTAAATTCTCCGTCGTGCTCTTCGAACCATCTAAGAACAATGCCAGCTTTTTGTTTCTTTTCCAAAGAAACTGTATTGAACTTTAAAAAATAAATAGAAAATAAAATAAATTCAAGATTTAAGATGGACAAACTTTTTTTTCTATAAACATAAAGTGCTAAAATAGCGCCCCAGCAGATTCATCTGAGCTTTACATGAAAGCGTCGTTACTTACAATTTGTTTTTATGTAGAAAACATTACATCAGGAAGAAGTTCGTGCTGTCTAACAACTTTTCGCAAGAAAAAACTGCAGGGCGCCTCGATGGTCTTATAAAAAAGGCGGCGCCTGCCTTTTAACACATTCATTCTGAGGAGAAACTCAAAATTACCTTCTGCATGTTCCTGCGCAGAAAGCGCTCCCTTATAACAGTAAAAAAGGGCCTCCTGAGCAGACCAAATTAATTCATTGTGCGATAACCGAATGGAACGCAAAAGGTCAAAATTTCACCCTAACAAGCTGAGGGAGGGTGACAAAACTTAGCCGAAGAGTGTGGAGGGTTGCATTTTTTAAAATGGAGATCCATCCACTGAAAGAAGCGCAAAATTTTAAGAGAGAGACTTGCAAAATGCTCAGCTTGCATACAACGAAATTTATATGCACAAACGAAAATACGTCATGTTTAGAAACAGCAGAGCATAGAAACCAATATGCTGCAGATAAAGCTCAGAAGATGAGGATATTTTGCCAGAAAGGAAGCGCCTTCGTTCATTGTGTTTAGCAGTGATGAAGAGGAAACTTTATGTAATATTCATATATAATACTTTTGGTAAATTATCGATTGTTATAATAAACATATTTTCTGTTTGTTATAAAAAGTAATAGTATCGTTTTGTTAATTTTTTGGAACGTAAACCTATTTTTTGCACAGGTTCTTTGTTTCGAATAGCACGGCATTTTTTAGAACCTTCTGACCGCGTTATACAGGCGTTACTGTACTATTTCCTTTCGTTAGTTTTATCAGTTGAGAACATCAAAATAAATTGCTGCTAAATCATCAAACAATAAGTACAATTGATAATTGCAATGTTCATTACACGATAAAGGTTCAACATAAGATCTCCGAGAAGGAATAAAATGGTACGAATATAATCTAAAATGTCCAGATCAGAATGCAAGTGATTTTTATTGAATAGCAAAATCTAGTCTAGTGGCTTGTATATTCGACCAGCCGTGATGTTGGCTCATAATTTAAGTGTATACAAACTGATTTGATGTTTTAAGTCAATTGATATTGACATTCTCATCCTTCCTTACACAGTGCCCAAATAAAATATCTTCGCTCTGCGAAAATGATATGTGGTCAGCTGTATCCTGTATATCTGTCGAGAAAAATATGCTGAAATTGAAAAGCTAGTTTTGAGTTTTGAATAACTCGAGCCAGAAGTCATATGTTGGATCAAACAAGATTTACCTGCACGTGCTGAAACGAACTATCGAGTTGTCTAGAATAATCCTCGTTCATTCGGGTAGTTGTGCCCACGCATGCTGTCTTGTAATCAGTTCTTAAACACCCTGCATAAACTATATACTGGTAATCAATTTTGATATTTTCTGATGAAGTTGGTGAACGAACAATTGATTCCATTATATTGATTGAAAATACAGGGTGGTCATAAAAACTTATATGGACCTGCAGCGGCTGTTCCGTTCAACCGATCGAGATGAGATTTCAGATATAGTTATTCAGAGGTATGAGCTCGGGATTCTGTGAACGGTAACAAAGTGGCACTCACGGTTACGGTTATAGGTACAAGAAACTCGAAATTTTCGAAGTGGCAACGCCCATTTTTTTTCCCGTCGCAAATGCCCAGCGCTTGAGAAAACCCCAAAGAGCGTAGGAACGATACGTGTCTCACAAAAAACGGACGTGTTTATGCACGCGCAAAAAAACAGCTCTGCGAACGGTCAACAAAAAACACGATCGGGGGCGCACGGAGGAAATTTACGTATGACAGAGGCAAGCCACCAATCACTAATGACAACAGATCAGACAAAAGAAACTTTTATTTGGATTACATATTTCCACATAGGTGCCATCACAGACCAGTCGCAGAGCTATTTTTTGTGCTGCATAATGGCATTCATTTTTTTGTGATACACGTACTGTTCAAACGCTCTTTAGGATTTTCGCATGCGCTGAGGCATTTTGCGACAATAAAAAGTGGCATTGCCATTCGAAAATTTCGAGTTTCTGTACCTATAACCATAACCGTGAGTGCCACTTGATGCCGTTCACAGAATCCCGAGCTCATACTTCTGAATAACTGTATCTGAAATCTCATCTCGATCAGTTGAACGGAACAGCTGCTAGAGGTCCATATATTGGCAAAGTTTTTTTATGACCACCCTGTATAAGGTTATTATAATTCGATATAAACGTGGGGAATTCTACTCTTGGGACGTCACGGATGAGGCGCCGCTTGAGGTAGGGACGAGTTTCAAACTCAACAGTGGTGTGAGAGGGTGGAACGAATCGAACGACACGCTGTGTTTTTACCTTTGCTGAGTACAGACTTGCACGCTGTTTTATCTTCTCACGCTAGACGAGCGTTAATGTCGTGCCAGACGGGCATTGATGTTCTGTTTTTGTTTTTGTAAAATCGTGATAATTTGTGTAAACATAAGTTGTAAAATACAGATGGTCGTTCACAACTTTATGGAAGCGATTTTGTAATGTGTTTTTGGCGTTTGCATTTTGAGATAAAAATTTGGCAACTTCAGAATAATCGTCTGCTATTGTTTTGCTTGTTGATTGGAATGTAAAATAAAGATTTATTTTCAAAATGGTTCCAAAATTGATAGATGCTGCGAAGGTTAAGTAACTGCACTTGCCGGGGAGAAATATTCGTACCAACCAAATGTAAAGCGATGTAAAAATTTCGGTTATGGTTATTTCAAAAAATAGGTATTTATAATACATTAATTTGAAAGGGAAAAAAACGTCTAACCGAAAGTAAAATGAAAGCATGACCACTAAACCTCATCCTAAGACTGTTCGAACGCAGGTAAATATCAGAAAGGGAAGTCTCTGATCCTAAAAGAAAAATACGCCGACTCAAAGATCCATTGCATTGAAACTAGGATGTCTTCTGTCAGTGTAAGTAAAATCATTCATAAAGAGATTGAAGGTTAAAAAAAAAGTGTTTAAACCTAAGTTCATCTGCTTTTGCCAAAGCATATCGCTGAAAGAAAAACAAATTGTAAGAAAATTATAGTGAAAAACACCTAGCTGCTGAAAAATGAAATTTGTGGTAACACTCGATGGGCATGGTGTATTTAAGTGACTGTAGTATAAAAAGATCATTTTCTATTGCTCAACAGGCGGGAATGACCTACGAAATGCTACATCAGTGTAATAGAAAAGTTCTCAAAGGAGTTCATGATAGTATGCAGGATTTTGTTACACACAAATTAAAAATCAAAAAAGTCTCAAGTAAAGCCAAAATTAATTCACTCTACTATCAGCAGAATATTTTAGAACCGATTTTTGAAAAAGAAATTCCAGCCTTATATGGAAAGGACATTGGAGTCATTCCATGCGAAATGAGCAAATCAGCTGTGGCTGACATATCAAGATTTTCATGAAATTCTATATTTAAGTAGAATAACATATACTTCATATGGAAAATATTAGATTTCAGAAATGTATATTTTTTTATTTATCTATATAAATAAAGTCAAGTGTCTCTATGTATGTATGTATGTATCGTATACAAATCTACATTTCTTGACGAATCTGGTTGAAACTTCGTATACTTATGTATGCCTTGGAGAATTCTAAGATAAGTTTGGAAGCTTTTAAAAATTATAAATAAATACAGTTTTTTAATAATTTTATCTCCAGGCGTTGGAATAAATCATTCAATTCAGAACTGCGCATGCGCACATATTGGATGTCAATTCTAGATGTTGCAAGGTAAGTGAACGCATTTATTGATTTTTAATTTCATTTTTTTAATTAAAAGTTAATTCTCTAATTACTTACCCTTTTGTTTTCTTTTTTCAATGGAAAGCAAAATAAAATTGCCGTAGCAGTTACCATTCTTCATGTAGACATAACGTCAATTCCAATGCAACGCACGTTACCGTAATATATCAAGAGATAAATAGAAAAAATATACCCATGCGGTGACGTCAAACTTTTATCTCTTTTGAATTATTTATCATTACTTTTTATCTTTGTTGATCATGATACGAATACCGTATTTTAATTTTGTGGCAACATTGATTGTTGAAAAATTTCATTTCCATTTATTCATTACAAAACGACAACGTTATACTCATTAATAGCAGCTTTTAGGTCATTTGCCTGGCACATCTCAGATTTATAAGTCTGTTGATACAGTTTGTGCTACAGATGATAGAGTAACTTTACAACATTTCCTATGTGGGAGGGGAAGGTCTCGAAGAAAGAATTTTCGCCCATACGCGGAGGGATGGGGGAAGGGAACTTCTCGCCGGGGGGGAAAGGAAAAGAAGTTGTCGTCCGCCTGTGTCCTGTTTGCAGAACGTGGATGCGTAACCACAAAAATTTAAATTACCTTATTCGTTGTATTTAGTGTTTCCATCTCTGACAATGAGTGCTGAAGGGACGGGTCCCTAAACCGACCGGCTAGTTGGGCGAAGCCCGGCTAGTAAACAATAAAGGTTGGCATTCAACAATGGCAAAAATTTTCCGACTGCTAAAAGTAACATGTTCAATAACCCTTTTTTTCACTAAGTTATAAACATAAATTTAAAATTTTATATCGTTGTAATCTTTGGAAAAATCTCTCCAGGAAAAATTCAAAATAAAATTTAACAGTCATCATTGATGAAATCTGAGAGGGAAGAAATATTGAAAAGTTTCATTTGCTTCATACTATTTCAAGTAGCTCCATAGCGTCTAGTAATTGATTGGCAATAATGAATCTTTATATATAAAAGGCAAAGTCTGTGTGTGTGTGACCGAGTTTTTGTCTGCTCGCGGCGCAGCGCAAAGACGGTAGGTCGGACAGTCTTGAGATTCGACACGAAGATGCCTCCCGAGGCCTCATTATGCACCTCGAAGCCTTTTTTTCGATTTTTTAATTAGATTTTCCGTAATTAAATATTTAGTCGCGATTTGGAGCTCCCGGACGAGTAAAAGCTCCGTAAATCCTAACGTATCCGTCCAAGAATTTTTTTTTCGAACGAGCCTATACGGGAAAGATGACACTATACGGAAATCACAATTAAAATTGTCTGTCTTAATTTATCGATTAATTATGATTTTTTTTCGATCGCCTGTACGCACCCGTTTTTCGGAAAAAAACGCGATTTTGTCCGTGACCCTTTTTTCCAAATTGTCGAATCGATACGTAAATGTCGTTACATTTTTACGAAATTTTTATCTCAGAGACCCTACACATCACAGTTTCGACAGCCAGAACCAAAATTAATTTACAAATTGTAGTTATTTTTTAATAATTTATTTTATGATTCGGAAACTCTTGCGAGAAATCTCATTTTGGAGATTTCGTTCTTCATTTCCGGACGAAGGTACAGCGGGTGAAAATAGGAGAAAAACCAGTTTTTCGACGTCATGCACGTGATGTGTTGGGGCGTTTGTTTTCTATGAGGGATGGTTAAAGGAAATCGATTACTATTGCAGTGATAATCGATTAAAAAATCACATTTAGTAATGCCGTAATTTTTTTGGCCAGCACTTAGTTAATATCATATAATTTGTGGTGTATTTGTGGAAAAAATCTAAGATTTCAAAGAATTTCAGCATGTGGAGGATGTGATATATTCGCTTTCAAGGAAATCGATTACTATTGCAGTGATATTCGATTAGTAATCCTATGTCAAAAATTTTGCCAAAATGTGCCAGAAAGGATTAAATTTATATGGGTAAAATAATGTATCGTGGTGAGGAAAACGATGACAGCGACGCCCATTAACAAAGGGTTAAGGCTACTAAAAAATTGGTAATTACATTACCCGAGCAACGCCGGACGGGTACAGCTAGTATTATATAAAATAAAGCCCTGCTTATAGCATTCATATTGACAAAATATAATATTGTGTTTTTATTCCTAAAACGGGAAAAAAAAATTATTAAAGATGGAAGAATCTGGGAAAAGGCAACTTTTTGTACTTTTTAAGATCCATGTTTAAACATGAAGGAAATCTCCTTACATATTCAAATTAAGTAATAATATAGATCAATGTGTCTATTATGTATCTTAAAAGTTTCGTGATTGCCTTCAGCTTATTTTTGCATTTGGAATACTTCTACTGGAGCAGCATTAACGAAAATATTGCAGATTATTAAAGCAAACAGATATGCGCCATTTAAAAAAAAAAAATTCCATTTCTTGCTTGTTCCACGTGGAAATAAATTGAAAGAAAGTGTGTTTGATTTGTTTAGGTGTTCTTTTGTGAAATACAAATATTATTTTTCTAATTATTTAAGTACTAAAACGGTTGGTTATGGTCTGGCAATGTCTGCCATAGAATTAAAATTAGTTGTAAAGGAAAAGTAATCCTTTAAAATGTCAGAAAAAAAATAGATTGGTTAGATAAATTGAAAGCCTTATTTAAATGAAAAAGCACCATTTATTGACCAAACAACTGATGATTTCCATTATTTACTGAAAGAGCTTAAGACCAGGTTGCAGAAGCAACATCCCATGCCGATAAATTCAAATTCTAACTCTTATTCCAATAGTTGGAGTCTTGAAAACAAAAATAAGAGTTTTCCCACCATATGTATGTAGTGCAAAAAGCAAAAAAATGTGAAAAAGTCATTTGGTGTTCTTGGAACCTACTGAAAGAACAAGGCAAGAAAATTGCAGACAATATTACATCAATGATTCAAAGTTTTATGAATCTGATGACGTGAGTCAATTATGTCCTGGGAAGAAAAGATTTCATTAATATAATGTCAAATGAAGGTAAAGTGCAAAAGCAAAAAGATTGGTTCTTTGCAATTTAAAAGAAGCTCATCAAACAGTTAAAGAACAACATGAAAGTGTAAAAAGTGGAATTCAACAAATTTGCTGAACTAAGACCAAAAAACTGCACATTAGCTTGGAGTAGTGGTACACATTCTTTTTGTGTGTGCATCACTCATCAAATATGAAACTTAAGCTGCATTCAATTAAACCTTATTTTTCATTGTTGGATCTAATGAAATTATATGTTTGCGACACTGAAAAGGAAAAATGCATGTTTGAACAATGTTCTCAGTGTCCCAAAGAAACTTTTCGTGAAGCAATAGAAAGATTCGAAATTTTTACAGCTGCCGAAGAAATAACTTACAAAGTGCTCGATTGCTACGGACAGATCCACATTAATTACTCAAGTTGCTCCAACAGAAGAATTTCTAGACACATTTGTAAACAATATGTCAGATCTACAAAACACCATTTTATTGCGAAATCGCAATCAAGATTTTGAAGGATATGAAATTTAATATTTCACAGGAAGAATGCATCATTCTCCTTGATTTTGCAGAAAACTGTGCATTTGTAGTGCAGGATGCTGTTCAGGGTTTCACGGGGATAACAGTCAGGCAACATTTCACCCCATTTGTTGTTTACGGCAAAATGAGGAAAACCAGCTTTTGACATTTTCAATATGTGTCATTATACAAAACACAGTAATAGTGCTTGCTTTTCAGGATGCTGTAATTCCCATATAAAAGAAAAGTTTAGTGTTTGTAAAAAAACTTATCTATTCAGTGAGGGCTGTGCCGCCCACAAAAACAGAAAGAACTTTCCAACATTTACGACCATGAATTAGATTTTGGTTTAAAAGCAGAATGGCATTTTTTGCCACAAGACATGGCAAAATTGCATGCGATTGGCATTGGTGGAACTAGCAAAATATTAGCCATAAGGGCAAGTTTGCATCGAGCTTGTTTCCTACTTATCTCAGTCAACACTAAAAAAAAAAAAAAAAAAAAAAAATTAAAAAAGGAAATTTTGATACCAAACCCAAGCTAAATTTAACTTTCATCAGTGTATGCTGTATATATGATAAACATTGTGGCTGGGTGGCTGTGACAGACTTTCAGCAGAAAAAAGTGATTTTCTTGTGAAGTTTATGAATCCACGTGGGCCTTCTTTGCATTTCATGGCCTATTAAAGATGATATTGCTGCGTACCCAGGGCCCGACTTTGACCCAATAGGGCCCCTGGGGCAAAGCAGACTTTGGGGGCGCCCTTCAAGGACAGATATAGAGTGAGGCCATGTGCCCCCCCCCCCCCTCCAGGAGTAGATTTCCACATGAACATGTGGGACACTCCCCAAGCCCCCCCCCCCCCCATAAATTCAGACCGGAAATTCAAAAGAGTTTCGACCAACAAGTCAAACATGTTGAAAAATAACAAATAATATAATAATGTGTTAATTTACTTTTAATGGTTAATAATAAATTCAGGAAATGTTCGTTTGAATGAATATAGGGTGTTGCACTGTGCCCCACCCAGGATTTTTTCCGTATCCGCCACTGCCCACCTTTACTGAATTAACCTAAAACCAAATTTTCAAAAATATGTACAACTTAATACTAATTAGGGGGCCCCATAAATTTGGGGGCCCTCGGCAAGTGCCCCACTTGCCCATGCGGAAATCTGGGCCTGTGTGTACCGCTAGAAAATATATTAATGAAAATACCAGTTCCTTCTATCTTATCAACAAGAATATTCTACAAAATTGAACAAATAACTTTTAATCAGATCGAAGAAGCATATCAAAAATGGGCTGAAAGTTGTGGATTGAAACTAGATTTTGTTAAACTTAATTGAAGAAATGAATATGATTAACATATTTTTTGTCTAATTTGAAATTCAAAATGAATAATTTGTGTTTTAAAAGTAGAGAGGACAGTTTTAGAATAGTTTCTAAGAATAAATTTTAAATTCATATGGGCTTTTCTTTCTCATTACTGTAATCATTTGGAACTCGTAATGTGCATATAGGACATAAAACAGTGTTATTTTAAGTTAACCCAGTTGCTTTAGGAATCAAAAGGCAATTCTGATATTTTATAAATATGTAATAGGCATATAGAGCAATATGTTTGCACAGTATCATTAATGTTAGAGGTTTCCTTCATTTAATTTTTTTTTTTTTTGAAACATAAAGGGGAAATGAGCATTTCATACAATCTTCAATATATATAAAACGCGTAGGTATGCGGCACAAAAATCGATGATATTTCTACACTCCGAATGGCAACGGCTGCCACTACCAGATGTAAACATTAGCGGCCGTCCGCAATTTGCAACCGCGTGTCAACATGGATTTACGCACTGAAATCAGGAATGTTCGAAAGCGAGCTGTACGATCAAGTGAAAATTGGAACAGTCACAAGAATGAAAGCGAAGAAATAATTCATTAAGAGAGAGCATAAATAATCGCGAGGTTAGGCTTAACCGTCGCCGGCATAGCAATAAACAACCAGTAATATTTAATTTCTACACTTTTTTCAGTACTTGCTGAATTTTTACTCCATTTTATAAGTGAAGAAATTTTCTCAACCAATTTATTATTTATATGATTTAAGTGTAGATATCTGAATTGTAAACAGTAATACATACAGAGAGTGATGTAATCAACACTATATTTTAAAATTTTCCCCAACAATTTCTTATTGTTGTAATAATAAAGTGTAGATATATTAATTTTGAAAAATAGTACATACAAAAAGGGACGTAATTTTTAAAATCATTGATGTTGGGTTTCTCAGTTTTATCTTTAACTCTTTTCTGAGGTAATGGAAATTCACATTTTTTGATCACGATGTTCTAGAATCAGCCTTATAGAGAATACCCCTTACAACATATATTTGAGATGACAGGTAACATTCCTTACATATGTTACTTTCAGTTGTGTTGTTTTGCAAAAGAAAATATAAAACTAAAAGCGACCATGCTGGTCGCGCAGCAGCTAGTGTTTAAAATGTTTGAACTATTTCAAGGTGAAGGGGATGAAATGCAACTTCCAAAATTTAGAAGGCTTTTCATCATATCTGGAACTTAATCGGGCCTTAATTTCTGAATATACCTTTATATTCCTTTAGCCCCAGAAAAGTTTAAATTTCTCAAAATTAATAAATTTGCATTTTTACAATTAAATAAAAATTGTCATCTGATTTAAAGAACTATTATTATTACCTAGATCAGAGCTCCGCAACCTTTTATCTTCCACGGCACACAACGTTTTTTCGATAATTCCGCGGCACACCGGCAGTAAAAGCTTGCAATACATAAATTACAATAATACGTATATGTCTTATTAGATAAAAACACATAAAATAGCTATATGTATCAAGATAATTATAATCATTTAAGTTTTATATAAATCATTTTGAATTGTACACCAACACAAGAACAAAAATATAAAGTTATAGTTTACAAGTCAAAAAATTATTCTCTTTAAATATTTGTATTAAAATTTGTTTTTTGGTCTTTACTTAAGCCTAATAAATCAAAGTTAATTTATACATAACTAATTTATCAATGAGATATTTGAGCTTGTTTTGATGAACATATGCACATTTTATATTTGGCTCTATATTAGAGAGAGCTACCCGAAGTTCATGGTCAAGATCCTTTAAACGCGATCGTTTGTCATCTTTAATTAGAACCAGTGTCGAAAAGCTTTGTTCGTATAAGTATGTTGTAGAAAAAGGGAGCAAAATTGCAATGGCTTTGTCAGAAATTGTGAATATTCTTTCTTAACTGAAATCTAGAAACATGACGCTTGAACATACATACAATGTATGGTAACTACATGTTTTGTTTTTGTGTATAATTTCGACCCAGAAAAAATACATATTAGCAAAAAAGTTAGAGGAATATTTTACATAGAAAATTTTCTGACTAATGCGGTGGTTAATTTTTTTATTATTACTATCGATAAAATCTCCGCGGCACACTAGTGTACCACGGCACGGCGGTTGAGGAAGCACTGAACTAGATAAATAGACCATTTTCTAGAGATTAAAACAATATAATTTTTTTTTAGTTTACGTTTAGTAGTTGAGATACAGAAGCTCAAAACGTGCAATGTTGAGCACTTGCACAGGCGTTGTTCAAAATCCTAACTCCTTTAAATGCTGAAAACTACCAAAATAATTTATTTTGAAACAAAAATATTTGGATACCTTTGTTTATATATAAACTGAACCTATGTACCAATTTCATTAAAATCTGTTACCATAGTGCCACCACTTTAATTAAATTTTTGCTCATTTCGCATGGAATGACCCATTGATAAAGTTGAGCTTCTTATGGACAAAGCCTCTAGTCACACGTCTAAATCAACTGCCGCTTATTTAACAAAGAAAGAATCAGAAACAGGACATAAAATGTATCCCATTTAATGAAATACCTGTAAAATTACCTGACTCTTCTCGAATGGACTTTTGCGATTTCAGTTTTTTAATGCGAACCTCAGGAAAACGGCATCTAAGAACACTGAACGGACTTTGAAAAATGGTCCAAGAGGAATGAGGTAAAACTGACATGACAGTACTAAGCAAAAATTTACTTTCATGGGAAAATTCGAGCTAGAGCTATCGTCAGAATTATGGCTATCAGATAGAAGCAAATCTCGCATAAAATCGCATTTATATATAAAACTTAACTATCAAAAATCGTTTCCATAAAGTGCGAACGACCTTCTGTAGCTTATACTTAATTAAATAATATTCAAGAATACGTGTTATTGCATTTGGTATTTCAACCGTCGGAATAAATTCTCCACATAAATATATCTAGTAATAAAATGAGGAAAACTTAAGATAGGAAAAATTAACAGAGTAAGCGAGTATTATAATCGTCACATTCTATTAAATATATATATTGATAAATCGTTAGGTTCATTATTACTGGTTTTACGAAACCATGAATAATGGACCCATAGCGTTTTTATTTTCAGGCGTGGCGTCACTCATCGCTTAGAGGTCCCTGGGTGTGGGAGATACACTCTGTCACAAAAAAATATATGCACCCAGAATGAAACGAGCTACTATCACGAAACTTAACATGTATGCAGTGTATGAGGAGATAAGCAAATGATTACAAATTCAGAAGAACAGGCCGTTTTATTAAGATATGGCATGAAAAAGGTTACAAATAAGTAAGTAGTAAATCTACCCCTGGCAGCTATACCAGCCGAAACACGGCATGGCATCGAATCAATGAGGTCACCTATGACCTCATGCGGAAGAACATGTCATAATCTTTCCAACTGGACAGTTATTTCCCCATTGTTATTCCGGGACGGCTGCAGTTGCCTTCAAAGCACGTCCCAGACGTGCTCTATTGGCGAGAGGTCTGGTGACCTTGCAGGCCATGGGAGTAAGTCATATCCTTGAAGACATTGTTGAGAGAGTCGCGCAGTAGTGGACGAACGTTGTCTTGCTTTTAAATGGCACCTGGGCGACTTGATAGCATAGGCAGTACAACTGGCGTTAAAATCTCGTCCACATACTGCGCGCCGTCAAAGTGCGTTGAAGGACGACTAGAGGTGATCGTGTGTCCCAACAAATCGCTCCCCACACTGTCACACCTTATGTACAGTGTGGGGTCGGATTCCTCTCGGCATTTGTTGTCGAGAGGCATCCGGCCATATGCCTCACGACAACAAATGCCGGATCGGACCGGTGGCAAGGCTGCCTCCACACGCGTATGCGCTGGTCATCAGCATTGAGACTGAATCGGATTCATCGCTAAAAATCACACGCCTTCCAGTCGGTCACACTCCAGCTTGCCCGAGGTCGGCAAAAATCCAATCGACACTGCCTGTGATGTGGGGTGTGGTAGGCGTCTTAATGAACGTCGGCTCCTTATGCCTGCGTCGGCCAGTCGTCTCCGAATGGTTTCTCTTGATACCACAGGATGTCTGGAAGGTGGTAAATGGCGTCGAACCGATTCTAGCGACGTTGTTGGTGCGGACGTGGCCGCTCTTATGATTGCGCGCATTTTTGTTCTTGGGACGCCCTGACCCTCCGTGACGGTAGACTATCCCTTCCGAGATCCATTGTTGCCAACACCGAGCAACTACCATATCGCTCCGACCGAGATGGCGGCCGATACGTCTGTTTGACCAACCTGCTTCTCTAACGCCTACTATACGCCCCCCTCTCAAAGTCCGACAATTGTTCGTACTGTCGCCAGTTACGTCTCAGAGGCATCTCAAGTCACAATACCGTCTATCCAAGTTGACAGATTTGTTTGAATAATCCTATGGCACGAGCAATCATGCTTTTTAACTCTCCCAGCTGCGCATCTCATATGCGCATAGCGCGCTTGCCCTGTCTCATCGGCGTCGAAATTTTAATTATTTGCATATCTCTTACCAGACTACATTCCTGCCAAGATTCGTGATAGTAGCTCGATTTCTACTGGGTGCATATATTTTTATTGTGACAGAGTGTATTTAGCTTAATCAATCTCGCGTCAGAATTTTCCCCAGACAACCTTCTAAAACCCCTCAAACTTCCATACCGCAATGGGTCTATTATTATATAATAGTTATTGCATCCGTCTTAATATTGTGGCAATTTCCCTCTCCTCTAGGCGAGCAGAAAGATCATTAAAATCGTCGCCAGCCGTGAACCGATTCTAAAGAATGACAGACTCCCGAGCGAAGAGGAGCTACAATGAAACACCTCTCCGAGGCGCGCTTTTAGAATAAAAGGCCGACGGACTGGCGCCTTGCCTTGACGTTAAACTACAATCAAAGAAACGCCCCTTGACACACGATCTTAACGAGGTAGCCGGGCGATTACGATACAATAATCGTTATCGTTTTGCACACGGCCTAGGCGGACCAGCCTATCTGAATCGAGC
Source organism: Dolomedes plantarius (assembly GCA_907164885.2). Classification (NCBI taxonomy): domain Eukaryota; kingdom Metazoa; phylum Arthropoda; class Arachnida; order Araneae; family Dolomedidae; genus Dolomedes; species Dolomedes plantarius. The sequence goes on along the minus strand of OU015496.1, from coordinate 88,678,690 downwards.
TTGAGAGACGGAGGCTGTTAGAAATTCCGCCAGGGATCAAGCTTTTAAATAAGCCAACGAGAACTTGAAAGCCAGATTTGAGATATTGAGAGATTAGAAGCCAGAGTTTAGGAGTGATAGCTGATCTCCTAGCTCCACTCAATTTGAGTGACTTTGCTATTTTTTGAGGCTCAGCCCTCTGCGTGAAGAAGACAGTTTCTTATCGAGAAAGGTCGGAGGAAAGCGATCGAAACTTGATCTCCCCAGTTTTGTTATTTCTGAGAAGCTGCTAGCTTCCAGTGGAAGAGTGTGTGTCGAGCCGACTAAAACTCTGTGTTAATCCACGTTTCATCTGCGGAGATACAATCTCATCTGATCTTCATCTTTCGCTAAAGGACTGAATTCGACGGCTATTTCTTCCGTGACCTGATCGGCAGTTCATCTCGCTACAGCGTCAGTGTGTCCCTACCTAGAGAGGTTCCAGAAATTCCTCGAACTACTCCGACTTCTATGTACTTCACTGTGTACTATATAAAATTAGATCGCGGCTTAACCGTGTGATTGTTAAATAAAAGTGTAATTCATTAATCTTAAAAGTCTAGATTTTAGTTAAGCTGTCTGCCTTACACGTAACCTGTGACGCTACCTAAAGTGTTTGCTTTTGACACTAATCGCAGGAATACGTTACAATATATCTTAGCAACATGTTATGCTAGTTCCTAGCATACATCTGTGCGAAAACGCCAGACAGGACCGGCCTCAGTGAATGCAAGGCACCCGGACTGTACGAGGGTCCCTGAAAAAGGAGAAAATTATAAGAGCGAAAATTCTTTAATTGGTCAAATCTATTATTTTATAAATGTATTACTAATGATTTTATATCATTTTATGAAATTCGACAAAAAGTAAAGATTTGATTGTTTGATGTTAATCAAAACAGTGCATTACATGGTGCTGATTTTATTGACATTGCTGTGAGTTTTGACAGCTCATGGAAGTTTTAGACTTTAATGCAGGTGCATCTGCATATGCCCAAAATTTCCAGAAAAATACAGGAGTGTCACCATCTGCTATAACCTTTATACAAATGCTTCGAAAAGATAAAAGGTGTAGAAAATCAACCCAGAAGTCATCAGCTGCTCACAAATTATACTGAAAAAAGTGCATTTAGCAAAATTAAAACTTTGAAAAAAAAAAAAAAAAATTAAAAAAAAAATGCCTTACATATTTGGGTCATTTTAGCAAATTTATTCCTACATATTGAAAAATGTCCTCATAAATAATTCTGTATGCTAAGCAGCTATACTAAAAAAGTAATTTGGGTAGTATAGTCACTTAATTGTAGAGTTATTTTACACTAATTATGTTAAATTATTCCTCATGGGAGCTTAAAATAGTGTAAAAAGTAGCAAATGGTAAGTATTTCTGAAAAGCTGAGTACTTGAATCTTTAAACCCCTTTATCTCAGAATGTGTTTTTTCAAGATTTGTCATCTTCAAATTGATATATCTCAAATTCTGTTTCTCCTACATAGCTGAAATTTTGTATAGATATTCTTTGATATAATTTTTTTTATTTGTCTTCAGGATTTTTAAATATAAGCAAGGGTTTTGTAAATATTGTCCATAAGACAAAAAAATCACCCCAAAATATCCAATTTTTTTGCTTTATGAATTTAAAAAAAATTTGTAAGCAATATTGTTACAAATCCTGAAGACAAATTAATTTAATATCTTTTCTCTACATAAAAGTGAAAGATTTGAAAATAGCTATTCCTTCATAAGTTATATCAAAATCAAAATGTGTTTAAATTTAAAATGTTTTAAATTTTAAAAATTTTGACAGTTGTTCATATGTACATTAATACCCATATAAACATATATCTGAGAAAAAAATTTCATTACAAAGTGATTATAATTAAAAAAATATAATTTTGTGTCCCGGACCCCCTTAATTTCATATTTACAGACACAGGTTGGGGAACTATTCCATGGTATGCGAGGAAAGTCAAAAAAGAAACGAGAAATATTTGAATTTCACTCGTTCCGTTATATATACCACAGTTTGGATACTATACTGATACCTGCAGTGATAATCGTAACATGAATCTGAATCCAGAGTATTGAATTCTTGATTTGATATTCTTGTAAGTGAAAAACTACACTGCTGGCCACCCAAATTGCAACACCAAGAAAGACAAGAGATATCACAACAAAATTTATTTTGTAGATAACATGTTGACCAAGTATCAAATGATTAAATTTATAGACTTCTGTGAAGTGTGGTTCCTGCCAAAATCAGTAGCCAGAGTAGCCGCCATTGTTGGAGATCACCGCTGCCACACGCCTCGGCATTGATTCAAAGAGACTTTGGATGAGTTCTTGGGGTACAGCAGACCAAGTAGCTTCCCCACGTTGCCAAAGTTGATCTGCTGTGGCAGCTGGGGATGGAATCTGGGTCAATCGTAGAGCAACCATGGAAACATTTTATCTATCGGCGAAAGATCCGGAGAGCGAGGCGGCCAGGGAAGCAATTCAATCTGGCGATTGACGAAGAACCGTTGGACAATGCGTGCCACGAGTGGTCGCGCATTATCCTGTTGAAATATGGCTGTGAGCAAGCCCTGAAGGTAAGGAAGGACAACTGGCTCCAACACCTCGGAGATGTAGCGCTGGCTGTTTAAAGTACCGGCAATGCGTACTAGAGGTGTGCGAGAGTGATATCCACTACCGCCCCATACCATAATACCCGGTGCAGGACCAGTGTGGCGGTACATAACGCAGCTGTTCAGCATCCTCTCTTCACGGTGTCTCCAGACTGGAATGCGACCATCGTGGTGTTGCAGACATAAGCGTGACTCGTCAGTAAAGATAATTTCACTCCACTCTGCCGTCCACATCCTTCTGTCATCGCACCATTGGCGGCGGAGACGTCTGTGGTACTGCGTCAAGGGTTAGACAAAGCAAATGGACGTCTTGCGGACAGACCACTCTGCTGTAAACGGCGTCGAATGGTACGCGCAGACACTGGATGATGCGTTACAGACTGCATGTGCTGTGCTATTGTTCGTGATGTGACTGAGCGATCCGTCACTGACATGCGCACAATTTGCCTGTCAGCACGTGAAGTGGTGCGCTGAGGTGGATGCGATCGAACACGCCGGTCCGTCATACCCTCCTGCATCCAACGATCACATATCCGCATTACAGTTGTTTGGTTTCGTCCAACACGACTACCGATTTCCCTGAAAGATAATCCACAATCTCGGTAGGCCACTATCCTTCCTCTGTCGAACTCGGATACTTGATCAAAAGATGATCGCTGTTTTCGACGAGGCATAATTGATCGTTTTTTTGAAAAAACCACAAGAAAAACACAATTGCCGAACTTGAAATCGTCGTAATCTCCAAGCCTTAAATAGCGATTTGAAGTGGCGCCACAGGCGCGCGTGATGTGCGTCTGCGCTGAAATTCTAATCATTTGCATATCTCACCTCCACTAATGCATGTTGTAAATTTCATGTTATTTGCATGTTTTCTTCAGGGTGTTGCAGTTACAGTGGCCAGCAGTGTATATAGCTCTAAATGCAACATGACACGAGCTCGGAATTTCACTCACGCCGAAAATATATAGAGTTGGCGTCCGTCTTGTTCAATCAGAATTCTGCATGAAGATTACCTTTGTTCAACAATGTTCGCAGAACTATTAAACATATTTGCTATGCTAATTACCGGGAAAGATATTGTTAAAAGCTGCGATTTTTCCTTAATAATTAATAATATGGCAAGATAAAAGTCAAATATTTAAATACGTTAATATTTATTTGCTTATTACCATGTTTTTATTAACTCGCTTTCTTGTTTGTTTGTGTGTGTGTGTGTGTTTGTCCAGTACAAATCTTGCAATCGATTTTTAACTAACTCCCCGACTAGCTAGACATTTGAAACTTTTAGAATAGCTTAGAACACGATGACACTGCATTCTTTTGATATTTTCAAACAGAAGGTTAGATATTATTAAACAGTCTAACGATTCAAAATAATTTAAATTGAATGATTTAGAAAATTCTTATTTCTAAATCTCTATATACTTAAAATTCTATATCCTGGTTGCATGTTATAACAAAAGACAAGAAAAATAATTTATAAACGATCTAAACACAGAGAAATTTTTTTTAAAGATCATAATATTAATAAATGTTAGTGTAATAATTGTTTAATAATAAAAATGGCCTTTGAAAACTATTTTTATTTCCTCGGGGGAAAGAAAAACCAATATTTTATCGTTTGCTCACTAAAAAGAACTTAAGTCATTCAAACTGCACAGAAAATGTGGCAGCAGATGTAATTCGTATTTAAAATGTTTCAGAATTGACCAACAGAATAAAAACTGAAAATCGGTTAAATTCTTACGCTGTTCGAATCTTATGATGGGTGAACATTTTACAAATAAAGACAATAAGTATAAGGTACGTTTATATATAACCAAACGTTTTAATTTTTACATATCGATGCTTTTGCTTAGATATTAGAGTCTAAATAATTGCAAAACATAGTTAAAACAAATTAACGTGAATATAAATTAATTACTAAATACAAATAAATTGCGCACTAATTTAAAGACTTGTTTTTTTAGTTATTGTTTCAAATATTACATTTAATTAACATAAAATCAAATAACACCAAAAAATATTACTGCATATAATTATAACAAGTATTTAAGTGTTAATACCTTTATTACTTTCGTATAATTTCATGTAGGAAATAACCGAAGATTTTGATTATTCCAAACTGACAGTTTACCACCGAAGATTTTAATTATTCCAAACAGACGTTTATATATAACCAAACTTTTTAATTTTTACATATCGATGCTTTTGCTTAGATATTAGAGTCTAAATAATTGCAAAACATAGTTAAAACAAATTAACGTGAATATAAATTAATTACTAAATACAAATAAATTGCGCACTAATTTAAAGACTTGTTTTTTTAGTTATTGTTTCAAATATTACATTTAATTAACATAAAAAACAAATAACACCAAAAAATATTACTGCATATAATTATAACAAGTATTTAAATGTTAATACCTTTATTACTTTCGTATAATTTCATGTAGGAAATAACCGAAGATTTTGATTATTCCAAACTGACAGATGAGATGGAAACTATGCTCGAATATTTAGAACAGCTATCAGACGAAATAATAAAAATGAAAGGTAACTTTTTTCCCCTAGCATTTTAAATTATTACATACAAGGGTATTTTAGCATACCTTTCAAAGGATTTTATTTACAGAAGGAGCTCTTTTCACAATACGTAAGACTTTATAGAACAGAAAAAATTTACAAATCTGATTTAATAAAATATTTGTACATGACCCCATAACACAATATTGCACTAACTTCTATAGTCACATAAACAAACCTTTAAATTAATATAATTTTTTTAAAAAAGATAATTAAAATTTTGAGATTTTTGTTCTAATTGAAGCTTTCCAATTTTCATCTCATGCTAAACCCGTATAATTATCAGAGCATATTTAAAATGAGGTGTGAACAGCACAATACGAATATTTTTTTTCGCCACACGAAAAACTAGCAACAATACTAAAATCTGAAAACGTCTTTTGAAATACACTCAAGAGCCAAAACATTATGACCACCTGTCAATAACGAGTTGGCCCACCTTTGGCGCGCAACACAGCTTCAACCCGCCTTGGCATGGATGCCACAAGTCCTTGGTAGATGGCCGGAGACCGATTGTACCAGATGTTTAAGCAACGGTCACGCAAATCCGAGATATTGCGAATTGGTGGTCTTTGAACTCTGAGCTGTCGTCCCATGACATCCCAAATGTGTTCTATCGGATTGAGATCCGGTGAGTTAGGCGGCCAGGACATTAACTGGAATTCAGCATCATGTTCCTGAAACCACTCCAACACAATTTTAACCTTGTGACACGGGGCGTTGTCCTGTTGGAACATTCCATTTCCAGCTGGAAAATCAGAGGCCATGTAAGGGTGCAACTGGTCCGCAATGATGTTCAGATACCCTGTAGCATTCATGGTCTGCTCTACCACAACCACGGGTCCCAGAGACGCCCAAGAGAACGTCCCCCAAAGCATAATACCGCCACCACCGGCCTGTGTATGACCTACTGTACATTGAGGGAGCAACAGTTCTCCTGGAAGACGGCGTATCCTGACACGGCCATCGGCGTGATGAATGACAAACCGTGATTCATCTGACCAGGCAACTCTCTCCCACTGATCCATGGACCAGTCGCGATGTTCCCGGGCCCAGCGCAGGCGCAGTTGGCGATGACGCTTGGTCAGCAAAGGCACACGAGTGGGACGTTTGCTGCGTAGCCCCATATCCAACAGTGTCCGCTGAGCAGTGTGCTGCGATACTATTCTACTTGGCCCTGCATTGTATTGGGCTGTCAGCTGAGCCACTGTCTGGCTCCGGTTTTGCTTCACCACGCGAGACAGTCTCCGACGACCTTTTTCTTTGATAGCGTGTGGACGTCCAACACCATGTCGTCTACTGCTGGTTTCACCGTCATTCATCCACTTTGCATAAGTACTAACAACTGTAGGTCGCGAACAACCCACGAGTCGTGCAGTTTCGGAAATACTTGTTCCGAGCCTTCGAGCCATTACAATCTGCCCTCTATCAAAGTCGCTTAGATCAGCAGCCTTTCCCATCACACACAGAAGTAAGTGAAAGAATGATTCTTCAGACTCTCCAGCAGCAGTTAAATACCACTTCCATCTGATCACGGGCCTTCGACGTCATCCAGGCGAATTCATTGCAAAATGTAGGGATGGTCATAATGCTTTGGCTCTTGAGTGTATATGCATTGACAAGAATGAGAAAATTCAACTTGCATACCAACCAATTTTGCTTGAAATAAAGCAGACAAACCTCTTTTCAAGAAAATCTTTTTTTGCGAAAAGTACTGTAGCTCGTGAAGATATCGAACACGACACTTCCTACAGACAAGTGCAGTATACCATTACATCACAAAGACATCTGATAATTTTCTCTTTCAAAGTTCAAGCTTTTAATGTTTTTAACTACCAAGCCTTAGGCAATTTTCGTGTTTTACAAAACTATATTCTCACGGTCATAGCAAAAGATAGCATTAAAATTAGTGTTTCATCTCGGGAAAAAGTATAATTTGTTTTTCTCATGTTTCGAGAATTAGTGATTCTTCTCCAGAAAAAAGTAAAATTTGTTTTTTCATATTGTCAGAAATTTATTTCTTGGGAATCGATATCGAAATTATTCTTCTTGTTTTTATCAACTACTAGCTGAAAACCCGCGCTTCGCTACGGAGTACATTCAAATTAAATACCACGGTCAACGTATGCAATTTATGCCAAAAAATAAATATATATATTTATAATAAATGCGATGATCAATGTATACAATTGATGTAAAATATATATCTATCTATATATATATATATATTTATAAAAAAATCGTAAGGGATATGCATTTTTTTTTGATAATATCCAATCGTCTGCTGCATTAGAAAGAGAAAAAAATATTTTTTTTGTGTATTTAGTTGTTACGCACGTGACGATAAATTTATTGAAAGTACCAGAAAAAGAAATTACGTGATCAGCATTTAATGAATTAAATTCTAAAAATTAATCTTTAAAAATTCACGAAAAATCAGGAAATGGAGGTAAAAATTCGAAAAAAATTTCATTTTGAAGGATCTTTTATGATCTTTCTCGTGATATAAATTTTATAACCCTCAATGTATTATTTTAAATGCAAACGTAAAAAAAGTTTAAAAAACAGCTTAAAAATTTAATTTAAAAAAATCTAAGAATTTTTGAAAAATCTTTCTTAATGCACCCCTACACTATTAGAAGAATCGCCATGCAAAATTTCAGCCCTTTAGGTCCAGCGGTTTGGTCTGTGCGTTGTATGTCAGTCAGTCAGTCAGTGAATGAATGAGTCAGTTACGGAACTGTTTTATATATATAGATAGATATAGATTAAACGTTTGTCACTTGGAGAAACGTTTAATTGACAAAACGTTTACAATATAGACGTTTACAATATAAACTTTTACGATTGACAAATGTTTATAGATACACATTGGTATCTCAAAATTAGAGTAAGAGATGAAATAAAAATACAAAAATAAAAAAAGGATTTTAAGTAAAGAATGTTTTTTTAATTATTTTAAGCACCTAAAATAATATTCAAATTAATATTACGTTACTTAATAATTGTGTGCACGTCCGCCATCTTGGATTTTTTTGCGCCAACTTGGCGATTTTACCGTGTTTTGAGGAGTGGAAAAATTCTCGCCAATGTGTTTTAAGCGGTGTTTTCAAAACGCTGGACTTTGAATTTTTTTAGCTATTTAATAAAAACCACCTGTTTAAATTATGAAACTTAGAAAAATTTTTGAAAAATCATTTAAACGTTGGACTTAGATTTATTGTTGGGTTTTTGATAAAAACCACTTTTTTCTGAAAAAATCGTTCTCAAATATTGGAAATTTTGGGTTTTTCTTTTAGCTTTTTTAATAAAAACGACCTTTTTAAATTGTGAAACTTAGAAATATTTTTGAAAAATCATTTAATCGTTGGACTGAGATTTTTTTTTGTCATTTTTAATTAAAAACTACCTTTTCAAATTATAATCCATATGAAAATTTGGTCAAATGAATTTTACTTACAGATAAAATTTCAATGCCATCTATTCAGTTTGCCCTAACTCTTTGACTAATAGCAATGAATCACCAAAATATTATGCCAATATATTGTTAATTAGAAAAAAATACAGCATTTTCGTACCACCTAAATAACTTGCAATTTAAAAATTATCTAAAATTGAGCTTTGAAAAATGTAAAATAATTATGAACCCATAAATTTATGGTGAGTAACCAGATCCTCTCTTTTTTTTCTTTTTTTTTTGTTGTTAGGGCATTGTGGTAATGAAATTTTACTTCAGATTTGACCTTAACCAAATATTTGGTGCATACAATAAAATCGGGACAAGGATTATTTGACCATTTATCCTGCTGTGTTGGAAATAAGAAAAAAAAAACCCTTTTCCTAAACCAATAACTTAACCTTAACTAACTTTTTAACTTAGGTTCCTGGGGAGAGAGAAGTTGAACTTCAGTTATTTAAATTTATTTGTAATCCACTACAACTTGGAATTATAAAATATTTTAAAATATATTGTATTTAAAATGTATACTGTATTTTACATTTTACGAAAAAATGATGGCAGATAATTTTTACTTCAAATAAATGAAATGGTGTATCATTATAGTATACTAATTGACAATCGATAAACAAAATTAAAAGCAACTTAAATTTAATAAGTTAACGAAAAATTGATAATGGATTCAAAAATTTTCAACAAAAAGACTCTTAGTTTTAAAAATAATTTACTCTTTTGAGTCTAGTCAATTTGACTCAGATTTCCAGGTCAAGGCCAAGATCTGACCTAAAATTATTATACTGTAATTAAAAGATCACATCAGAAATAACTGTTTGATCTTAAAATTAGAGAATTTGACATTGGGTTATTTTTACCAGAACGCAATAATTATCGCCATGCGAAATGCGCCAAACCCTGGCGGAAAAATCCAAGATGGCGGCCGTGCACACAAATCTAGAGTATCCCCCCTAACTTTATTTCTACTGATCAGATATACATAATATATAGCCTATGTCCATCTGGAATAATGTACCTTTCAAACAGTGAAAGAATTTTTCAAATAGGTGCAGTGGTTCCGGAGATTACCCTCCACGTATAAAATCTGCTCTCTCTTTATATATTAGTATAGATTTGTAATGGTCCCTGTTTACTGTTTTTATTGCAATACCTGGAAAATGTATAAATATAATTTTATTTAAAACTACACTGCTCAAAAAAAATTAGGGGAGCAAGCAAAGAAGTTAAGAAAACCGTGCGAGACAGCCACGTATTGGCATAAAATGGATAGTACACGGGTATCAATGCGCAATACAGAAAAAAAGACGTAAAAAAAAATGTAATTCAGCTTTAATTCTTTGAAAATATGGAAAAAACATGAAAAGATGATTTAGGGCAACAATTTGGTTACATGTAAACGATAAAAAAAGTATTGTTTAGAAATGATGCAAGATTTTTAATATGGCGTGTGGTCTCCTCGGACAGCTAAGACTGCTGCACACCTGTTTTCCATGGATGCGATGATGTTATCGATAAAACTTTGGGGAATACTGTTCCACTCCTCAAGAAGTGCAATCTCCAAGTCTCGGAGAGTAAAAGGAGGCCTTGGTCTCGCAGCAATGCGTCGTCCGAGCACGTCCCAAACATGCTCGATTCGATTCAGGTCAGGAGAGCACGCTGTCCATTCCATACGCTGTATTGTTTCAGCTTCAAGTATGTACTCCACAAGATGAGCTGTATGCGGTCTGGCATTATCATGCTGGAAAACAAAGGAATCTCCAATGGCTGCAGCGTAAGGTATGACATGAGGTTTCAGTATCTCGTCTGCATACCTTCGGGCCGTCAAAGTACCATTCCGAATAATATGCAGGTCCGTACGTCCACCGATGCTGATTCCATCCAATACCATAAAACCAGCTCGTCTGTATTGTGACCTTTCATTAACGAATGTGGGGTTATTTCGAGTGCCCCTTTCCCTCAATACCAAAACACGTCGGGTGTCACACTCTAGACTGAATCGGGACTCGTCTGTAAACAGCATGTTTCTCAGAATCTCGATGTTCAGCAGCTATTCTTCTTCGGACCACACGGTGGCGTGAGCTCAACGGAATGCAGACCATTGACCTACGTGCATAGAGACCTCCCTGATGAAGCCTAATACGTACTGTTTGGCTGGACACCCTTCGTCCTGTTGCCAAGAGCAACTGTCTTTGAAGCTGACTAGCATTGTCTGTTCTGTTTCGATGAGCTGTTAACAGTATATACCGGTCATCAGTTGCTGTAGTGGCGCGTGGCCGACGTCTAGCATTCCCTGTTTCTTGGAATCGATTCCACAGCCTTGCAACGACACTTCTGGCGACTGCAACAGCGTACGCGACACTACGTTGTGTTTGCCCGGATTAAAGTATGCCTATAATACCCCATGCCATGGATTCCGGTAAATCACGTTGTTGAGACATTTTCAAGTCACCTTTTCTGTAACATCCCGATTTCCGCCCTTATGATCTTTTTGTGGTTTTTGACGTCATGAACTTTGATTTGCATATGAAGTTTTCTTTTTCTGTTTCCTGCTAGACTTTAAATAATGGATGATTTATTTTATGTTACTTATCAGTGTAAGTATTTGCGTGATTTCGTTAAAACCACGTGCTCCCCTAATTGTTTTGAGCAGTGTACTTAAGTGATAACATACATTTAAATGTAACATTTAAAAGTACTATTTATTGAAAACTGTTTCATTATTTCTGAAATTTTGAATCGTGAAGAATTGTCTCTTCAATCAGAATTAAATTAATGTAAAACAAAAATTAGAGAGAAGTGAAACCTGGTGTTACTGACAAATATCAGACTAGTGAATATGAATTTCATAAATTTCAAGCAACAGATACAAGAACATCAAATTTGGAACTACTTAGAGTTGCTTTGTCCACAATAAAGCTTAAGTCTTCACAAAATGAAAGTAATTTTTTTTAACCATTTTGTTAACTCACTAACTATTTTGTTACAAAAAGAAATCAATTGTCTAATACTACTTTGGATGCACTATGTTTTTTGAAAATTTATTTCGAAGTTAAACAATAAACGCATTAAAGTTTGTTTTGCAATCCTTTTTTTTTACATCTACATATTGTATTTTGTGTTAAAGTAATAAATTACATGAATTCAGTATTAAAGAGATATATTTCTTTGTTATATAATCTTTTAAGCAGGCAAATGTTACTCAATATTCTATGAGAATTCTTGAGCAATAAGAGCTCAAATTTCCTATTCTCGAGAATCTTACTTAAACACTAGCTAAAATCATGATGGTACCTAGTCAGCACAGAAAATAAAATTCTGAAATTGTTAAAATGAATAAAAATAAAATTAACACAGATATTAAAAAGGTATAGAGATATTAAATATGAAAAAATAATAATAAACAGCGTTGGCTTCTTAAAAATAAATGCATGTGGCATTAAAGCAGTTAAGTCCATACAAATTTCAAGCACACCTAGATCACAATAATAGGGTTGCCAAGTGCTCCAGAAATTGCATAATTTAGGATTTTTGAATGAAAATAGGGTAATAGAGATAACAGGCAGAAAGTATGAAATTAATCTACCTCATTTTTCCAGAAGAAACAAACAAATGCATCGTATAGCACAGCATTCAAAACCTCATAGATGCCTTTATGAATTTATGGTATTTTAGCAAATTTATGCCTGCAGCACTTGGGACCCATGTTTTAAAACACAGAAAAAAAATAAATAAAAGCAACAACATATTGCAAAGGTTTTCCAACATTCAATTGAGTAGAGATCCTCTCCCACATTAGGAAATAAAGACTTTATCAACAAGGGAAAATATTAGATATCAACAAGGGAATATTTTAGTTTTCATGATGTAATTCTAAATATTAATCATCCCACAATGGTAAAAAATTAAAATAATATAAAGTGTATCATACGTCTGAATACAACATGTTTTTGATATTCAAGTAATACATTAGTAACTGTCTTCCATTTATCAAAAATCACTATTATGACCATTTCTATAATACTGCAGCAAAGTCATATTGAGAGAATAAATGGTTTGAAGTTTGTGATATTTTAAAATTATGGAAACTAAAGATAACCGTGATGAGGACCTCATGGCCCAAACTTGATCCACATCCTAGAACTCGGGAATTACTCGGATCCAAGTTGCACCTTTTATATAAAAATACTACGGTAGATATCTGAATGTGATTAGAAAACAACGCAGTATGATGTGAACTTGTGCAGTAAATTTGGAGCCGTGAATAAGGGGGGTTGCACGTTATGTTCATGTAATACATTAAAACCTAAAAGTAATGCTCTCCAGACATAAGCAGCATTATATTGGTATCTATAAACTGGAAATTCATAACCTTCATCAATTGGAAACTTGGTCCTTTTGGATGGGGAAGTAAAGAAAAGTTAATTGCTATCCTGTATCTATCTTTATAGTAACCCAGTCATACATTCATCAGGAAGGCAATGTCTGGGAGACATTCCACCACACTATACAAAGCAGGCGACAAAAATTAACTTTTAATTTTGTACAAATAATCTCATCTACAGATATTACGGCAATACTTTAAAGTGCATTACTGAGATATAACCATGAAGGGAGGAGGAAAAAAACCCACGTCATTCCACCCAAAAGAAGCTTTAAAATACTTAAAATGAATTTTGATTTCTAAAACAGTTTATGAAAGTTGTCATCACTGCAATTACATTAAGGAGAGTGCAAAATGGGCATCCAAGGAAACAATTTTTCCTGTTACACAAACTAAGAAAAATCCAGGAGACTCAAATTTTAGATCTATAAAGCCTATAATGGCCCTTTGCCCTTATTAATGATTTTTTTTTTCCAGTTGAATGTGCAATTACAAATATTGAACTTGCTAGTACAGTTGATGCTATAGATTTTGAATCAAAAATACAGCATGTAGAACAGATAATTGATAAGTTTGGATACAATCATCAGGCAGAAGAGAAAATGGAAGAAAAAGATGATCAGAAAATGCCAAGTGCTGAAAAAAACAAGGATACAGTAGACCAAGATTGAATGCATAATTATAAACAATTAAATGCACTTAATGAAAAATCAACATATCTGCAAATAGATTTCGGCTATATCATTAACATTTATTATGTTAACATTTAATTCATTGCCAATGTGTAATTTTTAGCATTTTGTAACTGCTATTAATGTCATATTATGAGTAATAAAGTGCATTTAAGTAAGCAGAATTACATTTATAATTTTCATGAAGTATGTTTTATCAGTACAAGTTTTGTAAAAATAGCTAAAAATATACATACAACTGACATTTACACAAATCTTAAGTAAAATTAATTACATTTTAATGTTGGCTGAGATATTCCTATTGCACATGGCATGAAACAAAGCAGTAGTTCATGAATTTTTAAAGCTTGCAGACCACAATATTTTGACAGATTTCTAATTACCAGGATCAGTTTTTTGGTTAGTGATTAATAGTTAATAATTAACATTAGAAGCAACATTTTATGTTGAAAAATTCTTTAATTTGTGCTATACAAAGATTTTTTTTTTTCAGAATCTTAGTAATCAATTTCCTAAATAAACATAGTTTGAATAAAAATAGTTTCTTGTTGAAAAATAATTATTAAGATTTAAGCAATTATTCAAACAAAGGTCGAGTATTTGACACATTCAATTTTTTTTTCTAATGTGGAGGCATTTGTTGTGACATATTTACACAATATATTATGAAATCTTGTTGGTCCCAGTTTAAGATCCCTGTGAAGCAATGGGGAAAAAAAAAAAGTTTTTTAATTTTAAAGGTTTCTTTTAAAAATCTTAATGAAAGTAAATATATTGTAGGGGATAAAAATGATTAAAAGTTGAGTTATCTCACATAAATTCTCGGAATATAAATTTTTTAATAAATAGGAACCCTTTTTCCTAACTCATTACATTGATTATCTTATTTTGCTCTTTCAGGGAACACAAATTAATAAGGGTAATGGTATTTTTCCTTCAGTAATTAATATAGACACATGGTTTGTGCAATAAAACTTATGTGTCTGATGGATAAAATGTCTTTTCAGCTCATAAAATAAAATTTCAATTCTTTTATTTAGTTTACAAATCCTCAACATCTAATTGCAAGTATTCAAGGGTATAATTTTATTAATGTGTACTTTGAAAAGTTTTCATTCATAACATATAAGTTAATGCAAATGAATCTCAATTTTTCAAAAAGCTTTTTTTCTCTCTCCTTTTGATTTTTTTTTTTTTTTAAACACAGTAACTATTTGATAACTTTCACAGCGATAAAACAATTAAATACACCAAAACGACAATTTAAAACTCCATTTAAGAAGTTATACTGCAAAATGCCTTATCTTAAAAGTTGTTTTAGGTACTACGCTGTGGATTATATGTTTATAGGATTTAACCTTTTGGACAGTCCTATTTATGTTATTTAATTTTTATATTTTAAAGAAAAAGAAAAATTATTTTTTTGTAAACTAATTTAATTGACATACAGCAAAAGTTACAGAAATTTCAAATTAAATATTGAATCAACTTAGAATTAAAAACAGATATTTGTATATGATGTGGCCATACATTTAAAATTTCAAAACATAACAATTATTCATAAAGTGTTTCACAGAAAAATTGGAAAACAAAGGATGAAGAAATTACACTCAGTTAAAAAGCATTGATTTTGGGTTTAACACATTAATCAAATTAAAGACTAAAGGTATTGCATTAATGTTAATAAAAGTTAAAGCTATCTCTCTAGAAAATATTGGAAGGCTTAGATTTAATTTTTTTTTTTTTGTAAATAAGTTTATTATATTATTTAATAAAATGATGTAACTAATATTGCAAGTTTCATATTAATAACTGATAAATTAGGTAATTTCTGAATTATTTACATTTTATATTTTATGCAATCAAATATAAGCATTAAATTTTAAAAAAAAAATGATTTTATATACTGTTACAGAATTTTGTGTTAAACATTGTGCCAAAATATAATTGGCACTATATATTATAAAACAATATATTAAAAATCTCATAAGACATTTATAAAATGCTAAAAACAAAATATATATATATATTTGAAATCTAAAGCATGAAGAAATAACATTAAAACATTACATTTATTTTGTTATTGGATACATTTATCTAATAAATGACTAAAGATATTATATTAATGTTAACTGAAGGTAGCATAAATAATGCTCTCTAAAGAAATTGTAGCGAAGCTTAGACATTGAAGAAATTTTTAAGTAAACATTTTTTTAAGTACTCATTACTATCAACATTGTTATGTTTATGTAATAAAAAATTCTAGTTGGAAAAGAAAATTTTCTCCGTTATTTTGTACCAAGGTAGATTGATTGATAAAGTGAGAACACTATCATTCACTTTTTTTTATATATAAAACTAGAGGTAATTAGACCAAGATAACAGTTTAAAGCAGATTTCAAACAGCTACAAACATTCATGCCAATAGCCAAACTCAAACCCCACAGACTCAGCTAATGGATGCTAACATCCAACCTATTTGGGCACTGTTCAGTACTCCATGCCAAGGAAATAAACCCTAAAATAACCCCATATTTCAGAATGTAATATACATAATTGTAAGAGAGGTGCTAAATTCAAAAACTCAGAAGAAAGAGAGTTTATAGACACCCTCTTGTGACACATACCAGTATATTTATTGAAGGGGCAGGAGGACAGTTCTTTTTTCTCTTAATTGACTGTTTCGTTTTTCACTGGTTATGATTTTAGGATTAAACTGAATTATCATTCATACATTTATTATTTTTCACTCTTCAGAATGGTTCTAGACACCAGCTAACTGATCTAAAGTAGAATGTGAGCAGACTTTTTAATTTGAAATTGGTAATACCTTAAAATGTCTAAAACAGTGAATATTTCAGATAACTCCCATCCTTCTTTTTTTTTTTTAAATAATACAAAACTCCCCCTTGATGCTGCAAGATATAGAATTCAGACAGAGTGAGATAGAGGAAGAAATCAGACGACTTACAAAACAAAGCTATTTCTGCAACCATTGAAAAACAATAACCAGAAACAATTTTATTAATACACACACACATATATATATATCTATACATCTATAAAAATAGAAAAGATGAAGATTTATAATATAAGTACAAAACACATGAATTAAAAACTGCAACCATGCACACATCAGCAAGATTCATGGTAGCACGAGGAGCATAGTGAAGATCAGTTTTTAAGTTTTAAAGAATTAAGGGAAATGATTATATGTCTGAATATGCTAAGATTTGTAAGGTACTGACTTTGAATGTTGTCACAAACTATAAAAAGCTGGACTATTTAGATTTCATTATATACTTTAACATATGAAATAACTCTCTTATGACAAACATCAGAGATTGCACTGACTTCATAAATTTATGTGTCCTTGAGAAATTCTGTTTTAAATACTTAGGGTCCCTTGCTCTAATTTGAGTCTT
Source organism: Dolomedes plantarius (assembly GCA_907164885.2). Taxonomy (NCBI): domain Eukaryota; kingdom Metazoa; phylum Arthropoda; class Arachnida; order Araneae; family Dolomedidae; genus Dolomedes; species Dolomedes plantarius. The sequence continues at coordinate 88,661,490 of OU015496.1, read as the reverse complement.
TTATTAATAATTTGAGATAAGAGAATGCATTACAACTTTAATCTTCCATTATTTAAAACCATTTCTGTAAATTTTATTTGTAAAACTGCATTACAAAAGTTTTCCCAGTTTCCTGTTTACTCCAAAATCTTTAATTCAAAAGCAGAAGTACCAACTTCCCATAAGCTTCTTCATGAGTCAAGTTTCTAAATTTCAGTATTTTTTTCAATGAGGGCACTAACGTTATTTGCCCCCCCCCCTCCCCCCTACTTTCACAACTTTAAAAAAAACCAGTGTGATTACATGCTAATTTTCTGTGTATGTTTTATGGTATATAAAGTTCAATGTTGTCAGCAGCATATATATATGCAAGTGCAACATTTAGGGAGGAACATTTCTAATTTTCTTGCACAAAGAAATAGAAGTTGTAGCTTTCAATAGGATAAAAGAGAGCATCTCAGACACAGAAAAGTAAACACAATATGTTGGAGAAAATTCCATATAGTGGCAAGAACATTTTGACAGCACAAAGTCATGCTGTTTTGTTAAGCAACACATACAGAAAAAAAGTATTAAGCGTAATTCCATATTTGTATTTCCATTCACAATAATTCCTGTTCAAACCTTTAGTGCTGAAAACAATTCCCATTTCCTACTCAGACCAACCATTCTATGATGGTGATTTTAATGTAGGATTACGTTCCTCCATAACGGTCCATGGTAAAGCAAAATTTCAGATGTCCATCGCCGCAAATTATAATTTTGGCAACGCACCAAACCCAGTCTGTATCGTATGGGCAAGCAGTATACAGTTAAACAGAAAAGTACCAAAATCCTTCAAATATATATATATAAATAAAATAAAAAATAAAAAAAAGAGGTAAGCAAAGATAAGTAATCCTATGTTAATAACCCGCAGTAGTTTCGTTAGAAGAGACTACCTGAAATTTTTTTTATTACTTTAGATTACATTCGGTTCTCAAATTAAGGGCAATTACTAACAACTTTTCTTTTCATTATGTTTTAAAGTTAGAATGGTTCAGCTGTATTTTTAAAAAATATATTACTGCAACAAAATTTATATGACTGCCACAATATGTCACTAAAACTACACACAATAAGTACACAGCCAACATTCTGCAGATTTAATTTTCCTTCAAATAAAGCTTATTTACAACTTGGAACATTAACAGGAATAATAGAGACAAATTTTTTTTTGTCAACTATGCTTGTGATGCAAATAATGTGAAAATGATGTCTTTCCTACAAAGCATACTTTTTAAAAGAGCATGCAAATTTAGCACATAGTTATGAGAATAATTTGACTTATTAAATGGCTAAACTGAACTTAATATCTAACAGCAATATTGGGCTACCAATAAAAAAAAACAATAGTTCAATGATTCCTGTTTAATACTTGAAATTTTAAAATTTACAGACACATGCAAGTGTAGAAATACACAGAATATTATATACAAGTTTTTATGTACATGAAAATGAAATAGTTTATGAGAATTGGTATTTATACATTTATTAACAATTTTCCTCTAATATTTGCATATTAAATGTTACATAAGTACAAAAATTTCCCCCCTAAATAAAATAAAATCCATGACAACAATGCACAAAACAAATATTTAAGCCCACTACAATACTTATTTAGTTTGCTGTTCCAATGTGAATTCAAAAATGGGCATGATGAGATGAGAACAGGCGAATTGATTAAAAAAACAAGAAAGGTTTTCCTCAAACAATTTTCCACAAATTATACACAGAATATGCATAATTATCTTAAGAACTAATACTCTTAAAATTAAAATTCTAACTTTTCATATTCAAACTTAACAGTTGGTAAATAATTCCAAAGCTCTTGAGGATTACTTAAAAGACTTGGGGAAACCTGAAATTAAAAAAAGAAACTTCAGTGTTAAATGCAAACAAATTTTTAAAAAGAGGACAAAACTTTAACACTAAAAAGTAAAAACTATGTTGATGATGATGATGAAGATAATGTTCTATAGATGCATTTAACAGTTTTCACCTTTTTTCTACAAACAATACAATGTTAATGTTCAGATTTTAAAATGGCAGAGTAAGTTCTTTACATATTAGTGATCATTCCAGATCATAACTTTCTAATCTATGATGATGATGGTGATGATTATATTAAATTTGTTAATATTAATATTTTTAACATTTTGAGAAAAACAACATGATTTACTCCAAAACAGTAGTTTACATTAAAATTTTTATAAGATAAAAAACAAAGAAATATTACCTTTCCTAAAGAAAAATTTTACAGTACAAAGATAAAGTATCAGAACTAAATAAAGAAATTAAAACTACAGCAATATGCAAATCAATCCCTATTTCTTTAATGTACTTCTTAGAATCAAACTTTTACTACTCTAAACTCAAGAAGTATAATATTTAAAAAAAAAAAAAAAAAAAACTTTATATGTGTTCATTTTTTCAGTAATTTGATTTGAAATAAATATTATCAACATTTATACTAGAATACAATTTTTGAGTCTAATATTTTAAATTGTGCACACCTACAGATAATACAAATTCTACTGACATCTTAAAAAACCAAATGAATTGAAAACCGCAACAGCATTTCAACAATGCCTTGGTAAAAGCAGCAATAACATGTTCTTAATCAGTCTGTAAGAATGATTCATCAACTGTCATGGCACCCCTAAGACACTAATTTAATTTGTGTCTATATATCTCTACTAATGTCTTGTTTCCTTTGGTATCTTTCCTCCAGCTGTGACAAAATATGGCCAGTACTAGATATTTTATAATTCAGTATATTGCTGATATCAGCAGTATTAACTTTATGCTTTTTTACTTGTTTCTCAAATATTAAAACAGAGCACTGTTTTCATAAGTAATTAGTAGAGAGTTACAACAATTTTTACAGCAGCCAAAATACGAACAGTTCTGACAATTCCTTTTAGTATTGGTTAACTGAGTAACAATATTTAACATTTTTGTACCATATGTACTCATCTTAAAAACTCTCTGATCAAATTTTTCCTTTTATTAAAAAAAAAACTATTTTAATGCATGGAAGATCTATTAGAGAGTAAGATAAGAATAATATGCTTTTGTGAGAAAAAGAACATTTTTGACCAGAAATTTCCTTTACTGGAAATCCTGCATTAATATCATCAGTATAATTCTTTACTTTTATGGGAAAGATTTTTGCCAAATGTTTTCATTGTATCCAAATTTCTAAAACTGTAGCAGTTTGGGAGAAACTTGAATGAAAACAAGAGCTACGACTAAACAAGACAAACTATAAATTGGAGCAGCACCACCAAACACACAAAAGCTTTCTTTAATTAAATAACAAGCAGTAGGGGTAAAAGAAAATTTTTTCCCCTTACGTTATGCCACATTGTTTAGAGCAGTGGTTCCCAACCCGTAGAAGTCTGCGGTGAAATAAGCCAGAAACTGAACCAAGTGTGGACCACCAACCCCAACCCCACCAACTTGAGGTGGGTGACCTTCCAGGGGTATGAAAATTATTTTATATCATATTCTAATAATAAAATATTTATGTTAAACTTTTCAGAAATTTTAATTAAACTCTTGATAGTTATCAGATATATTCGGCCCATCTAGTTCAATGAACACTGCTTTCAAAATCCCTATTTATTTGGCAACTTTTTAAAATGTGATGCCGGACTACTCCCGAAGCTCTTATGGAACACCTGTGGTCCGCAGATCACTGGTTTAGAGATACCTTTGCACCAAAACAGATTCTAATCCCCATCTACAATATGTTTAAGGTAAGTACCTTTTATTCATGTTTAAAGGGGTCCGGGACACATTTAAATTTTTTTTTTTAAATAAATTGAGTTAAAACTTTGAATTATTTTGTGATGATTAACCATATAATTTGCAAACAAAATCACATCACAAAATTTCTCATAAAGTTTTTAAAAATTATTTTTAAAAAGTGGGGTAATTTAAATTTGTTACAACTCAAAATCTGTCGAAACTGTTATCTGTCGAATTTCAAATTTTTTCATATAATTAAACTGAAATATATGTTTTATTCCAATTCAAAGTTTTTTTAAATATTAATTTTTAAAAAAATTTAAAATATTTAGAGAATAACTTTAAAAAAAAAGGATGCAACTTATTTTTAAAAAATCATATTTTCAAAAGTAAATATATATTTCAAATTTGCTGAATAAAAATTTAAGTAAAATAATTGAAAAAGACACGTTCCAAGTTTGAACCATTTATCTTTAACAGTTCTTGATTTCTAACAATTTAAAGATGAGAAATGGTAAAAAAACCCATCATGCAGAAAAATGCATTTATAGGTTTAAACAAAGATTGGCTGCTATTAAAATGTTCCAAATAATAATAATATCTCCCGTTCTAATTAAGATATAAACATGGTTTAAGCATCGTTTAAAGCGTCATTTAAAGCAAAACATTCTTATGTTTTGTTCCAAATGGTCGGCCTTTCTTCAAAGAAATTAAAAGTTCTGTGTCGATTTTCTCCATTTTGTAAAAAAAAAATGTAAAAAACTAAAAAATCACTTCAAACCATCACTTCAGTAGCTAGATCTGTACGTTTTCTACAAAACAACCGAATCGTGTGTACTCCCCCTCTCAATTCTAAACGCCAAAGTCAACCGAAACAGCCCCACGGCCATTCCTCTATCCGGTTTCGGTAGACAAAATCGAACAACACCTGCCATCGTTTCGGTTGTTCCTCCATTTGCGGTTTTCGACCGCAACGTGTGAACGTACAAAACAAAATACACTGTTTCTGCAAACGAAACAACAAAACCGAGATGATCATAAAACCGAATCCGTATCATGTGTACGAAGCCTAATAGAATATCAACATAATTCATTTTTAGTCCTAAACAAGTAAAACACATTTTCAGAAAGAATAACAGCAGAGTTTAAAGGTAACAATTGCAGGAAAACAACAAAAAGAAAGAAAGAAATAGAAACTGGTACAAATACACTATCCTGCCTGTTCTAGTAAAATAAGTCTTGCAGCTGTTCAATTCCAACTACAAAAACTGCTAATTTATCATATCGATACCTAAACTCCAAAACCTCTCAACTGAAAAGTTACAAATTTAGCAGGAGGACCAAAAATCATTTTAACAAATAAGTCCCAGCTGTAGATAAATAAGTCACAACTGTTCATTAAAATGACTTTAGAATGCACTTAACACTATATATTGAGTTGGCTTATGAATCAATAGATGGAAGCAGCTGTGGGTTATCGTATTCCCACATAAAATGAAAACAGCAAAAAATAGCATTTGAGAGGTTTTGGAGTTTAGGTATTGATATGTAATGAAGTTGAAGTAAGTAAAATTAGCAGAATTAATTTCTACAACACTATATCATAAAAATTTTAACATAGTCTGATTCAATAGAAAAGACGGTAAAGTTTTTGGAGGGACTCATTTCCTTCAGCCCCAAATTCAGTGGACTCCAATGAAGCAAAATTTAAGTTTTACTACTGCATTAGATCTAAATGGTCAAATATGCTTGCTCGTAGAAAGCAACATTCGGTTGCATGTTGGAGTTTATACAAATGTGGCCGTGCCTTATAATTTTTTTTAAATTCCACAAATAAGAAAAATATTTTAAAAAATCAGGTAATTATCAGTCACAGCTAAACTTTAAAAGTTGTTAAATTTTAGCATAGTCTGATTCAATAGAAAAGACGGTAAAGTTTTTGGAGGGACTCATTTCCTTCAGCCCTAAATCACAAGCCATTACTACAAACATATTCACACATTAAAGAAATAAAAATTATACTTTTAAATCCTGAATTTTGCTTTCTTTTGTCATATGTTCTCTAAGAAGGTAATTGGTGTTTTCCTACAAAGAAAATTAAATGCACATCAAGATATTTCAATAATAAATAATCAAAAATGCATAAATACAAAATGAACATATTCAATATATCTTCATTTCCCCAGTATGCAATTTTTTATTATGTTCCTTTGCTGTACATAGTTCAATCAAGCAAAAATGTGGGTGATTTCACAGCTGAATAGAATTTCAAAAGTACATTCATATTGTAAAAACAATTATATAATTCATTTATATTAAGTACATAATTAAGTTATTCTAAAAGAGGAATTAAACCTAATTTTTATTAAATATGTAATAAATTAACATAATTATCGGTTTCATTTTTATTTTTTAAAACCTTATTTTTTCCCTTTAAAAAGCTAATTAAACTAATTTGACAAATTTATGCTATACCATCCAAATAAACATGATATGTAGACTTTTTTTTCCACAGCTGTCTCACCTACACCTAACGATTGCTTTCTTGTTGAGGAGGTAAAGAAACTTTTCCCATGCTATCGCCGTTGGCTGGAGGATAGTTCTTCAATGGATCCCCAGCCATTGCAACATTCCAGGAAATGAAAAGGCAGATATTCTGACCAAAAATGGATCTAAATTACAACAGCCAGCTTTCCCATTCTCCTTTCACCAATTTTGTGCTGAAGTTAATAAAACAATGGGAGAAACCTTGAAGCAGGAATATACACAAGTTTCAAATGGGAAAATATGAAAAAGCCTGCTCCTTTCTCCTGTCCCAGTGGACTTACCACAAGCAATTTTTTTTGCAAATTTTAGACTAACAAACAGGTCATGACTTTTTATATGCACACCTACACCGTATCGGTGTAGTGAGCAATAGTAACTGTCCTTTGTGCTTTTCAGACGTAACTATGAACCTTTTACATTTGATGAAATGCTCTGCACTCACTGGTTTTATGAGTTTTATTCCAGACAACTTTACCAAGGCTAAATTTTACTGGGCTGCTAGAAGGCTTATGGCGGATAATGCCACAGCCCTATGGTGTAGCCCTTCCCCCCCCCCCCTCAAAAAAAAACTTTTTTCTATTGAAAGGATGGGGGGGGGAGAGAGAGAGAGAAAATAATGTACTTTTTGAAGAAGAAATAAATTCTCAAGAACTTCAGTTCATTGTAAAGAAAAGTTTGTAAAAGGATCTCCTTCCAAACTGTCACCCCCCACCCCCCAAAAAAAGTAAATAAATTATGTAAATACTGACCTTTTACCAAACATTAATCCTACAAAATATATGTTTTAAGACTTCTATTAAAGGTTACAATCAAACCTATGATTTAAGTGAAAAAATAAAAACCCATAAGATTTGAGAAGATACAAATTAAGAACTATGCCTGATAAAACATTTTATCATAAACTGAAAATGAATGAAATGCCTTTTAATATTGAGTTCATGACCTGCTTTTGAAATAACCCCTGCTAAAATTATAAAACAATTCTTCTTCACTAGCACTACAGCCTGTTACAGGCCAAGGCTGTCTGGCCAATTTTTCCCCACCTAGCTTGATCCTGTGCAATGGCCCTTACTCGGTGCACTCCAATTGTTCTTGGGTCCTTTTCTACCTCATCCAACCATCTGGTTGGGGGTCTTCCTCTTCATCACCTTCCCTCCAAATTTGAAAAGGTGACTTTTTTGTGGGAAACGTGTCATCATATCTGAATATGTGGCCTAGCCACCTAATGCAAGATGTTTTTGCCACCTTTAAGATGTCAGGTTTGCCATACTTCGTGATTATAGGCGATTCTCCAAACGTTTTGCATAATTGGTCCAAAAATCAATAAACGATCTTCCTCTGCCCTGTTCAGGGCCCAGCATTCACTCCCGTATAAGACAACAGGTCTTATCAGGGTCTTATATAGACTTATTTTTGTTTTAATGCTGATGAATTTGGATTTTAGTTGGTTTCTAATGGTTGGTCTTGGCCATAGAAACATCTATTAGCCATGGCTAGTCTACTTTTAATTTGTTTTTAGGTCATTGTGCCCAGGTATTCAAATTACTTTACATTCTCAAATGTGCAGTTATTGATCTCCAGAGGGGCTGTATCTATTTTTTTATTTGTTGCAATCATAAATTTAGTTTTATCCTCACTGATGGTTAGACCCATCTTTCCCGCTGCATTCTCAAGTGAAACAAAAGCCTCAACGACAGCTTGTCTAGTTCGCCCAATGATATCAATATCATCGGCAAAAGCAAGCAATTAGATTGTTCTCTGTAGGATGGTTCTGCTAGTATTTATCTCAGAATCCCTTATAGCCTTTTCTAGAGCCAAGTTAAACAAAAGGCATGAGAGGGTGTCTCCCTGTCGCACTCCCCTCTCTGTACAGAAAGGCTCCGAGAGGCTTGACATAATTTTAACTCTGCATTTTACTTTCTTAAGAGTTATATAAAACAATTTCAACAGTAAAATAATCAATTTGAGGCCTTGAAACAGAGGGAAAACTTAATGGAGGAGAAAAAAAAAAAGGCATTCAAAACTGAACAACTAATAAAATCTGCAGTTAGTAATGAATTAGAAATTATTAATGCTGTATGTTTATTGCATACATAAATGCAGTACATACATATGTGCAGCATGGATGTGTGTGTATATACAGACGGCTGTTCACACTTTATGGAAACAATTTTGATAGTTAAGTTTTATGTATAAATACCATATTTTTTGTGGTGATTTGCTTCTATCTGACAGCCATGGTTCTTGACAATGGCTCTAGATTGAATTTTCCATGAAGTAAAATTTTCTTAGTATTGTCATGTCAATTTTACCCCATTCCTCTTGGACCATTTTCCAAAGTCTGTTCAGTGTTCTGGGATGCCATTTTCCTAAGGCTTGTTTTAATAAACTGTAGGTGCAAAAGTTCACAGGAGAAATGTCAGGTGATTATACAGGTATTTCATTAAATGGGATGCACTTTGTTCCTATTTATGATTCTTTCTTTGCTAAATAAGCAGCAGTTGATTTAGATGTGTGACTTTGTCCATATGAAGCTCAACTTTATCAATGTCCTTTCCATATAATGCTGCAATTTCTTCTTCAAAAATTGGTTCTAAAATATTCTGCTGATAGTAGAGCGAATTAATTTTGGATCTACTTGGGACTTTTTTAATTTTTAATTTGCCGTTGTAGCAAAATCCTGCCACTATCATGAATCCCTTTGGGAATTTTTCTGTACACTGACGAAGCTATTTCGTATGGTCATTTCCATCAGTTGAGCAATAGAAAATTGATTTTTTTAAAATTTATTACAGTCACTTAAATACACCCATGCCTCATCAAGTGTTACCACAAATTTCCATCTTTCAACAGCTAGGTTTTTCCATAAAATTTTCTACAATTTGTTTTTCTTTCAGCAATATGCTTTGACAAAAGCAGATGAACTTTAGGTTTAAACATCTTTTTTAACTTCAAATCTTTATGAATGATTTTACTTACAGTGCCAGAAGACATTCCTAGTTTTGATGCAATGGATCTTTGAGTTGGCGGACTTTCTTTTAGGATCAGAGACTTCACTTTCTTGATACTTACCTGCGTTCAAACAGTCTTAGGATGAGGTTTCGTGTTCATGTTTTCATTTTTATTTTCATTTAAGACTTTTTTCCCCTTTCAAATTTAATATATTATAAATACCTATTTTTGAAATGCCATAACCTTGATTTTTACACTACTTTATAATTTGTTGGTACGAATATTTCTCCTCAGAAAGCACAGTTACATAACATTTGAGCAGTCTATCAATTTAAGGAGCCTTTTTCAAAATAAATCTTTTATTTAACATTCCAATCAAAACAAAACAGTAGCACACCATTATTCTGAAGTTGCCAAATTTTTATCTCAAAATGCAAACGGCAAAAATACATTACAAAATCATTTCCATAATGTGTGAACAACCTTCTGTCTATATAAATATGTGTGTTTGTGCGTATATGAAAAGAAATACAATTTCTCTTACCTCAAAGTAAAGTCTTGTATCTATTATTCTAACTGTCAAATCATCAACTCTAAGAAAGAATCGAAGTAAAACAAAGAAACTATCAGGCATTACTCTCTGAAAAGGAAAAAATAATTAAGTTCAAAAATACAGAATATTACACACATAACTAATAAAATCCCAGAAATACAATTCAAAGAGTTAAGAACACCAAATAAAAGATGAGAGAGATGAAAGGATATAAACTCTTAAATATTTACACATCAATTTATAGCTTCTTACAGTATATGCATCAGAATAAGAATTTAAGCCCCCCCCCCCCAAAAAAAAAGCCTTTTAAAAGCCCCACTGGACCAGGTGAGGGTGGGGAAGTAAAATACCTTGAGAAACTAAGATAATTATAATGCAAATCGCCTCTATGAATATTTGCAATTATTATAACCTACACAATTAATATTATTTAACATAACAAATACTAAAATATGTATTTAAAAGACTCAAGATCATTGCACAAAGGAACCTTTAAAATATGTATGGTTTCATTAAAACATTATACATTTCAGTCAAAAGTAATAATAAAAAAACAATCCAAATATTAATGCAATGTTAAAAAAAAAAAAAAAAATCCAACAGCAATATATATTTATTTGAATATGGTTAGCACACAATAAAAAATAATTTAATAGTAATGACAAATAAGGATATGTTGAAACATCAAATTGAAAAAAAAAAAACTTTGCTTCAAGGTACCAATAGTGCTATATATATATATATATATATATATATATATATATATATATATATATATATATATATATATATACAGTGGAATCTCGATCTATTGTTTTTCAAGGGACCGATTGAAATGAACAATAAATACGGGAAAACGATAGATGCGGAAACATAAAGCAATATGATCGTTGGGACTGGATAAAAGGAACGACACATATGGAAAAACGATGGATCCGAAAATGATCGATCGAGATTCCACTGTATATATATAATTTTTTTTTTCCTTTTAGGCATAGTAAAAAAAGAGAGAGAGAGAAGTATGCAACCAAATACTTTTTTAAGAATTACAAAAAAAATCATAAGAAAAATAAATGGAAAAGGTGTTAGATTGTAAAATGTGATCCAGTTTGTCAAGTGAGGCATTAAGGAATGCTAATCAGATCTGAACAAAACTGATCTGATTTTTTGAACAGATGTGTGTGTGTTACATGGTTCCTACTTATTATTAGGAAGTAAAAATTAGATGTGCTTAAGGAATGTTTGACAGCTTTTAACAAATATTTAGAGATCTTATGCAAAACATGTTATTAACAACTTCTATTTTTTGCTCCCATACATAGCAATAATATAAATGTCATTGTCAAATAATTTAAAAAAAAAATAAGAATAAAAACTAAAACTTAACTCATGGCACAACAGCCCGTGTGGACCAAGGCCAGTGGTGAACATTTCCACTTTCTTGACTATGGGCTTGGGATGCCATACAGCATATGTCTCAGTCAGGTGGTCAACCTGACGCAGGACCCCCAGAGTTAGCTTGCTTGGACCAAACATGCTTGGTCCTCATTTTATCGACCCACACAAGGGATAAAAGGCTGAGTTGACCTTGCACAAATGCAGGATCGAACCCTGGACATGTGGTGTGGCAGCTTGAAAATTTTAACCACAACGCCACCAGGTATCTTGCCAAATAATTAACTAACTTAAAATATTGTTTAACATGATGATTTTGAATTATTCAGCAACACTGACTTCAAATGTTTTGAAAAAAGCAATAATGAAATCCTTAGTGTAGTTAAATTAGAGTTGTTATTACGAACAAACCAAAGATTTAAATTCATTGTTGAAGCAATGGTATTTTTAAAAATTATTCTATTTATCTTTTTTATTTAAGATTATTGATCAGTTGTTTTTCAAAAATGAATTAATTCATCTGAATTTCCTGGATTGACTTGCCTCCCCACCCCCCAAAAAAGAAAAAAATTAATTCTGGATTGCTCATTTATGCCTATAAATAAATTATGTAGTGCTTAGAACCATTGAAAGTTGTATAATATACACACACATGCAAGTGCACAGGATGAAAAATTACTTACAATTTTTACAGATAACTGTGCTGTACCATTATCAGCTAATTCATCTTCAAAAAGCATTAAATCCTCATAAAATAATATTTTAGATTTCACTTTTAACTTTTCAATATTTATTCTTTCAGTTGTCTGTGATACCTAGAAAATGCAAACAAATATTTTAACAAAATAAATTAAACTACTGATAAACAAGCAAAAAATAAAACAATTGAAGTATATTACTAACTTTCAATAATTCGAATCCAAACAAAGTTCCTTTATAGTCTGTTGAGTATGTCCAATCAAATGGCTTTATTACTTCCTTTATGGATGCATTTTCTAACCTAAAAGAACAGAATATATAAATGAAAAACAAAATATAAAAGGTCATCATCATCTAAGAAAGACAAAATGCTATAAGAACTGACAGAATGTGTAACAAAATGAGAGGTCTTTTATAGGAACTAGGGACTTCTAAACTGGATACCCCAGGAAATAATTAAAACCAAAAACCTGGTTCCAATGGTTGTAGAACAGGACACCTGAAAGTCAGGAATCTTAGGTTTAAAACACAATATTTCAATAAACAATTTTACTATGTTTCAAATTTTATCACTTTCTGTATCTTTAAAACCCTTAAAGTCTTTTCACACTCAGTCTGGAGCATTAAGTAGCATCAGTGTTAAAAATATTAACCAATCACAGAGCTCAAATTATTGACCACATGATATGTTAAATCAATCGCAGGTCATGTCAACAATCTTGGAACCAACATGGAAACATAATGTAATACTCTGGAAGCAATGTGAACAGGCTTTAAGAGTATACACAGAACTACTAGATCGACCTTAACCCTCTGACTCCTCAATTTTTGGACCAGCACTGCTTCAAAAATTGTGTATTATTTTTATTGCATTATCCACATGTATATCTATTTGAGGATTCAAATATACAATTTCTGTAAAATAGATTTTTTTTTATTATATAGATTTAGACCAGGAGAAATGATATTTTCAGAAAAATCAATTTCAGACTTATCACATAAGAACCTATTTTTGAAAATAACTTAATTTGTGATTACATTCCTATTTATTATATAAAATACAAAGTAAAATGTATCTATTAAAGAAAATACACTTTACTAACACAAATTACCTTAAAAATTAGGTTTAGTATGATCAATCTCAAACCATGGTAAAAGAAAAGTTACTCTTCACATTCTTCAGACCAAATTTGTGTTTCTTTATGAATTTTTTTTGTGGATTGCAGTTTTTTTCTTAGCAACAAACAGCACATTGTCTGCAAGGGTCTTTCTTAATGGGATTAGGAGGTGCTTGGCTTGCAAAATAATGTGCTGTCAATTTCAAAGGATTGAGAGTAGAACTTGGTCTTCAGCCATATCGCTTATATTTACATCGGAATACTTTTGGATACTTTGCTCAATTATTTACAAACAAAACTTCAGAAGCCTTACATTTTGTGTTATATTTTTTATAAAATACAAAATCCAAGACTTCCACATCGACTGATCCAAGAACTATCTGAAAATTTTTATTTAATACATTTCTTGTTGATTTCTGAGCGTAGTATGACATTTCTTGATTGCATAAATCAGCATCACCCATTATATTATTATAGTCACAAATGACAACTATCACTTTCAGAAAATAATAAATCATCAGGAATATATTATGTTCTGTCACTCGCTAAACACTTTCTGCCCAAATCAATATATCTGATTTGAAAATGGCAAACGAACAAGAATAAGAGTGCTTGTAAGAAGCATCAATAAACTGACTCAAGATAAAAAAAAATCAGTGAACAACTATTGCCATATTTTGGCCAAAATCTAATAGGTTAAATATTGTATTTAAAGCATTAACACTAATTAAACAGGCCAAACACAGGAAGGGCTTCTTTTAAATAAAGAAAAAGACCCTGCCCATAGAAATCACGGGATGAGCAAATTTTGCTACATTTGCATTTCACATGGAAATCATGGGATAAGAAGTCAGAGGGTTAACCATCACAGAAGTCAATCCCCTCCTGCTGTCAAATGATATACCACCAAGTGTCATTCAATAACTCATTAACATATTTTGATACAAGCAAGATTCTTTCATATTTTTGAAAACAACTAAACAGAAGCTGAAAATTTCATTCTAATTTTAATTTGTATTCTCTTGTAGATTGGTCTTGCATAAATTACTCATTACTCAGACATTTTGGTTTATTTTTCATAGATCTTCAATAATCTTTATATTGAAATTTGAAATTATCTTTATTATCATATTTCTTAACCCATTAATTACTTAAATTCATTAACTTACCCATTAATTTTTAATAATTTACCACAGTTTTTTTTCAGCATTAAAATTCTGATTAGCCTTTTACGTTATATATATATATATATATATATATATATATATATATACAGTGGCTCCCAAAAGTGTTCGTACACTTACGATTTTCAATGAAATAGGGGTCAATCCATTAATTAAAATGAATATTTCAGAATGGGTATTTAATAATAAGATCTATAATCTATTCTTAACAAAACTACATGAATTATTTTGAAAACATAGTAAAACTTTATTTTTAAGAAACCAGTAACCAAAAAGTAACAAAAACCTTATCTCACAAAAGTCATCGTACACTGAAATATTTTCAGATAAATTCATAATTAAAATTATCCTCTGGCGCTTTATTTTTACTTTTGAATTGTGATGGCATTTAAAATATCATTTGGCTTTAATTTTTGCTTGCCTCCTCCGAAATATTCTATTTATTATTTAAAAATGGCTCGTAGTCGTAAAGAAACAACAAACAGCATTCGAAAATTGATTATTTTTCAGCATAGTAGTGGTAAATCAGTTCGGAATATTGCTAAATTACTTAATTTATCCCATTCTACTGTGCAGTATGTGATAAAACACTTTAAGGAAGAAAATCGGATCGTAAACAAGGTAAGAAAAGGTCATCCAGCAAAGTTAACAAAACGTGATCAGAGATTTATAATCAGAAAATTTGTGAAAAATCCACGTTTGAGTACTTTAAAAGTTTCTACAGAATTTAATGAAACATTTTCTACTTCAATTTCACCTGAAACTGTTCGATGAGTTCTCAGAGCAGCTGGATTACATGGGCGTTCTGCTCGTAGAAAATTTTCCGTGAGTGAGAAAAACGGCTTTCCTTCGAACTATCAATGATAAATAAGCCCCAAACGTATTGGAATAATGTCTTATTTGCCGATGAAAGCAAGTTTAACATTTTTGGTTACGATGGGTGTATAATTGTATGGAGAAAAACAAATGAGGAACTTAATCCCAAGAACTTCGTAGAAACAGTTAAGCATGGCGGTGGAGGTGTCCTTGTGTGGGGGTGCATGTCAGCATCAGGACTAGGTAATTTGGTATTTATTGATGGCATAATGAATCATGCTGTTTATATAAATATTTTAAGAGACAATTTAATATTATCAGCCCAAAATTTGGGTATTGGAAACAACTTTGATTTTTATCAAGATAACGATCCTAAGCACACGGCTCTCAAAGTTCGCCTCTGGTGTCTCTATAATTGTCCACAATTTTTGAAAACACCACTTAAATCGCCAGCTTTAAACCATATTTTGAGTGAACTGGAGGTTCGAGTACGAAAACACGACATTCACACGAAAAGCGAACTAAAAACAATTATGATGGAAGAATGGAGGAACATTGATGCAAAAATTACAAAAGAGCTAGTGCAATCTATTCCCAGAAGTTTAAAAGCTGTTGTGGATGCTAAAGGATATCTTACTAAATATTAATTTAACGATAAATTAGAATATTTACTAATATGTAGAGATTTTTTACAAGTGTACAATGACTTTTGTGAGATAAAGTTTTTGTTGCCTTTTGATTACTGGTTTCTTAAAAATAAAGTTTTACTATGTTTTTAAAATATTTCATGTAGTTTTGCTAAGAATAGATTATAGATCATATTATTAAATACCCATTCTGAAATATTCATTTTAATTAATGGATAGACCCCTATTTCATTGAAAATCGTAAGTGTACGAACACTTTTGGGAGCCACTGTATATATATATATATATATATCCATGATGATTTAGTACTTTTGGAATCAGAGTGTATAAAAATCATGATTTTTTTAAAAATATATAAAAAATTGGATCTTTATGTAAATCACGGTTTTTTAAAAATTTCAATTTTATGTGATATAAACTATTATTAAATACCATAGATTTAAAATCATATACTATACAACTATGTATAACTTATGCCTAAATAGGAAGTAAACATTTTCAAATTCAAACACTGCTGATCATTGTCAATAAAATAATTTTTAATAATTTAAAAACAAAAATTAAATTAAAGAAAACAACCAATAACAAAATGATTTCAAACTAAAAATCAAAAAAGAAAATTTTTTTCGTTATCTACAGTTTTCAAATTATTTAAAAATTAGTTTTATTTAAAGATTTAAACATAAACACTAGCTTAGCTGCCTTTTCTACCCTTAATTGGTTTCGTAATAAGTTCAAAAATGGAAAACATCTTCTCTATCCCAGCAGTTGTTCTTTTTGCAGTACATAACATCTGTATTATACCAAATTCTTTTTGATCGATAAAGTTCTTTAAGAGTACTATTGATTTCCACCACTGTAAGGTATTTAAGGATTTTAAAGCTTTATCAAACAAAGTTCCATTAAAAGGAGAAGAGTGCACAATGAATTTTAGTAAAATGTTTAATAAGGAGGTATCTCCATACTTTTCTTTAGAAAAGTTTAAAGCTTGGTCTTTTTCATTTATTGTTAAACATTCCACTTCAAAATTGGGATACAAGAGTACTTAGGATTGGTTGTCTGACTTATTCTCAGAAACAAATCTGTCAATCAAGATGAAGTAAGCATACTATCACAGTGAAACGATTGATAAGTAAAGTAAACCAATACACACAATGGAAATTTTTCCAAGTAAATGAGTTATACAGGGAGTAGAAATGTTGAATTATAAGAATGAGGTGTAAGATGTACATAAGTCTCCTCTCTTTCCTGTTTATATTTCAATTTAATACCCTTAGGAAAATATACAAAAAGTGTTCAAAGCATGAAATAATTTTTTTGATTAAAATTGATTATTTAAAAAAATCATTCAATGTTAATCATGATTTTAATTATGATTAAAATCATTTACACCATGCTTGGAATACAACTTCTACAACTGAAAATCAGTCACAATCTTATTTTTAGAAGACATTAATCATGAAAAGTATTTTTCTAACTCTCTCTCTAATAGTTAAAATTAACATTTATATTGTAAGGATCAATCCAAATTTTTGAACCTGTCACTTCAGATCCTGATTTCAGGCTCATGTGCAGTTGTTTTATTTCTTCGATTTTTCTTTGTTATTTTGTTTTTTACAGAATACTATAATTTTAACTAACTTCTTGAATCCTAACATATGAAAGGTCAGCTATTTCCTATGAATCCTGAAACGGCAGAATATACTTTATATGTAATGCATCATTTATAATGCATTTATTAATATTTATTTTTACTAAATACATGTTTTAACACAATATACATTATAGCCTACCAAACCATTATTGTATTAAATAACATAAATTTAATAGTAATCAAGAAATGGGAGTAAAATATATGGCTTATAACATTCTATAATAATTATATATGGCTTACAATATTCTATAACTGATGCAGCATATTTCCAACCTTCATCCAAGAGTAATTTTTTTTTTTTTATACATTACAAATATTAGAAGAATGAGAAAATCATAAACTGAAAATTTGAAGAACTGATAATCACCTGATTTTACTAACCTAGACTCTTGCCAGGCCTCAGCAACAGCAACTTTCATTAAATCATTTTTGCTATCAACCAGTTTCAGAGCATCTAAAGCATTAAATTCAATAGCAAATCCTTTCGCATGGGATAATTTCAAGATATTGCTTCCAAATGTCATTTCAGGAATTTGTGGAAGTTCTAGTTCTTTTTCAAATCTAAGATATAAAATAGAATATTTAGTTATATACCTAAATAGAGAAAAAAATCATTGTTTATTTAGCATTTAAATTTTTTTTTAATTGAAGCAGTTCTTGATTTAGATCTTATGTGACCACTGAAAATAAAGCATCACTTTTAATTTATATGATATGATTTTATATACTGGAAATACTGAAAATTATGCACACACATGCATATAAACTGCAACAAACAAAGATAATCA
The DNA here is from genome assembly GCA_907164885.2 of Dolomedes plantarius. Taxonomy (NCBI): domain Eukaryota; kingdom Metazoa; phylum Arthropoda; class Arachnida; order Araneae; family Dolomedidae; genus Dolomedes; species Dolomedes plantarius. The sequence goes on along the minus strand of OU015496.1, from coordinate 88,643,363 downwards.
CAAGATTTTTCATCACTATGATTAGCTGAAGTTAATCGAGATCATAGAGGATAAAACCAAAAAAAAAATTATGAAATACAGAGCCAAATTCTGGAAGTTTGTAGATGAAAAATATTTCAATGCATCAAATAATTGTTGATTAAAGAAGCAAAATGAAAAGTAGATTATATTCAACTCCTGCAATAAAAAAGTTTGGAAACTACACTGTGCTTCAGTGGCGGCTCATTGCTAAAATTAGTGGGGGTGCTGCTTCAGAAAAATTTTAGCCATTGTTTTATTATTGTGTAAAACGTGTAAAATTTGTATTGTGTAAAATTTCTCATTATTAAATTAAGTTGATATGCATAACACTGAATAAAATGTACATTGCTATAAACTGCTTTTATTTTTGTTTGAACTTCTCCTTTTTTGCCTTTCATGAAATTTGCACCATCGAATGTCTGAGCTATTACCTTTTGTCTATTTCCTTGAAGGATTATGTCCATTTGTCCAACTGTTCTAGAATACGTTTCGATATGCCATCTGCAGTTTGATTTTCAGGAATAAAGAATCCCCAAAAACACTCAAATGTTTCTTCATTAAACACATACCGTAGAACAATGACCATTTGAGTGTGTCCTGAAAATCTGTTGTGCCATCAGCCATGACGGCTACGGAGATTCAAAGTTTCCACAAAATAAAATACAGTCTATTATTTTGGATAAAATTTCCTGGTTCTTCTTAACCTTCCTGTTATGCTCATTGAATGAAATTCTGTATGCCTCACTTAATGTTTACGTTTCCTAAAAGTGATATTGAAACCATATTTTCAATATGCTTCTTTGAGTTCTCATGATTTTCAGTATTTCATTTTTTAAACATTTCTAAAACCGTCTTTTGTCCATGTTGTATCACCGCCAAACAGCAAACACGGGAAGCAAAACAATGCATTTTTCACTTCACAGTCGCAGAGCCAATTTTTCCGTTGGTATCATTCAGAATTAAAGCTGCGAATATACTTCTTGCAGTTGCTTATTCCTGACTGAGATATTCGAATATCAGGTGTTGAACGGCCTCTTATCTTAACTGTAACTTTCTCATGGAGAGACAACTGTGAAAACTTAAGCTGTTGAATTTCACTTACTGTCACAATTTATTTCCTGGGGATTCGAGGAGATCATGGTTAATTATTAAAATTTTCTATAGAAGAAAACAACAAAAAAAAACACTGATTTAAATAGAATAGCTGATTGTCATCTACAGTTTATCACATTCAAGAATATGGTACACAGTTTTTAAGCATAACACACGCCGAGTCAAAAATAAACACTTCCATACGCTCGGGCAACAGTGTCGGTACTGCGTGGGTGACAGTGCTGAGCTACTTTAGCCAGCAAGAGTACCCCGGAGACACGCGCATGCACACAACAGCCAAACACGGCATTGCTGGAACTGTGAAGAGCACAGTTCCATACAAGGATTTTTGTCGTTTTTTGAGAACGAGGGGATGGCTACTGACATTTAGCTTAAGTATTATATAATGTACGGAATATGTAATGCAAGGATTATATACTGTATAATGAAAGAATTAATGAAAAAAAGACTCATTATACCTACTGAATGTTATTGATAATATCGAGTGAAAATAGGGGGTACTGCAGTTCCGCAGTGCCTATACACGAGCCGCCACTGCTGTGCTTAATCCAGCATATAACCATAATAAATAAATCATCATAGTGACACCACAGTGTGTTTTGTGTCTTGGCCTTAAACAGGAGCATTTCTTATGCTACCTTATTGAGGCAGACTGTATGCCAGTTCCTTTTCTTTATACAGTGGTTTCCCTGATAATCCGAAATGATTAGGACCAGACCCTTTCCGGATTAAGCGAAATCATTCTTAAAGTATACTTAAATTACATAATAACATGTGATTACATATTATGCATGATTATACAGTTTATTTTATAAGGTCTGTCTAAACATAACAAAATCTTAGGACAAAATGGGTGATAAGAGTGTGGAACACTGCCTAGTACAGTACACAGTAGAGTGTAAGATTTTAGACAAGCAGTAGATTGTTAAAATGGTTTTGAAAGAACCTGTCAACATCTCAAACTAGAGTGAAGGTGAAGCAGACAGTATCCCACTCAGACGACGCGGCTGCACTGGATGTAGAGTAACACTCTGCCACGACCAGAGCGGACACCATTTTTCTGACACGTTGACCTAATTTAACTTCAAGGGAGAGGTTATTTTTCTCTTCAACAAAAAAATGGAACAGATTTTATCAAACCAATGTAGTTTAGTACATTGTCTAACTTTGAATTTTCTTGTCACTTTCAGAAATATATTTTATATTACTTAATATCACCGTGGTTTTATTGTAACAGTTCTTTTTGACTTTTGGTTTTGGATAAAGCGGACTTTCAGATTACCGAAGTTCAGATTATCGGGACTCCACTGTAGTAAGAAAGTCTTTGTCAATGCAGTTAACCCATATAAGTTTTGGCATTCCCCTCTGTCTATTGCTAAGTTGTTTTGATAGAAAAACTATTTTTGCAGATCTGTTGTCATTCATCCTTTGAAACATGCCCAGCTTATTTTATTTGGTACATTTTATAATAATAGGTTCTGTGATGTCGGCAGCCCCTTTTTCTTTATAAGAAATGAACTCGAATTATCAACCCCACATGTGCACATCCAATTACCCAAAGGTGCATCAATAGAAAGGACAGTTTAATGACTTTTTTCCATTCCAGAGAACATTTGTTGCAGACACCTGACATGCGACGACTGCCCTGTAATTTGGGAGACAGCTGTGATCGATGACTGACGAGTGGAGACACTCCTGCTCAATGGAGGGTTGGCTGATGGTCGCCTAATTGACAGCTTGGGTTCTGATGGCCGTAGCGGAAGTGACTCAACAGTTCCGGAAAAGAGGAACAGTGAAGAATTCTCTCGAATGTTCCAGTCTAACGTGCGGAGCAGATAAAAGGCCAGCTCTGGAGAGACTTGCTAGACCGACATCGCTGGAGTGCATCAGGTCTGTGACGGCGAAAAGCCTATTAATCTCTTGAGAGATTGCACGGGTTTGCTCTGTTGGAACAGAGACAGTGGATAATGATATTTGGCTTGTGTTAGCCAGGGAAATGATTGTAATAAATAATGTTTTGTAAATATTAAGGTTTAATAAAAACTTTTTGTACATTTGTAATCAAGTTTCCTTCTCGAATTATTCCATTTCGTGTTTTAACTTGTTTCACCAAGTTTGTTTTAAGTCGCTATGGGCCACGTCCTCATAGTTCCTTAAATAAATTATATAAATCAAAATTTAATCTCCTCCAAACACCATCCTACTAAACTCTAGCCAAAAATACTATGCAGGATCCTTCTTTTTTTTTAAAAAAAAAAAAAAAAAAAAAAAAAAAACCCACAGCAAATTTGCCCAATGAAAAAAAAAAAAAAAAAAGCAAGCATGTGCCCAATTTGCAGAATCATAAGTCAGAATAGATCTCCCCAAAACTTTATAACGAATTAATTTAGTCTCTCTTATTAAATTAGAGCTAAAATAGGTTCTATTAAAGCCATTAAAACAGCTATTCATTGCAACTATTCACATTTGAATTTTAGGATTAATATCATTGTTGCAACTCCCCGTCTCTTCTTTTCACATGCTCTAGGCATAAGAATTTTCAAGTCAATCTATATGCAAAATTTCAAATTAGTTTTGATAAAACCCATTAATATTTAGGAAACCTAAAACACATTAAATAAACATAGTTATTCAAACCCCCTAAGACATAGGGATAGTACTTGCTTTATCTTTCAAAGATTTTCATACGTGTTCTTGTTATATCAACTTGTTAATTGTGAACGTGATTGGTTTGCAACAGAACAGTCATCTTTTACAAAAAATGGTTAGACAGATTGGTTTCCAAACAAGCAAATCATGCTAACCACATAACTAAAATACACAATTAGTTTTGTAGAAAAGGAGTTAAAAGCAAACTAATTGCAAAGTTACAAAAGTCTAGAAAAATGGGAATGTAATATAGGGTGAAGTAGGATACGAGAGAATGCAGGCTAAAAACCCTAAAAAATTTAACTTTCTAACAAAAATTTCAAGTGTACTTTGTAGGAAAATTCTTGTTCTACTGTTATTTTAGTTTTTATTTACAGAAAAAAATTCTAAAATGGAAAATTTTTACACCTACCAAACCCTTTTATTTTAATTAAAGTACCCAAGTTCGAGTACTAGCCAAAAAAAAAAAACTAATTAACCACAACACAAGAGTTATTTTGAAAATATCTACTTATTCATTAAGAAATGAAGAAAACATTAAATACATAAAAACCATTTTTTTTGCAATATTACTTTACTACTGCAGGGTTTTCACTTGCCCCATAAAAATTTTGTGTCGAGGCAAATAAGAACACAAAGGCTGGGGCAAGTGAGAACTGCTGTTCTCACTTGCTATACCCATATACTGAAAAAGCCTACCTTTTCGTTATAAGGCCATATAAATAGTTTTTTTCTTTCTAACATATATTTATTAGCTGGAGAAACTTCATAACCAACCACCATTTGCCATGTTTCTTTAACAGCTGATGATTGTGTTTAGTTCCTTAACATTCAAAATTAGTAAATTATGCGACTAGTTTTTTTGTTGTAGGTTTGAAGAAGTGAATTGTAATAAACTAACTTGCTTAGACTAACAGTTAGTGAATGTGAGAAAAGTGGACATTACAAACTGTGTGTGAATATATTGAATTTCTAATTCTGTTGTCACTATTTCTGAGTAGCCTTTTGTACCAGATGATGACTTATTAGTAGGGTTACATAAATTTCGCAAAAAAAATTTACAATATATAAAATTTCACATTTTTTCGCAAAAAAAATTATAAATTAAAAAATTTCGCATATATTTTTTTAAAAAATCACAATTTTATTTAGTTAGGTGTAGGTATCAAAATTCTTAGTTACTTTATTTGTTCTTAGCTAACATTATAGTAGTCTAAACATTGTCTTCCTCAAGTCTTAAGCAATAAGTAATAAGCAAATTTCGAGAGATCTCTCAGTTAAACTGTGGATAGTCTTAGATAAGCAATTATTTAAAAAAATTATCACTACTTTTACTCAATTTTGCTTAAAAAGCTGTTTATCACAGAGTTTTCACTGAAAAGTAGCAAAAAAAATTTATTTATTCGCTCATATTGGCGAATTTTGCATTTATTCGCATCAATTTTGTAAATACGAAAATTATGTATCTCTACTTATTAGTGTTCCTGGAAGAGCCGAGGCCTGGAAGGCGCAGTTAACTAATTTTTTCAGTGTCTTTTTGGTCATATTCAGTAGGGCCTAGGCAAAGGAAAAAAACTTTTGAACTTTTAACATACACTTGTTACTCTAAAAGAAATAATACAAATATGCTTATTTTGTTAATATTCAGAAGTTGCTGACACTGCTAACTTTAACAGCAAATACCCCCACAGTGAAACAATGTAAAAAAATAGCCTTTTGTTCAGCATGAAATATCTATTCTTTCCCTTGCCCTTTTTATTTTGCTATAAGCAACAATGATTTATTGGGACCTGCATTCTCACTTGCCTCAAATGTGGCGGCAAGTGAGAACGCAAAACACAAAAACTTTAAATATTTATGGTAAAAAAAGTTGGGAATAGATAAAAAAATAAATTAAACTATAAATATAGAACATAACCAAAAGCATGTATGCAAATTTTCATACAAATTGTCAAAACAATTTGTTAAAAACTTGTTTAGATTCACAGTGGAACTATATGATTTTGCATTCTCACTTACCCCACTTCACCCTACTTTAATCTAATGTGCCTCTGATAAATATAAAAAAAAAAACCAGCATGCTATAATCACAGCAGAAAAATTATCAAATTTTCGGTATGCGTGATAGTTTCAAAACAATGAAACAGGCAAATTCAGTATTATTCTAGTCAGAATAAATGGGAATAATTTAATTATAAAAAAACTATACATATAAAAGTGTAAAGACAGGAACAACTTCTACAGAGCCATATTCGCAGGGGAAATTAGAAATATTTATCTTTACTGGAAGGAAAACTAACATACACTACTATTCTGGGAATCTGAACTCGGCAGCAAACTCTACATGTGTTCGGAAACGATGATCCGTCCACAGGATGATTCAAACCAGATTGATGTATTCAAATGAACACTTAGGATGGCATATTCGCAATTTTTTCTTATAAACAGTATCAAATGATAAAATATGTGCCCGTAACAGTATACTTACTTGCAAAAATCACATAAATTAGAACTATCCATAGTTTCCAATGGTTGAGATTCGCAAGGTGGAGAATTCGTGCACCTTGACTGTAAAATGTGGCTTTTCTGCACAGAAACAGACCACTGATTAAATGGAAACTCTTGTTTACAAACATGACTTTTAAATGCAGTATTGTCAGACATTGCAATGAATTAATAGTTCAATACTTAAAAAACTATTTCTCGATGAACTTGGATACTCAATTTTAATTTTTTTTTTTAAATGTGAAACCTGAGTTACCAAATGAACATGCTAACATTAATGTTAAAGAGGTCTGTTAACGAAAGGATAAAATATCAATTCATATGATTTCTTATAAATTCAAACCTGTCAAAAAATAAACAAGTTACACCATTAGCATGCAGCTCAAAGACAAATCGTGAACGGCGTGTATACACATTACTCAACGAACATTCCCTTCTTCCCTAGATTAACCGTGAAACTCTGACATGCTCCTCCTATCATGAAGGCGTGTCTTCAAAGAAGCCTTTTTAATTAAATCCATTTTTTAATAGTTTTACGTTATTTTATTTGCTTCTATATTAATTTAAGGCATCTACATATTGTTGATTCTTATTATATTTACGGAAGAACAGAGGAAAAAAAACTTTAGGTGAACGTCTGTGAAGTTGGCCCCCCGACATTGAGATATCCAAATTTTGAAAACGGCATACGTTTGAGCGTCGTTTGAGCGCGTTTGAGCGCCAAAAATTTTCGTTTGAGCGCCATTTGTAAAAAAGTTATAGGCATTTCTTTTTTTGGCGGGAAAAACACCTAGCCCCCCCGACATTGAGATATTCAAATTTTGAGAACGGCATTCGTTTGAGCGTCGTTTGAGCGCGTTTGAGCGCCAAAAATTTTCGTTTGAGCGCCATTTGTAAAAAAGTTATGGGCATTTCTTTTTTTGGCGGGAAAAACACCTAGCCCCCCCGACATTGAGATATTCAAATTTTGAGAACGGCATTCGTTTGAGCGTCGTTTGAGCGCGTTTGAGCGCCAAAAATTTTCGTTTGAGCGCCATTTATAAAAAAGTTATGGGCATTTCTTTTTTTGGCGGGAAAAACACCTAGCCCCCCCGACATTGAGATATTCAAATTTTGAGAACGGCATTCGTTTGAGCGTCGTTTGAGCGCGTTTGAGCGCCAAAAATTTTCGTTTGAGCGCCATTTGTAAAAAAGTTATGGGCATTTCTTTTTTTGGCGGGAAAAACACCTAGCCCCCCCCGACATTGAGATATTCAAATTTTGAGAACGGCATTCGTTTGAGCGTCGTTTGAGCGTGTTTGAGCGCCAAAAATTTTCGCTATTTTCTTTGTATACAATGGGCGCTACATCAAGAAGTGAAGGTGATCAGTGTGTGAAGTGTTGTACCGAGTTATCCCCCCCCCCCAACTTTAAAAATAGAAGTGATGAAAAGAATGACATCCCCCCCCCCTTCTTTCCCAAGATTACCAACGCCCAACGGACACAGGTGTCAGCCGGTCTTAAAATAACAACCCCTCATAAACTGTACCTTTTTTGGTTTGTACTTTTTTGTCTGTCATGCCCACACTGTGCATTCCCGTTTTTGTACAGAATTTTTTTTCATAGAGAATGAAAAACGCTACCCAAGGACTTTTTAAACATAAACCCGAGATTGCTGTGACATTCAAAATATGTACGTACAAAAATTAAGTATAAAACTTGATGCATGAATACTACAATAAAATATGACTACATTAAAAATCCCAATTTCAAAATTATAATATACAATAAATAAAATGTTTTGTTTCTCGTACAGAACGGAGCAAAAGATTAACATTTTAATATAATTATTAAGAGATACGCGCATAAATGATTAGAAACATAAACCCGAGATTGCTGTGACATTCAAAATATGTATGTACAAAAATTATGTATAAAACTCGATGCATGAATACTACAATAAAATATGACTACATTAAAAATCCCAATTTCAAAATTATAATATACAATAAATAAAATGTTTTGTTTCTCGTACAGAACGGAGCAAAAGATTAACATTTTAATATAATTATTAAGAGATACGCGCATAAATGATTAGAAACATAAACCCGAGATTGCTGTGACATTCAAAATATGTATGTACAAAAATTAAGTATAAAACTCGATGCATGAATACTACAATAAAATATGACTACATTAAAAATCCCAATTTCAAAATTATAATATACAATAAATAAAATGTTTTGTTTCTCGTACAGAACGGAGCAAAAGATTAACATTTTAATATAATTATTAAGAGATACGCGCATAAATGATTAGAAACATAAACCCGAGATTGCTGTGACATTCAAAATATGTACAAAATTATCAATTATCGTAAAAAGCTAAATATGGTAATTATAATATTCCACACTGAAGTCAGGTAATTAAAAACAAAAGGTTCCAGTAGTTAGTTGATCGTTAAAATGGTTCCAATTTTAAGATTAAGCTGATAGTAAATATAGGACCGCGTGTGGATTAACGAATAAATCTTCCTTAATATTAATAACTTTGTTCTCCAAATCGTTGTATTTTTCCCAAGTCCCACTCGTTCGATGGCAGTACGCTATATAGTGATTTGACTGGTAAGCAATAACTGCACCTAAAAGATATAGGAAATTTTCTAATTTCAGTTCGACCGGAAAATCCAAAAGTTTTGTCAAGTCACACACTTGATTTTTAGTAATTTTTTCTTGCAACAAACGATTTGTCGAATCTAAGAAATCGAGTTCAACGAATAAATGGTGGCCGAAAGTCCGTTTTACGGCTTGAATGCCGTTGTTGCAGTTTGGCTTCTTGCACATATAGGTAGAATCGAACTGTTCAGAAATTGCAGTTTGTAATGATTTTACGCCATCTGCCATAATTCGTTCTCTGTTGACACGCAGGACGGGCAAAACTTGTATTTTCGTTGCACTGCACTTATTGCAGATTTTAACAAGAGTGACGCTGGGTGCGTCCTTAAGTGTTTTTTTCCAAAAAATTGATTATATTATCAGTTGCGTCTACAAAAGAAAGATTTGGAAGGACTGGAGATTCTGATTTGGGATACATGGATTTTAAAAATATAGCTCTGCTTTTATAAAATGCGGTCAAGTTTTTGTCAGCCAGAAGTTTTAGAGCTAACTGCAAAACGGAATTTGAAGAACATTTTGCGTAATTAATGTAATCTTTAAAGTCCGTTATCGCTGTACTTAAACTCTGCAGAATGGAATCGAAAGGACATGTGTTTTTTATTGAAAAGACTTCTCCACAAATTTCTTGTGGCTGGCATAAATTGCCATTTTTAATTAATTTCATTGACGCCGAATTGGACAATTGGCATACCCAAATTGTAACAATGACCTCCAGGCATCATTTGACCGAAGAAATGCGATGGCGAGCTATTGGGAGAATAGAGGCTGGACAAAGTCAGACAGAAGCGGCCAGACGGCTAAATGTGAATCCGTCTGAGGTTCATAGACTTTCTAACAATTTCTAACCACGGATGTCGCATTCAAGAGGTTCAGCCAAGGACGGCCATAAGCTACGACGGGTGCCGATGACCGATATTTGTCATTATGCACACGAAGGAATAGAACCGAAACTCCGTCTGCAAGCGTCGTCTGTAGATTCTCCCTCGCTGCAAGCTCCGGAAGGTTGTTATCAACGTCAACCGTATGTAGAAAGCTTAACGAAGGTGGTCAATTTGCGAGGCGACCAGTCATTTGCGTCCCGCTCACGTCACGCCATAGGCGGGGGAACATTTGCAGTGGGCACGTCAACATGTCCACTTGACGCGTGATCAATGGACGGCTGTTCGCTTTACGGATGAGTCCAGGTTTAGCCTCCAAAGCGATAGTAGGCGTATTTTAATTTGGACAGAACCTGGAACTCGTTTTCATCCATCACATATCCGTGAAAGAGATGCATACGGATCAGGTAGTGTCTGTGTTTGGGGTGGTATCTTTTTGGGTGGAGGCACAGACCTCCATGTCTTTACCCGTGGAAATGTGAATGCTCACACCTATAGAGATGACATCCTTGATGCTTATGTGCGCCCTTATGCCGGGGCAATAGGTGATGCTTTCGTGCTACAGGACGATAACGCGAGACCGCACAGGGCTCGCATCGTGGATGCTTATCTTGAGCAGGAAACAATTCAGCGCACGGAGTGGCCAGCTCGATCACCGGACCTGAATCCTATCGAGCATGTTTGGGACGCTTAAGGACGATGTATATCTGCTCTCAATCCTCCTCTTAGGACCCTAGCCACGCTTTCAACGGCTTTGCACGAGCAATGGCTCTCGCTTCCTACCGAACTCATAGACCGCATAATTGACAGCTTCACACATCGCTGTATGTGCTGTATTGCTTCTCGGGGGGATAATACACCATATTAAAGGTACTTTTCCTATACCAAACTGATACGTCCGATATGTTCTTTCTATGCACATGCTAGTTTCTGCAACACCATAATTGCCTGGCGATTTCTTTTTATGCTATTTTATACCTACCTATGTGTTGTATAATGTATATAAGTTTCATTAAATTCCACGCGAAACTTTTTGAGTAATCGGTATTTTTGTGACTTTTCCTTAATTTTTGATAACCAGTGTATTAAAACCCAAAATATACCATACGATTTCTGGTCAAATATTTTATAACATAACTAAATGAGTGCAATCAGTTACTAAATAAAAATAGTCGATATAAGAAATGAAATGTATTCAACAGAATATTGAAATAAACTTACCGACCTTTTTATAGTGTTTAGAAGAGTTAGAGTTAACTAGACGTCAATTGCACTACATTTATGGTCTAGAACAGGGGTTCTCAACCTTTCAGGCTCTGTGCCCCCCTTTGAACACTGATGTGAGGTCACGCCTCCCCCCCCCCCCCCCACCATCACCATATCGCTTACTCCTTTCAACAACGTCATATCTCGAAAAACAAGATTTTTCAGGAGAGAACTCAAAACAAAGATTTTTTTGAAGAATAATACCTATATGTTTCAAATTTTTTTCAAAAATACTGACATTTTTAAAAATACTCCATGCGCATTCCATATCATTTAAAAACCTTAATTTTTTATTTGTAATTTAACCATATATACAGGGTTAGCACAAATGAATGACCAGATTTTAAATATTTTATATTTTCGAAACTATTACACATATTACAATAAGTGACACACGAAATTAGAGAAAAATATACCAAGTTTTATTTTCAGTTACAAATGTTCGATGTGTGACCCTTTTGTTACACGACAAGCATCTAATCTGTAATCAAGTTCGTACCACACATTTTGTAGTCAATAGTTCCTAACACTGCACAAATGCGTTCTTGAAGTTCTTTCAGTATTTTCGGCATCAGTAGTGCATAAATAGTGTCTTTGAAGGAACCCCATAAAAGAAATCGCATGGCGTGAGGTCCGAGGATCTTGGTGGCCATGTGATTAAGGGTAAATCACTGTCACTCGCACGCCCCACCGATCGGTGTGAAAGCTCCTCGTTTAAGTAAGCACATGCATGCAAAGTCCAATGGACGAACATTTTTGCGGTCCGGTCAATATATTGGTACACAATAATATATAATGAAATAACCGACGCAGAATTATAATAAGACAGGAAGAATTCGCTAAATGTTTTTTAATTATACTCTTTTTTTGCTATTATTAAACAAAATGCGTATATTTATGTTGAATATACTGTAATTAGGTAAATAAACCTACGTTTCTATTAATATTGATTTTTTTGCGGCCCACCTATAGTTAAACCTTGTTTGTTTGGCCCAAGTTAGCCTTTGAGTTTGACACCCCTGGTGTAGAAGAATTGGTGATAGCTCCTGTTTGTTTACATTTCTGTCTGGATAGCCCAAGCTTGTGTCATCTCCCCGGGGGTGAGAGGGGTTGCTTTTGTTTGGGCGACCAGTGGGCCACCCCCTTATCTGACATCTTTATGTTTGGAGTGTGAACACGCATTTCTGCTCCCATTACAAAGCGGTATCGTAACTTTGATTGTCGCTGACCGTCTGGGAAGAGGTTTGCCGCTGAACCAGATGCGTTTCTGTGAGTTTTTGTGATGATTTCTAGACCCGTGCATACCGAAAGGGAAACTTGAACGGGAAAAAGGGGGGGGGGAGAAAATTTAGTGTCGACGAAACGGGGTGGACACCCATACCGTGTCTGCTCAGTGGAATTCGGGAGAAGAGAGAAGTTATAATACAGCTGGACGCAAAAGGGGGCGGTGTTGAAAGGCGTAGGTTACCGGGGAAAGTTTTGCAAACTCCCCTCACCAGTTTGAGTTTTAAAAAGTAAAAAACAAATATGCTCAAAGATTATGATATAATAATTCGGCATTGAGGATTGCCCAGTAATTTGGTGAGGCAATCCAAAAAATTTTACTTACAAATCGGAGAGCGATAAAATTTGCTAGATGTAAAATGCAAAATAGTTTTATCAATATACAAGGAAAAAAATTACTACCTGTAGCTAATACTCTTTCAGAGCATTCTGAAAACAAGCATAACTAAAAATCACCGATTTTTGAGGTATGACGTTGTTGAAAGGAGTGAGCGATATGTGGTCAATACAAGTAGTACAATCGAAATTTGAAACTGAAGCTGGTTATTAAATGAAAATATAGAATAGATAATTTCATACACAAAATTTAATATTACTACACATATCTTAATTTGGAACATAGTATTGTTATTAGAACATAGGAAATCAAAGAATTAAATACAGATCAAATATATTTGAAGTAATCAAGGATCTAGGTGAGTTTGGAATGTAATACCAGTCACTTTCAAAACATTAATAAGAGGTCTGGCATTGTTTGTCATTGACAAGTTTTTGAATATTAGGTTGTAACTGTGACAAAGCACACCTCAGGTCTCTTTCAACGTCCAGCTTTGCTCGATATTTTGACTTTATGTCTGCTAATGCTGAAAATCCAGATTCACAGAGATATGTGGATGAAAACTGCACTAACAACCTCAAAGCTTCCAAAGCAACTTCTGGGTAAACAGGAAAATAGCGTAACCAAAAATTTTCAACATCCATGTTTTCGAATTCCGCGTTTGCTTGAGAATCACATTTTAGGTCGAAAGCTTGTTCCTGTATATTATCAGGAAGTACATCCACGTCGATTTTAAAAGGATCTCTTGTTAACTTAAACTCCCGATTCTGTGAACTAATATCTGGAAAATAGTCTGCAATTTCATTTTGCAATGCTACCTACCAAATGCATAATGATATAAGGTCCTTCAATACATTTATCTGTTGCAATGGGGGATTTTTTTTTTATCATCGAGGAGGTCGTTCAATCTTGGAGAGGATGAAAAATTTGGCTCTGAACTCTGAAGACGGCGTTGCCAAAGAGCTATATTCTTTGCGAAACCCTTAACTGCATCATAAGTCTTCAGAATTTTTTTCTGACATTGTAGCTTCATGTTCAGACAGTTGAATGTCGAAAATACGTTACGGTTACATTGTGACCACAAAATTGAATACAGTAAATAACAGTTAGTTTTACTTTTTATTTATTTTTTTTAACTCAAGCCTCCCTTGAAATTCTTCTACCCCCCCCCCCTAGGGGGGCGCACCCCCCAGGTTGAGAACCGCTGGTCTAGAAAACAGTTTGACATATCCTTCCTCGTTAAAATAATCTTTGCTTTTACCACATTTACAATAACTGTGTTACAGTGTTAGAAAATTATAAAAACTCAAATTATAAAATTGCATCAAGCAATTGCATAACATAGTTGAAAATCATTTACAGCTGACAGAATTCTTGCCCTAATTTTTCTGCTTCTATTTTTTTCTTGATGTATTTATTGGAATTTGAAGGTTTAAAAACTCCTAGGGTAGCGTTTTTCATTCTCTATTATAAAAAAAAATTCTGCATAAAAACGGGAATGTACAGTGTGGGCATGACAGACAAAAAAGTACAAACCAAAAAAGGTACAGTTTATGAGGGGTTGTTATTTTAAGACCGGCTGACACCTGTGTCCGTTGGGCGTTGGTAATCTTGGGAAAGAAGGGGGGGGGGATGCCATTCTTTTCATCACTTCAATTTTTAAAGTTGGGGGGGGGGGATAACTCGGTACAACACTTCACACACTGATCACCTTCACTTCTTGATGTAGCGCCCATTGTATACAAAGAAAATAGCGAAAATTTTTGGCGCTCAAACACGTTCAAACGACGCTCAAACGAATGCCGTTCTCAAAATTTGAATATCTCAATGTCGGGGGGCTAGGTGTTTTTCCCGCCAAAAAAAGAAATGCCCATAACTTTTTTACAAATGGCGCTCAAACGAAAATTTTTGGCGCTCAAACGCGCTCAAACGACGCTCAAACGAATGCCGTTCTCAAAATTTGAATATCTCAATGTCGGGGGGGGGGGGCTAGGTGTTTTTTCCCGCCAAAAAAAGAAATGCCCATAACTTTTTTACAAATGGCGCTCAAACGAAAATTTTTGGCGCTCAAACGCGCTCAAACGACGCTCAAACGAATGCCGTTCTCAAAATTTGAATATCTCAATGTCGGGGGGGCTAGGTGTTTTTCCCGCCAAAAAAAGAAATGCCCATAACTTTTTTACAAATGGCGCTCAAACGAAAATTTTTGGCGCTCAAACGCGCTCAAACGACGCTCAAACGAATGCCGTTCTCAAAATTTGAATATCTCAATGTCGGGGGGGCTAGGTGTTTTTCCCGCCAAAAAAAGAAATGCCCATAACTTTTTTACAAATGGCGCTCAAACGAAAATTTTTGGCGCTCAAACGCGCTCAAACGACGCTCAAACGAATGCCGTTCTCAAAATTTGAATATCTCAATGTCGGGGGGGCTAGGTGTTTTTCCCGCCAAAAAAAGAAATGCCTATAACTTTTTTACAAATGGCGCTCAAACGAAAATTTTTGGCGCTCAAACGCGCTCAAACGACGCTCAAACGAATGCCGTTCTCAAAATTTTAATATCTCAATGTCGGGGGGGCTAGGTGTTTTTCCCGCCAAAAAAAGAAATGCCTATAACTTTTTTACAAATGGCGCTCAAATGAAAATTTTTGGCGCTCAAACGCGCTCAAACGACGCTCAAACGAATGCCGTTCTCAAAATTTGAATATCTCAATGTCGGGGGGGCTAGGTGTTTTTCCCGCCAAAAAAAGAAATGCCTATAACTTTTTTACAAATGGCGCTCAAACGAAAATTTTTGGCGCTCAAACGCGCTCAAACGACGCTCAAACGAATGCCGTTCTCAAAATTTGAATATCTCAATGTCGGGGGGGCTAGGTGTTTTTCCCGCCAAAAAAAGAAATGCCCATAACTTTTTTACAAATGGCGCTCAAACGAAAATTTTTGGCGCTCAAACGCGCTCAAACGACGCTCAAACGTATGCCGTTTTCAAAATTTGGATATCTCAATGTCGGGGGGCCAACTTCACAGACGTAGATTAACCGTGAAACTCTGACATGCTCCTCCTATCATGAAGGCGTGTCTTCAAAGAAGCCTTTTTAATTAAATCCATTTTTTAATAGTTTTACGTTATTTTATTTGCTTCTATATTAATTTAAGGCATCTACATATTGTTGATTCTTATTATATTTACGGAAGAACAGAGGAAAAAAAACTTTAGGGGAACATAAACTTTCACGACTACATTTTTTTGTAATCGCAAAATACGCGGTCGAAGTGGTGACGTCACGTCCGGCATGTTGGGCACCTCCGCAATGGCGGCTCATGTTATTCTCCCATAGGACGGAAAAACAAATATTAATATCTCTTAAACTAATGAATATTATCTCCCTGCACGTCTTGAAATCGATGAAGGGGATAAAAATACCCTACCTCAAAAATTGAGGAATGTGATTTCGTACAGGAATAAGAGCAAATGGTGTTTTAAAATTTCAATTCGATAAGCCTATCGATGTGAAACATAGGCTTAGATGAAGTGATACTCTTGAACTTTTTTATTTAGTGTTTGTGAATAGTTTTATATGTTGTTTCTGTCTATGTGGATATTCTAACATAATATAAGATAATTTAAGTAGATTTTATTCCCACTAACACTTATTTATCCCTAGTACCATTGTGTTTACAATTTGAATGTGTCGCTGATGGTAACGGTATTAAAATGTCACTTTCGATAAACATTATTACTGTAAAACTACTTATGTACCTTATTGTTCATTCGATTTTCCTCAAATATTTGTATGGTAACATTCTTAAAGCACTATAATCCATTTTGCAGAATGAAAGGGTTCTTGAAGTTGATATATGGGCTAGTAAAGTATACTGTATTGTTGTTGTTTTTTATGTGTTAGATGTATGCCTTTATTAATTTCTTTACCTATGTACTTGATTCCCTTCCCTTAAAACTGAATGGGTGTCTGAGTAGGATAGATTTAAGTCAATCTATTCTATGTCAGATTTCTTTTCAGTTAAATCCATGAAACTATAAGATTGCTGACAGACTTTATGTATTTTTTCAGCCATTGATTTCATGCATCCTTTTTGTTGCTGGCTGGTTTTATGATGGGATTGTTTGATTTATTATTAGTGTGTTATCAACCTTAGTTTAATGCAGCACTCTTAAAGTATGAAGCATGAAATAATTGATTTCTTTTGCATTGTACTTATATCATACAGTTAGTAGAAGTGATACTCTTCAAATTCTTTATTTAATGTTTATTAACAGCTTATTTTTATGTTGGGTAGTATCTGTTTATGTGAATAATGTAACATTCAGTAAGTAGATGTTTTTCCGAATAATATGTCTGTTAAAGCTTACTTGTTATTGTTTTGAATTATAAATATTGAAAAGTAGTGTTTGGTAACATTGTTTCAGTTATGTATTCTTTAGAACTCTTTATGCTTCATAAATAACAGACTTTAATGGCTGTGTTTTTTTTTTTTTTTCAGCCATTGATTTCATGTATCCTTTTTGTTACTGGCTGGTGTTAAGACGGATATGTTTTATTTAATGTTATAGAGTGTTATCAATTACTGTTTATATACACATATATATATATATATATATATATATATATATATATATATATATAAATTAATACACACACACATATATATATATATATATATATATATATATATATATATATATATAAACATATATATAAATACACTCATATATATATTCTTATAAATACATACACAATGTATGTTTTATATATATGAGGATCTCGGGGGAGGTAAAAAATGATAACCCACATCTCTCCCCACATGATGGTGAAAGTTCATTAGAACTTGTGCAGGTACGTTTTGCAGATTGTATGTAGATATGTTTGACACCATAGTCTGCAATATTGTTTGTAACTAACTATTTACATACGGTAATGTAAAATGCTTATTAGGACAATATTTTACTAATATATTGTACCATTATTAGGCATTATATGAATAATACTTTTGTCTTTTTACAATGTTGACACTGTTTGCACTCATTATTTTTAAATCACTTAAATGAAAAGATATTACTGTCTGCTAATCACATTATGAATTTTTACAATATAAAAAGTACACAATTGCTTGTGCAAAAAAAAGCAGTGACCATCCCATCTTCATTCTTTAACTGCTATTGCATGTAAACAATTATAACCCTCATATTTATAGCTACATTAAATTGTTCAGTGTGTTAAAATTGAAATAAATGTTGATTTTATTACTTTTTCTCTTAATGACATTTTTAAGGAGGGTATTATGTACAAAAAAAAATGTTTAGCAACAAGTTTTGCAATTTGAAATATGTAATAGCAAATATTTTATGAAAATATAAATCTGTTTATCTCTAAACTACAATAATGTGGTTTATCACTTTTTACCCCCAAGGTCTTCATATATATATATATATGTATAAACAGTTGATTCTTTTTCAATCGTTTCTATATTGTTAAAGTCTGTACATCTTTGTTGGTTTAAAATGTAGCATTATTTAATAAGTAAAGATTATAAAATTCATTTGTCCATGTTTTGAGGGAATAATGTGTTTATCATTTAGATGTTTAATACAGGTGTTTTTTTTTTAAAGTTAAAAAATGGTCATATGCTTTGCTGCAGACTGCAAGCATAAAATGGTTAAAATCATTGTTCCTTCTACCGCTTTCCAAAGGATGTAAAGCATGCTCTGTGGACCTGAATGGCAAAGTAATTTTGAAAATAGAAGTTTTAATATTCTCATTTTTAATTTATGAGTACATTTTTCCACATATGTTAATTTCACATTTCTTGGTCTCTACGTCATAGTAAATCTATGGTATTCAATAGCTATTTAATTTTTTTAAATGTTTTAGATGATACATACTGAATTTTTGTTGTATTTAAGCTTTTAAAAAAATTCTTAATTTAGGATGAAATTTTTTTTTATTTAGAAAATTTTTCAGGACTTCTATTATAAACAGAAATCTACAATAGTTTCTTTGTCTTAAATTTTATAGTTATTGTTTGTCAAATTGTCTGCAAACCAAATAATGATAGATTTTTTTGCATGAAAATAGATATGGAGCGAACATGTAGGTTAGATTCATAAAATTAGTGAGCTTCAATTCAGTAATACAAGGGAAACCGAATAATTATAATTTTGAATGTATATGTAATAAATAAAACATGCAAATGTTTTAAAGTTTATTGATCTTGGTATTTTTCAGGCGTAGTGACAGAAAACCTGGTAGAGATTCCAGATTATATAGCTACCATTTTAAAGGGGGGGATAAAAGAAATAATCCAACAATTTTCGACAGTAATAAAGTGCAACAAATTGAATTTCCTGCTCATAAAGGAAAGAAGTACACATGTTTTTAATAACAGCATTTTTAATTTCACATGGTTTCTTTACAATAAGCACTAAATGTACTTGATTCTCAGAACTGAGGACATAGTCATTTTATACATTGAAATTAAACATGAGAGAAGGAGGATAACTGATCTGATCCAAATTACAAGTAATTTTATTGTTTATGTTATGTAGTAGTATTATAGATAATATATTAATCTCATAAATAATTAAAACTTCTATTTGTTGTACTTAGCTTTTCACAAATCAAATGCACATTTTTAACAATAAATTTATGAGTTTTCTTAATGTTCATTTATGCTGTTATTTAATATTCTTAGTATTATTCCTTTAGATAACAGAGTGCTGTGATGAAGAACATTGAAGGTGTTAAAGATAAAAGTAGAGTGGATGTAGAGTCACTGTTGGTAAAAGCAGAGATAGACCAACTAAAGGAAAAAATAAAGAGCTGCAGTTATTGTTGGCAGCAAAAAATGTGAAATTTCAATTTTCTCAAATCAGTGAGAATGACAGTTTAGTGCTAATGTCAATAATAAAATTCAACATTCAATAAACAACCCTGACTTCCCTAATTGCTACTTTTTAATAAACACGACAGAAACATTTATTGAAAATCTCTGCAAAGGCTCAGAGGTGGACTTTTTCACAGTATAAGAAAGGCAAACTTTAAAAGGATTGATAGCCTAGCTCCTAATGGTGCAATTTGTTTCATTAGTAAATTGCGGCTAGGATCTACTTCTCATAAAACCCTTTTCAAGGAATGTGGTTTAATAAAATTGTGGAATCCTGGAGATCTAATATTAACAGATAAAGGTTTTTTAATACTTGACCTATTGCCTCAAAGTGTATCAGTAAATAATCCCCCATTCTTAACGAATCCACAATTCACAGAAGTGAGGATAAATTTACCACTAAATTAAAACATATACATGTTCATGTTGAACGAGCTATACAAAGAATAAAAAGTTTTCAAATTCTTGATAACATCCCATATTATTTTAGTCATTACGCTTCAGTAAGTTTGCGCCACTTTGGTAAATTTGTAAAATCCATTGGTGAAAAAATAAAATATTTTTGTTTATATCTTAACATGTATTTGTTTAATCCCTTTGGTGAGTTTTTTTAGATAAAAAGTTTACAGTTTCCATTACATGTATTTTAATAACTATGCTTTAACCATTGCATTTGGAGGTATGTTTTGAAATCTTCTCATTTTGGTGACTATTTAAAATGTTACACAAAATACAGAAAGTCAAGTTTTACAGAACTTATATCACATTCCATTCATAATGTGAAAGAAAGAACACAGAAATCCCATTACAGACTTTTTATTACAAATACAAAAAAATATAGATATACATTAACAACAGAAATGAAAAAACAATTTAAAAAGAATAACGAGACAAAACAAAATGTACTGGTTATAGTCTCTCTCATAGCTCTATATTTGGCAAAAAGGTATACATATAAATTAACATCAGAAATTAATATATTTTAATATGAAAAGGAAAAACAATTATCTTAATTACTACCATAAAATATAAATATTAAAGAAACAAATGTTGCTATATGTACAACTTACTGTCACATTATATATCTGTCTCTCATAGAGGCTTGCACTTTAGATAAAATCAAGCTGTTTCCAGGATTGTTATCAAACAACTGAATATCACTAGCCAGAGCTTTTTCTCCTCTATGTATCTTTTTTGATTGTTAAAAAAGGTGAAAATTTCAAACCAGGATATCATGATGAAGTGTCTTGTATAAATTCATGAAATAAAGAAGAAAAACATGACTATGAATTTGAACAAAAAATGTTACAATTGAAACGAATTACGAAACGTTAAAAATAAACACTACTTCATTTAAAAAAAAATAAATGAGAATGTTGCAGCAATCAGTTTATTTTTTTTCTCTGCTATAAATGTAAAGTTATTGTTTATGAAGCATAAGTAGTTATAAGGAATACATAGCTAAAACAATGTTACCAAACACTACTTTTCAATATTTATAATGCAAAACAACAACAAAAAAGCTTTAATAGGCATATTATTGGGGAAAACATCTACTTACAGTGTTACATTATTCACATAAACAGATACAACATTTAAAAAAAGCTGTTGATAAGCATTAAAAAGAATTTGAAGAGTATCACTTCCACTAACTGTATGATATAAGTACAATGCAAAACAAATCAATTATTTCATGCTTCATACTTTAAGAGTCCTGCATTAAACTACGGTTGATAACACACTAATATTAAATCAAACAATTCCATCATAAAACCCAGCCAGCAACAAAGAGGATGCATGAAATCAATGGCTGAAAAAATATTTAGCCATAAAGTCTGTCAGTAATCTTATAGTTTCATGGATTTAACTGAAAAGAAATCTGACATAGATAGATTGACTTAAATCTATCCTACTCAGACACCCATTCAGTTTTAAGGGAAGGGAACCAAGTACACATGTAAAGAAATTAATAAAAGCATACAACTAACACATAAAAAACAACAATACAGTATACTTTACTAGCCAATATATCAACTTCAAGAACCCTTTCATTCTGCAAAATGGATTATAGTGCTTTAAGAATGTTACCATACAAATATTTGAGGAAAATCGAATGAACAATAAGGTATATACGTAGTTTTACAGTAATAATTTTTATCGATAGTGACATTTTAATACCGTTACCATCAGCGACACATTCAAATTGTAGTAAACACAATGGCACTAGAGATAAATCAGTGTTACTGGGAATAAAATATACTTACAAATTCATCTTAGATTATGTTAGAATATCCACATAGACAGAAACAACATAAAAAACTATTCACAAACACTATAAATAAAAAATTTCAAGAGTATCACTTTCTCTAAGCCTATCGCTGTCAAAGATAGGCTTAGAGGAATGGAATTTTAAAACACCATCTGCTCTTATTCTTGCACGAAATCACATTCTTCAATTTTTGAAGTAGGGTATTTTTTGATCCTTCATCGATTTCAGGACGTGCAGGGAGATAATATTCGTTAGTTTAAGAGATATTAGTATTTGTTTACCCGTCCTATGGGAGAATAACATGGGACGCCATTGCGGAGGTGCCCTAATGGCGGACGTGACGTCACACTTCGACCGCGTATTGCCTTTTTTTTCTCAAGTTGCTGAAGGGAGGGGGGGGGGGGGGGGGGTTAAAATTTTTAATGTTAAAATTTACTAAGTAATACTATGACTTACAGATACTTCCGGAAATAATTAAAGCATACTTTTGTGGTTTTAAAGAAATGTTTTTTACGTACTGTAATTTCGCACGTATGCGCCGCACCCACCTAAGCGCCGCAGGGACTGAAATTTCCTTTTAGAAAAACGAAATCGGGGTAAGTGCCGCACCGGCGTAAACGCCGCATATAATTTTTTCTTAGTTACCGTACCGCAACCAAATATTGAGACACCAGCAGAAATTTTAGGTTATTTCCGTAACAAACTAATACATTTTAATGTGATAAATTCAATATAATTCTAATTTTGAATATTTCTCTTATTAAATTACACTTTAATACTAGAAACGCCGAATGATATCCTGTTAGCCTAAACACATATGCAAATCTTGTCACTTAACGTGTTCGAGTGAAACCTCGGTTCATCGCTCTGCCCGCGAGACGGCGTGCAGCACATGCGTAGTAGCCGTACGGGGGAGTCGCCCGTTTCCGGCTTTCACGATAAATACGTGGCCGGGAGAAAAAATACTCGCCGGTGTGCTGTTCGTTCTCACTCGCTCGATTTGTATGCGTTGATATTATTTTCTGTTACTGCCCTCGCATATATTTTATTTCTATTATGTTTCGTTGCTGTATACTAAAGCTAGTATCGATAACTTTTAATAAAAAAAGGAATTCTCAAACCCTATATTTACTTCTTTTTTTTAAACCTCTGCCTAACACACCCCATACCTATAAGCGCGGTAGGTAGTCATTTTGACCCGTAAGATTTACTTTACTTAAAACTATCTTTTTTTAAAATGAAATGTTACGTACTACTACACGTCTACCGTAGTACAATGCGGGAAAAAAAAAAAGAATGAAACCTGAAACTGTACAAACGTATTTTTATTTCACAGTAACACATGATAAATTATTAAAAAAGAAAAAAAGAAACGTAATCATGGAACATCAAACGGGCAAAACACATACAGCATACAAATATGAATAAAAGTAATAAAGATATTAGGTAATACTGAAAATGGTCAAAATGAAAATCTAAGATATACGAGTAAGAATTACCGATCAATCAAAACCATCAAAGTCCTCTTCTTCCGTATCAGAATTGAAAAGTGACAAAATTTCTGGATGAATTTTTGTATCTGGATCATCTGGATCTTCCTCGTTGGAAGAACTGTTATCGTCGGAACTGTCAACGTCGCTGTCATTGGGAACAATTATTTCCGCCTTTCTAAAACAGGAAATTATTGTCTTAATGGAGACACCTTTCATGCTTCAGAGACCCACTTCGCGACTTCTACGAAAGTTGCCTTTCGCATAGTTCCGCTTTTTGTGTAGGAATGTAGACCCAGGGCCCGACTTAGCCTAATTGGGGCCCAGGGCAAAAACTTCTTTGGGGCCCCCCTTGCCTTCACTACTTCAGTAATGAAGAACTTAATACTTAATACTAAACTTTCTATTCGATTTGGGGGCCCCCTTCTGATGTGGGGGCCCTGGGCAACTGCCCCGTATGCCCCTGCCTTAGTCAGGCTCTGTGTAGACCTTCAGTTATCCACGATTCCCAGAGACTTCGCATTCGGCATTTGAATACTTTGTTTTAGCCAAATCAAGTGGTTGAATTAATTTTGTCAAACCTCCGGAAATTATCGCTAAAATTGCAGACACAGTCTTCGCTGCAACTTTAACAGGCTCTGACAAGTGGGCTTTCATCGAGTCCATTATAAGTAGCTCTTTTGGATTGAAAAAAGTCCCTTTCCTTTTCCGCCAGACTTCGTTCAACCAATCTCGCATTACTATTTCGTTCATCCATCCTTTCTCGTTCACGCGGATCACAACGTCATTAGGAAATTCTCCTTTGGGAAGAGTTTTTCTTTAAAAATCAACAGAGGTTTCAATTTTTCACCGCTTGCTGTGCAAAACAAGACACAAGTAAATGACGTTTTCTCATGACCGGTAGTAACAATACTCACTGTACTTTCGCCAGCCTTGTTGACAGTTCTGCTTGGAGGACAGTCGAAAGTCAAAGGTACCTCGTCCATGTTGATCACCTGATCGGTGGGAAACTTGTTGTCCTTTAATTGGTGCTCTATAAACTTCAGGAAAGAGGATTTCTTTACCCCCCAATCAACAGGCAATTTTTGCCCCACGGTTGTGCGGGCCCAAACAGAGAGGTTTTTCCGCTTCATGAATCGGTAGCACCAGTTGAATCCAGCTTTGAAATCGTCTAATTCCATCTTCGCCGCTATAACTCTGGCTTGTAAACGTATCTTTACTGTTGATATTGGAATGCTCTTACTTCTCTGGGATAAAATCCATTTCTCAAGTCTAGTTTCCAGCTGAGGCCAAGCAGCTTTCCCTCTTCTGCGTGCTCTCTTACTTTTCGGTATCTTTAGTAAAACTTTCTTTTCGGAGCGCCATTGCCGAACACAACGTTCATCAACACTGAACTCTCTGCCTGCTGCTCTATTTCCGATTTCTTCTGCTTTGACAATAACATTCAACTTAAAATTCACACAGTAGCTTTTGTTTCTGCGTTTTGGACCCATTTTGTTAAATAGTTTCATAGTACGGGGGGGGGGGGACTATTTTCGCAGAGAGAGAACGACAGCAATGCACGTGCGCCGTCGTCAAAGTGTGTATGACATCATCAGCATTCTTTTCTAAAATTAGTCAAGAACTTCGCGCATGCGCAGTGATAAACGCCGGTTCAAGTAATGCGTTAGGCTCAATTTTAGTAGAAAAGTGCAAGCTGAAAAGATTTCAAAATCCGAAATCGGCGTAAAGGCCGCACCAGCGTAAGCGCCGCGCCCAACAATTTTTGAACTTTTTTTTACGTATGCGCCGCGGCGCTTACGTGCGAAATTACGGTAGTTAAGAAGTAATAGGGCAGTGTCTCGCAGCATGTCACATCTCAACGGGAATGTATCTAAGGGCCTGTTCACATAGGAGTCCGTTACGTTGCTTTAAGGAAAAGATGACGTTGAGTCGAAAGTAAACCAATCATAGGCCTTCAAACGATTAGCGATGAAATTTTTAACACCTATGATTGGTTTATTTTTGTCTCAACGTCATCTTTTCCTTAACGCAACGTCACGGACTCCTATGAGCCTGTTCACATAGGAGTCCGGTAGCGGAACGTTAAAGTATTGAAATATATTTAACCACTGACAAACCTTCAAACGATTAGCAACGAAAATTTTTAAGGCTATGATTAGTTTATTTTCGTCTCAACATCATTTTTCCTTTAACGCTCCGCTACCGGACTCCTATGTGAACAGGCACTTTGCGATTTGCTATCAGATATAGAGCCACTCTGGTAAGAGGAGTGTTTTCAAGAGGCTGTGGGAAAATTATGAGTCAAGTTTGATTAAGCTAAGTATTTCCCACAATTTAGGACCACTGAGTGGTAATCCTAAAGAAAAAAGCACTGGTTCGTAGCTTCGCTTTCAAAACAGTTACATCCATTATTGTAACGGCTGAATTAACTGTACCTATCGCAGATGACGACGAGCGTCTGTGTGGCATACCGGCTCATTGAAATTCGCACAAATGCGCATGCTCAGAGATTTTCGAGCAGAAAACGGAGAATGATTAGTTATTACTGGTTTTTCATATTTGGCGTTTTTTCGCCTTTCTTTTCATACATCAAGATGAAGGGTAACAATATTATGCGGTTTATCGCTTCATTTCCCTAAACTTTTACATCAAATACTTGTGTTGTTTTGCGATCCTTCTTTCTTTTGTCTTATCTTGCTGTCTAATTCTGCGGTCCATCTGCCGAGAGGCAGATGTTAGGCTGGGAACATCTGCCTCTCAGGCAGTTATGGTTTCTCTATTCAACGCTGGGCCCCCCACCCTTCAACCTTGGGTCTACAAGTGCTTCAGTCAACATCTTGTCTTTACTGTGGAAGGTCGATTCGTGACGCCAGCCTTGTATGGTTCAGGTACATGCCAATTTTCTAGAACATTGTCTGTCTACTAGACAGATATTCCCACTAATATATGTTTAACCCTTCGGACGGAACATCTGTCTCTCAGACAGCTATGTTTTCTTTATGCAATGCCGGGGGCCCCACCCTTCGACCTTGGATACTGTGTATCTACAAGTACTTCAGTCAACATCTTGTTTTCAGTGTAGAACGAGTGATTCGTCACCCCAACGTTCTATAGTTTAGGTACATGCCATTCTTCTAGAACATGGTCTGTCTACTAGACAGATATTCCCACTAATGCTTGTTTAATTATCTGTCTGTCAGGCAGATGTTCTTGTTAATGTGTTATTCAGTATCTGCCTGATAGTCAGATGTTCCCTTCATTGTGTTTTCATTATCTCAAAACATTTTGAAATATTCATTCCAATTTCATCCAAAACGTTTATTTATCGTAAACAATTATATATTGTAAATCTTAAAATATTTATTTGTTACATATTTTTGTTTCTTGAGAATTTTGTATTTCTGTTCCTTTTTGTTCCTTGTAGATTTTGAAAATTCTAGATTTCTGAAAAAATATTTTCCTATAGATTTTTATTCTGGATTTTATTATAGAGATTTTTTTTTTTTTTTTTTTTTTTTTTATCCTTATGCCTACATTCTCATACTTTTAGAATCCTGCTCTGTTTATTTCTCAATTCTGAAATTTGAATTCATTTTAGGAATTTCCTTTTAAATAATAATTATTTGATTATTTCCATGTCATTCTTCTTTTATTAGAATGAAGAGATCTTGTTTATTTAAGTATTAAAGAAACGAATTAATGTTACCTGTTTTGAAACGAAGGCTGAGTAAGACTGATTTTCTTCAAAAGGAAAAAAAAAAAAAATTAATTGAACATAAAAATTATCTATTGCTGTTTTCTACTTTTCTTTTGTCTGAAGTTTAAAATAAAAAGCTGTAACTTCTTATGCAAACCTGAAACTCAGCCAGGAACACCTGAGAAAGAGATATTCCATCTATATCTGCATCATAGACAGATGTTCACACTAAGCGGGGGAAAAATCATGTTCCAACCAATGGGTTAAATATCTGACTGTCAGGCAGATGTTCTTACTAGTGTTATTGTTCAGTATCTGCCTGCTAGTCAGATGTTCTCAGCATTGTGTTTTCGTTATTTCAAAATATTTTGAAATATTGAGTTTTCCAAAGCTTTGGATTTTTTTTTAAATAATTGAATAATTTTTTAAATGTTCATTTCGTTTTTAGTCAAATATTGTTTCCAAGAATGTTGGAAATATCCTTTTATTTAATATTCCTGTTAATTTGAATATTAATTATTACCTGTTTTCAATATTTCTTTTCTTTCAATCTTTATGCTATTTTTTTTTTTTTTTTCAGCATAATGGCTAAAAATTTGCCTTCAAACATTTCGAACCATACAAGAAGAATCATGGCACTTGTTGAAACTGGTAATGAATCAGATGAAGATATTGATTCTGATGCGTCATATGTTCCTTATGAGATGGAGTTATTGTCATCAGATGAAGACACGACTTCGGAAATTGACATAGATGATTGTTTTTCTGATGTTGATGAGGTGCCTTCCATTTTGCCTCTGACCCCACAGAACAATAGAATTGATCTCATCTCCCCACAAACTCTATTGGAACCAAAAATTGAGACCCCAAGCAGTGCTTTAAGAGACAGCAATGAAAATGGATCTGAAGAAAGCACAAACAAGATTTTCTTTGGATGGAGGAATTGTTTTGAGTGGAACTCTAGGCCACTCCACTGCACTACTGAAACCACCCAGGAAAACAAAGTCCGATTGCCTCAATTGGAGGGACCATCACGCATTCTTGGAGATTGTCCCGCTCCAGAACAGGTGTGGCGACTGTTTTTCACTAGAGAGATGGTTGAAGAAATTGTAAAACATACAAATAGTAAACTTGCTTCAATGCGGGAACAAATTGAGCAGAAGTCTGATCCTCGTTATAAAAAAACAGATTGTGATGAAATTTATGCACTCATTGGGTTGTTCCTTTTGTGCTCCATATTCAAGTCCTCAAGAGAGTCTTTACGATCTTTATTTTCAACAAACATAATTGGAAGACCAATCTTCAGAGCCATTATGAGTGAATCAAGGTGCTTCATCCTGACTAGAGCATTGCGTTTCGATGATTCTAGTACTCGAAAAGTCAGGGAAGAAACTGACCCAGCAGCTGCAGTCTCAAACTTGTTCAAAATGTTCATTGACAACTGTCAAAATAATTACTCCATGGGTGCACATGGATGCGTAGATGAGATTCTTGTGCCATTTAGAAGCCGCGTCCGCTTTCTTATTTACATGCCCAAAAAACCGGCAATGTATGGCATGAAATTGGTTTGTCTAACTGATACTCTTAACACGTATCTATACAATGCTTACATTTATACTGGGAAAGGAAGTCATGGAGCCACACTAACCCCTGCAGAGCAAAAATTAACAATCCCAACCCAATCACTTGTTCGACTAACTAAATGCCTCTACAAAACGAACCGTAATATAACCTGTGATAATTGGTTCTGTTCAATAGAAGCTGGTCAAGAATTAAAGAGAAATGGTTTGACGATTGTGGCTACCATGAAATGTGACAAACCACAAATACCATTTGAATTTCTACCAAACAAAAATAGAGTAGTTGGTTCTCATTTGTATGGTTTTACAAAAGAGTTCACTCTTCTATCTTATGTTCCAAAAAAGTCAAAAGCAGTGCTTTTACTTTCTTCTATGCACCACTCAGAGTTAAATGATACTCGTAATGGGAAACCAGAAATAGTTTCATTCTACAACGCTACAAAATCAGTGGTGGACACACTTGATATGAAGTGCTCCAACTATTCAATAAATAGAAGAACTAGAAGGTGGCCACTTGCAATATTTTACTACATGTTGGCCATGAGTAGTTCCAACTCATACATTTTGTATAAAATGTACAGTAAAGCTAAAAATATTTCTAGATTTCAGTTTCTGAAGGTTCTGGGAACAACTTTGGCCAAACCCTTCATGAAAAAAAGGCTGAACATTCCTAACCTCTCTAATGATTTGAGGAAGCTAATCCTGGAAGCAGTAGGAGAGGATCAAGATACAGAAGCTTCGTCACACTCATCTGTTATAAAAAGTGATAGACTAGAAAAACGTAAGGCTTGTAGATTCTGCCCTTATCAAAAAAAGAGAGCAACAAGTTATAAATGCATTCAATGTGAAATTCCAACTTGCCTCGAATGTTCCAAAAAGATTTGTAATGGATGCATAAAGAATCAGTAGTGGTAACAATTATTTATTGTAAATCTTAAAATGTTTATTTGTTGAATATTTTTATCTCTTGCAAATTTCATATTTCTGTTCCTTTTTTGAATTTTTGTTCCTTGTAGATTTTGATGATTCTAGATTTCTGAAAAAAAACTTTCCTTCTAGATTTTTACTCTGGATTTTATATAGATTTTTTGTTTCTTTTTATCCTTATGCCTAGATTCTCATACTTTTAGAATCCTGCTCTGTTTATTTCTCAATTCTGACTTTTGAATTCATTTTAGGAATTTCCTTTTAAATATTGTTTGATTATTTTCATGTCATTCTCCTTTTATTACAATGAAGAGATCTTGTTTATTTAAGTATGAAAGAAACAAATTAATGTTACCTGTTTTGTAATGAAGGCTGAGTAAGACTGATATCTTTGAAAAGAAAATTAAATATAAAAATATATATTGTTGTTCTCTACTTTTCTTTTGTCTGAAGTTTAAAATTAAATATTGTTGAAAATAAAAGCTGTAACTGCTTATGCGAACCTGAAACTGTAGTTAGGAATACCTGGGAAAGAAATATAAGGCAGATGTTCCCACTAGTGGGAAAAAAATCATGTTCTGACCGAAGAGTTAATGGTTACCAAGCTAGAAGTATAGCATTGTCCTTGCCAGTTGGTCAGTATCGTAAGAAAACCTCTGTGAACTTTAAAATATGACTTAATTTTTTAGTTTGTTTAAAATGTAAAACGAAGAATGGACATGACAAGATGCAAATTTTAACGTAATGATAAAGAGATGGACAGTATTTTTGTTAATATTCTGGAGAAAAATTTGCCATCATAGATTTATACAGAAACATTTTAGAAATAGGCAAAAACTATTCAAACTTTATAGGAGAAAGTCGGTTTGGTAAAGGTGTTCAAAATAACATTAATTTTTTTTAAAACTAACAAAAACTAATTTTGATGAGAAATGATGTGATTTTTGAAGAGAAAAAATATTTTCCTGATGAAGAAAAAAGAATCTGTTTCTCCTGTATTCTTTACTTTTAAGTCATTTTTCGTATAATGGCCAAATCTCTATATCCCAATAAAAGAAAAAAAATTTTACACTGCCTTTTTCTTTTGCATCACAAAGAAGTAATGAACATAGACATTTAGCTTAACATAAGATATTAAAATTAGTTTTTCATAACTCTGTAGCATAAACATTTGAAGAAAATAAAGATAAAATTATAATTTATAAGTCTTCATAAAACTTTTCATAGCCAAAAAAACACTTGGTAAATACTGCTTTACTTTTATCATAGCAGCATTCGACAAGTACTCATCTGGCTTTTATGTTAGTGAGATACTTTTTATCTATTTAAATGAAGTACAAAACAAACCATGCATAGACATTAATTATAATAGATGTTTTTCGAGCTAAAGAAATGCTAATAAGATGTTGTAATTTATAGAAAACAGAAATTAAGAAGTATTTGTTTAAACCGTGAAGATTGCATATTTTTTATGAGTTTATATAAAGAGAACTATAACATTAAAATAATTTTTATACACTTCATAACCACAGGAACAATTGATATAAACACTTTGTCATAGTTAATATGACTGTACAAGATAAAATCACAGTCAAAAGTTTTTAACTGCGATAAGGAATATTGAGAAAAAATTAACGTATAGAAGAGGAGAAAAGTTTGTAAACATTATATGAAAATGAATTGTGATTTGCAATCTAGCTCCCTTTGCAAAAATAATTTTCAAGAAATGTTCAAGGTACCTGGGGCTGACGACTGTCTCAGTCTTATGTATATATGTAAACAAGGCACGAAACAAATATATATATATAAACACACAAACAGAGGAATTGTGTGTTTATGTATATATTTGAATTACAAAATCAGGCTCGGAACATACAAAAACCAAAAATTTATAAAAGAAATATGAAAAAATGATTTTTTGACTGATATTGAAAAATTACCCATTATTCTTTTCTTTGACCTGAGTACTTTAAGTGCCACAAAATATGTGGTTTGTTGAACAAGCTTTAAAAAAAAAGCACTCTAGGCAACAGTCATAGAGTACATCTCGAGTACCTAGTGGAAATTTATATATATAATTAGAAAAACTCATGCATCCAGTAACCAGTGATGGTCATACACCTTACACTGAGACAAAGTTTTTTATATTTTAACCTACTCTTTGTAAATATGAACAGCTATTCTCAAACACATCCCAAATGAAGCACTTCTACTGATATTCACTTTCACTGGTTCTATCACCCAAAATCATCTCTCACTCAACTTTAAGTCCAACAATTTAGATTTTTTACCCATTCCTTCACAAACAATACATTTCAACTCTCTTTACAATCATCAACCAACCTCATTTTATATAAATTTGACCCTCTAGCAGCAACAACTTGATGTCATAGCTGATTTGCATAAAAATGTCATGTGGAAATATACACATACATTCAAATCTTCGAGAGAAGTTGCTCAAGTATTACGTAAGCATTCAAGGGGGGGGGGGGGGAATAATGTACATTTTACTATAAATCAGAATTGTCAAACTTCTCTTAGCCAGCGGGCCATTTTTTCTTTAGCAAATATTTCGCGGACCGTAAAGGATAGGTAAATGAAAAGTCAGTTCATGTCAACTCAAAAGTTATTTTATTTATATGAAAAAAATAAAGTCAAAGATAATAAAATTTTTTTGACAATAAAGTTTATATTTTTGCATAATAAATATTGCGTTATATTTATTGTTAAAATGAAATATCACATAGTAACGGACAAAACTATGTTATTCTTAAAAATAATACATAACAAGAAATAATAAAAACACAATAAAATTAGAATATTATTACGCCTGAGCTATTTAATGGGAGCATTGTGGCCGTAGTTGTTGAGCAACAATTTCTTTTATGTCCATATCAATATTTGTTGTGGCAACTCTAATTATATTTTCAAGAGTGGAGTCTTTCAAGCTGTTTCTAAATTTTGATTTTATTTATTTCATGTCAGAGAATGCACGCTCGCAGATATATGTACTTCCGAACATAGAAATGATAGAAATTCCAAAATCTCTCATTTCTGGATATTTTTCTTTATCCAAATGTTTGAACACTTGCATTCCAGTTGCTCCACTAGATGCAATGAATGGGTCAGCCTGAAGGTTGCATAATTCCATTTGATATTTAGGTTCAATGGAGGTAATATCGATATTGAATGGATCACTGAATAAATTAATACTCATCTTTAAATCTTCAAATTGAGAAAATCTTCTATTAAAATCTTCAATAAGCATATCTAATTTAGTTAAAAAATGTCAAAATTCACTTTTATGTTACAGGCCTTTATTTCTTCATACATCTCTTTGCAACATTCAAAATGAAATAAATTATTTTCCTGCAAATTTAACTTCCACAATTTTAATTTATTTCTGAATCCTGTTACATGTTTATAAAGACAACACACATCTTGATCTTTTCCTTGCAAGCATTTATTCAAAATATTCAAATAATTTGTAATGTCTGTTAGGAAAGCAAGTGAACAAAGAAAATTTTTATCACCTAAATTAGCTGTCAAATCTTCATCGATGCAAACTTCCGTTAAAAAAAGATGAATTTCTTTTCGAAGTGTAAAAAATCTCTTCAGGCATTTTCCCGCACTTAACCAGCGAATATTACTATGTAAAAGCAAATCACCATACTCAGCTTGCAGTTTGCCCAAAAAAGTTTCTTTGAGGCCCTTCATTGTTTGAAGAACTTTCTTCCACCACAGATGCAGACTCTTTTCTCTTTTTTTCATGTTCACTAGATAATGGTACTTTCTTGCTAATATTTTCACAAGATATAAACTCCAGATTGTTTTCCCCAAGTGTCGTTGTTTTTTCTATGGTATTTCTTGTAATGTTTGAGCCTCTGCATTCGTGCTGCATTAGAACATATCTTTTTTGCTGCCTCTTTAGATATAGCCTTCTTGCTTTGTTCAAGGTTTATTACTCTTTTGTTAGTATCCTTCTTTTCTTGTTTTTCATTTTCATAAAATTTGCATGCAGAGTTTAAATTCTTTACAAGATTCCTTTCAACTGAATTATGTAAAAAATCTTTTTTAGAAAAATAAGTCATTGCAGATTTTTTTTCAGCAACAAGATGATATTTTATTGATTGTACTGCATCAAATGTTTTAACGTTTAATTGTGAAGAACCTGATGTTACAATTGTGTTCATTATACTGAAGCTTGATTCAACAACTGGTCCATGAAAACAAGTCAGTAGGGCACATGACATCCTTGAAAACAATGGGTAGTTTGAGAGTTTTTCAGTGATACCCACCACTCATCAGTTCGTTCATTTTCACTTAGTTGTGGGAGAAGTGAATCACTATGATATTTTTGGACTTCAAGTTCATAGCATTCTCTCTCATCATGAGATATCACATTCGTTACCAGATTAGGCAATTTTTTCTTGAACTCTAATGCTAAAGAACTTTGATTGCGTGTAGGATCAATAGAAGACACTGCTTGTAAAAAAGGATTTGTGATAGGCATTTTTGACAATAATGTCTGTGCACAAACAGTGTATGCCTTTCGAGTAGCATCATAAAAAGATTTTATATGAAACTGGGATGCTTTTGAAGCTGAAGATATTATTTCTTTGACTCTCATACCAACAAATATGGACTGAGTTGGAAGATGTTTATCTTTCTCCACATCCAGTTGTTTTATTTTTGCACACCTATCACCAGCAAGCTGTAAAATTTCTGGCTTAATAAAACAGGCCAAAAATGTTTTAATAAGTTCTAACTGCTTATCGTGTAATTTGTGGATAAGGGGTGTGTGCGTCTAAAACAATTTTACATAATCTTTAAGTAGTGGCAAAACTGATAAATATAAGTTAAAAATGAGTTTGGTTTGAAGGCTGGTAACAAACAATTTATTTGTTATTTTTGCCTTTCTTTCTTTTCCTGGCTCAGTTAACTTTTTTGCTGCAAGAGCCACTTGTAATTTATGCACATGATCTCTTACAGTTTTTTTTATATTGTGATTTCTGTAAATTTTCACTACTTCATGTAAGTAATGACATTTATCTGCCCGGTTCAAAAAAGAAAAAGAAAATATAATGAAGGCATCATACATCCATGAAAAATCCTGGGCCACATCATAGACAGATAACCACCTATAACTGATATAATTATGAGGAACAGTATATTTAATATTGAGTATGTCACAAATTTCTATTAATGCTGCGCGCAAATCTGGAGACCATTTAAAATCATTATAAATATTTTGAAATAGGGTTTCCAAGTGAGAGTTAAATGGTTTGCAGAATTGTTTTGCAGCATTATGTGCATGATGGCATGTGTTGCCATCAATATCTAAAAGATGAGGACATTTTTCTTTTAATTTGGCCTCAACTCCCGACTTCTTATCTCGCATGACATTGCATGAGTCCAAAAGTACAGACATGAGATTTTCCCATGGTAAATCATTTTCTTCAAAAATTTTTGCAATTCCTTCAAAAATTGTATTACTGTTCACAGTATTTGCAGAAAAAGATTTCAAATGTTCAGTAACAAATTTGTCATTTTTGCAATAGTTCACAAGCATGGTTACAAGTTTTTCATTATTAGCAGCAGTGCTCTCATCTATATTTAGAGAAAATTTTTCTTTTTTTAAATCTTGTATAAGATTTTCCTTAAAGGTTTTAGCAACTCCAAACCTTAATTTATATGCTGCAGTGGTTCAATGCATTTTTAAACAATTTAATGCTTTTCTGTCTTTGGAGAGTTCTTTTACCAAATGCAGAAGATCTGGAGCTAAGGCAAATGGCAAAGATTTTTCTGCCAGGAAACTAAGAAGCACGGCCTCGCTGTTAGCTACACGGTCGGGAAGTGGTACTGACGTTT
The DNA here is from genome assembly GCA_907164885.2 of Dolomedes plantarius. NCBI lineage: Eukaryota > Metazoa > Arthropoda > Arachnida > Araneae > Dolomedidae > Dolomedes > Dolomedes plantarius. The sequence goes on along the minus strand of OU015496.1, from coordinate 88,607,920 downwards.
CACTCTTCTCAACTTCAGGTTTGGAAACAGCTGCACTGAACATTGGATGCAAACCATACGGAACAGTACCACACAACTCATCACTGGAACCAACACTTCCTAAAAGTGTAAAAATAAAAGTGATGAAAACCAGCAGCTAAAACTTATCGACAATTCTTTAAATTCAGAAAATTTTCAAAATTTTGAACAGAGGGATAACAAACATTCCTGCTTAATTAATTTACAGTGGCTATTTACTACGTTAAAAAAACTATTTCATGGAGAATAGCTTTAGTAGCTAAATTTACTGTCCGACCACGGAAGCAAGGTCCCTGGAAGCTGTTACGCATGCACGAGAAAAGCTAGTCTACTTAGAAAATAGGGGAAAACGTCATATTTTCGGATGTGTATGTTTATGAAATACGGAACGTATTTCAGACTGCTTTTTGTCCGCAATTTTAAAGTTATTTTTGATTGAATATGTGAATAATACTTTCAAAATAATAAAAAGAAAGAAGCAAATCTATTTAAAAAATAGGAGTGTTATAGGAGTGGATATTTTCGGGTGTGTTTGTTTAAGAACTGCGAAAGAATGTTTTCAACCAACTTTCTTTTTCAGAATTTTTCTTTTGATTGAATGTATAAATAAAAACCGAAAAACATATTAAAGTGAGGGTTTGAAAAATTCAATTTTTAAGTGATATATTATAATAACATAAATATATATATATAATGCAATAAAAATAATATATTTGATTCGCAGTTTTACAATTTACAGAAATAATTAGGATATACAACTCAAAATTTTCAATCTTTTGTGATTAGCAATAAAAAATTTAAAATGAATTTAAGATCTTTCTCATAATTTTATAAATAATCGAAGTGTGAATATGAGATACAAATTTATAATTTCAGTCTTCTATGATAATTAAAAATCTAGATTTAAAAAATGCATTTTATTGTAAATTAAATTAATTTAAAAAATGGTATATTTACATTCACTGTGATATTTATAAGAGCTGCAGAAAATATACATCAGTGATCGGTAAAAAAATATTTTTTTTATTTTTGTATCAAAAACTATCAAATAAAATCAATGAAAAATCTAATATTCATCTGATGAAATATCCGAATCACTGTCCGTGTCTGAAATATCTATTTGCAGAGGATCAACCAAATCTTCAATCACACCATCCCTTTACCAATACATATTTTCTAATGAAACAACATGAGAGCTATTGTTGATACTATTGAATTGTTGGTACTATTTTATAGACAGCATAAAATTCATGAATTGTTCTTCGAATTACATCGCAATCAAAATTATCTAAAGCTACGTTTTCGGTGGTTCTTTTTTTCTGACGTTTCCTCGGAGATTCAAATTTGGAGTTTCTTCACCCTTTGCTTCTCTGCGTATTCTTTTTACACTGGACATTGATATCTCGGTCATTTCACTAGCTCTCTTTAGGGATTGCGAAAGTGGGACAATAACATTTCCTTCTAGTGCTTCTTTATCACACAATTTAATTACATTGTGTATTATACGTTTACAATCACTACGGAACGGCTTATTCCGAGCAGTTGTGTTGGGTAAAGGATCCATTAATTTTAATATAATAATCAAAATAACAGACGAGGAAAAAGCAAGTAAATGCAGTTAGTAACCAATTCTAAAGAACGTCGAGAGAATACGAGACTTTTCCCCCTCCTTCCTCAGCAGCCTTACCTACAGCGTGAATAGAATCGTCTTGGAACTATGCCAACCGTGGTTCTTCGTACTGTGGTCGGACAGTACCATAGAGATTAAAGTTGATATCTATACTTATATATAAAGAGAGAGAGCGATTTTGTACGTGGAGGGTAATCTTCAGAACCACTGTACCTATTTGAAAAATTCTTTCACTGTTTGAAAGGTACATTATTCCAGATGAACATAGGCTATATATTATGTATATCTGATCAGTAGAAATAAAGTTAGGGGCTTAATCCTAACAATCTCCATTGTTTCCGCTACTGTCTTCTACCGCTTTTTGTTCCGAAGATTTCAACGATCCTTATCGTGGTGCTATCGCGGTGGGCTTCTGTTCTGACGCTAGCTGTTCGAACCTAGCCGTTCTCCGGTACGCCTTTTTCTTTTAAAAAATTTATTTTAATTATTAACTAACATAAAATTAATTTAAGGTATTATTTAGGTTATTATTAAGGTAAAAAAGATTTACAATTTATTGGCTATCAACTGGAAATTTATTGGTATAATATTTTGTTCAACCCGGACGAAGTCGGGACGGGCCGCTAGTTTCATATAAAACAAATAAACTTTCTATAAATTGTTTATGTTAAAACCATAATTATTAATGAACATTCAAAATCTAAAATCACACAGATTTATTGAATTAAGCAACACAATCAATACAGACTTTATTAAGCAATAGAATTAATAGAGGCTGTTAGAGGGAGAATCATGTTTCTTTATAAAGCTTAGAAAAGATTCTTTCACTACATACTTTTGAACTTCATGTAAATGTTAAAATATAATTTTGACTACTTTCAATAGAAAACTGTAACAAAATATTCAAAGCCCAAATACACCTATATATTTTTCATTTTATCAAACATAGTAAGCATTTAAATACTGATTTTAATAACTTTAATTTGACCTTTATTAAATTTAATTTATTGACCAGCATGAAAAAAACAAATATTTTTTAATATCAGGGTGTATACACCCCTGAAATACAAATATAATAAGCTTTTCTTGTCAACCACAGAAACTGTGAGGTAAAAAATCGGTTCACCCAACCTCAAGTTCTCGTCAACCCCCTTTTTCCCCCTCCTTCCTCCCTGAAAAAAATCCTATAAGCATCTCTGAACTTCAAAATATAATGGGAGCTTCTAATAAGACTACATAAAATCACTAAAGAAATAATTTTTAAAATCGGGTTATCCCTTCCCAAAATTTATTTACCGTAATTTCCTGCCTATAATCCGCACCATGAAGCTACAGAATCTGTAGCTCTGTAGCTTCGTGAATACGAGGGTTGTCACGACGTAATGGCTCCGGGAAGTCTCTGAGCATGCGCACTCATGTGCATTTCAATGAGCCGTTACGCCACACAGACACTCGTCCGCACGTGTGGAGAGAGAGGAAGTTTGATTGACACAACAAATAGACGTGTGTACACAAATAATCGGTGGTTATTTCTTAACTTCGCCATGAGTTTTGAAGATCCGTCTGAATTTTCAGATTTAAATCTATCTGAATGGCTTGTTGAGCAGTGTACTGCGATGGGTAAGTCAAATTTGTAACTGTAACGTGAATTCTTGTTTTATATAAATAAGCAGAAATTGTTGATTTTAATTATCTGTTCACTGCTATACTAGCAGTATTATCAAAATGTATACTTTACTGTTGCAGGGATCACAAAGCCGACTCCTGTCCAACGATACTGTATTCCAAAAATTCTAAATGGTGAAAACTGCATTGGTGTCTCTCAGACAGGTTCTGGAAAAACTCTTGCATTCGCTCTTCCCATTTTGCAGAAGCTAGCAGAGGATCCTTATGGGATATTTGCGCTCGTGCTTACACCAACTAGAGAACTTGCAGCACAAATTGCTGATCAGTTTAGAGTAATTGGAAAAGCAATACACTTAGAAGTATGTATGTATATTGATAAGCGTTTGGTTCTAAAATTTATTTTTTTTTGCATGGGGACTCAGAATGACTCTTTTAACCGTTTTGATAGACATGGAATATAAACAGTTAGAGTAAAACGTGATTTATTTGTAATTTATAATATTAATTTCTAGAAAGTCTGCTAATTTGTTGCTGTTTGCTCAGATCCAAAATAATACATTGTTCTACCTCTCGGCATGTGACTACATAGTACCTGAAAACTGTTGTTTACTTGGCGCATCATAATCCCATAACATGCACAGAGTAGCACAGGTACGAGTTAGTTTAGGACAAATAGAGCAATAGAAGCTAACGCCATAAGGCGACAGTCAAGGCCCCCAACATCCATTGTCACTCTTAGCCAGGGCCATTGCCCAATTTCCAAAACTGTGATTTCCCGAAACTGTGGGGAAGTGGTGGCAACCAAAGCCTTGAAAGTGATACAGTGACTCCCTCAGAAGATCCCACTCCCCCAGGAGATGCAAAGTCACGCTCTCTGCTACCAAATACCAAGGTCCTCACAATGGACCCCGATGTCCGGGGAGCAAACCACAACAACCCAATGCTGCCCCCCCCCCCAGCCTTGCTGTTTGCTTAAATAAAATATGACGTGTAAAATTCAGCTCCTTTCAAGCAAAAAATTACTACTGAAACATGTATAATGCTTCAGTGGCCATTTATGTATGTAACTTTCTAAGCGATACCCCTCCCATTCATCTTAGAATGTAACTTTTTCACGAGTAAAAATTCTCTAGAGAAATTGCTCTGTATTTTTATGTATTCATTAAACTTATTTAAAATTATAAATTAGCCTCTGGCTTGTTTTTTAAATTATGATCTTCTAATTATGGGTCTGAAAGGATTAGAGGACATTTTCACGTGAAGTAACATGGTTTGTGGTTGCATTTTAAAAAGCATGTATATTTTCAGTACAGATGTTTGGTTTATTATGATGAAAACTGATTTTACACATAAACTTACTTAACTCTTTGTGTGAAAGGTTTTATTTTTCAAACATTTGAATATATTTAAAATGTTATATATTTATGTTTAAAAATCAGTAGACATAAGCTGATATTTAAGTTTAAAAGTTGATGTATACTACTAACCATCAAATTTTACATAAATGAAAAAATTCACTTAAAGTACTAGTTTGCGAGTTCATGTAACCAACTATATTTTGAGACAAATTTGATATTAGGGAGTTTATGCAGATGAAAATGCTATAGTCTACCTCTGGAGAGAATATCCCTAAGATGGTCTTTAAAGTTGTTCCATTGGGGAACTCAGTGCCCAAAATTAGGGGTCAGAGATAATAAATATCTCAGAATGGAGGAGCAATGAAAAATGTTTATAGCTCTAGGCTATAGTCCAGGGAATAGAGATGTTCTACCTTGCAAAAGGTCGGGAAGGTCTGATTTTTTTATATGTTGCATATATCGAGTTCCTAGTAAAAAACCAAAGTTTTCAACCTCTTCTTTGTGCATGCCATGTGGTGTGCAAAAAACCTCAAAAATCAAGTTCATTCCCCAGCAATGAAATAAATCAACATTTATTGTTTTGATTTGAGAGAAATTTCTCTTGGGACACTTGAACTTATGTAGTCCTTTCAAAAATGACATCACTGGAATTGGATATGCAACTTTGTCTGTACCTTCCTGCACTTTTAGTGCTTTTCATGTCAGGATCTTGAGGGTAGCCATCAAAAATTACCATAATGTTTGCAGTGATTTTGAATGAATTTCACATACCCTTTACAAATCTCATGAAAAGTGTGACCTTGATTTCAAACAACCTTATGAAGAAGGAAACGACCATCTACTATCACAACACGATTTGATCGGAGCCCAGTCATGATATGTAATGGTGAAAAGGCAGAATACGGAGATGCCTTTATGCCCTTGTACATTCCAGCTTCTGTAAATAAAGACATTGGGGTAAGAGGCTAATTCATGGGTGAAATAGTTCTCCAAATCGTCATCTGACTGCTTAGCAATGCTTATTCTCTGAAAAAGCATAAATGGATTAACCATTACTGTTTCATCTCGTACAGTTACAGAGCTCACTTCTCTGGCTAATGTTACAACCTTCTTTTTCTGGACATTTTCACAGATCCAAAATTTTGACTAATGATCATAGAAACTGCTTCTATTTTAATCATTTGGGATAAGTGACAGTTTACTTTTTCACTGCCTTTGATTCCAGAACTGATAGATATCACCATGTTAATGGTTGAAAAAGGAGAATGTGTAGAAAACCACTCCTTCATTTTTTGCACTTCTTGCTCATCTCTTGTTATCCGGGTTGGTCTCATGTGTACATGTTGTTCAGATATAGCTGAACTTATGTTAGTGAATTTCTCCATTTCTTAGGACACATTATGCAGACTTACCATTCCTAGAGTCCATCTCATAAGTATGCTGTCAGTTATTCCATGCCCATGAGTCAGTCTACCGATGGTTTTTAAGTTTTTCATCAAAGTTTGTTCGATGGTCATATCAGACCATATGCCTGACATCAATGGATTTTGCTTCTTGGGACACCCCGAGCTGGACTCGTTTTACTTTACAGGGGCATATTTTAATGTGAAGGAAGGAATAGGTGCTGAAGAAAGAATAGTTGGAAGAAATTCAAGGAATTTTTTATCACAGTTTTAAGTGAAATATGGATTGTCCAGGGAACAGAAATGTTCTACTTTGCAAAAAGTTGGAAAATTCTGATTTTTTTATATCTTGTACATATTGGGTTCATAGTAAAAAACCAAAGTTTATGATCCCCCACCCCCAGTATGCATGCCATGTAATTCATGCTTGAAGTAGTAATGAAAAATGAGTAGATAGTATTGATAACCTTGGTAAATTCAACAATGATATGGATTTTTGTCATTTTTCAAAATTTTGCTCAACTTTGGCAAATTGTAGCACTGGAACCAATGGTCATGGGATAAAACTTTACAAATCAAAGTTGTAGTAAATTTTATCCTCTACAAGTTTTATACAGGAAGTTTTTCTCAGAAATGTACGAATACGAAGATATGAGCAAAAAAATTGAAAAAACTCAAAAAAAAAAATTTAAGTTTTTTGCACCCCACGGGATGCACACAGGGGAGAGTAAGTCAAAAACTTGGTTTTTTTTACTAGGAACCTGATATATACAACATATCAAAAAATCAGAAATTTCCAACCTTTTGCAAGGTTGGAAATTTCCTTTACCATTTTTTCTTCCTCTTTTTCTTGGACTTAAGATAGCTATGAATTTTGCAGGTTTTGCTTTTTCATTCTTAAGTAATCTATATTTTATGACTCTTAACCCTGCATCATACTAGCAATTACCCAATTCAACATGAGGGAGTGTCAGAAATCCTGACTAAACTAAGACCACCATTAATAAATCATGTCTGTTTTTATTAATGGTGGACATAACAAAAAATTTTCATTATTGATACAGAAGATTTGGGGATTTTGTTATTTTGCAATTCTTAGTTTGTCCTTTTACTAATGGGACCACAATTTTTTTCCCCAAGCCTTTTTTTATTTTCATTTAAAATATATGTGGTCAGCTATATTAATAATTAAAGCAAACATAAAACAAAAGAGATTTTATGAATCTGTGACAGCAGGAATAAATAATAATGACACAAGTATTGATTTTTAATTATGGATTTTTTCCTTTCATGACATGTATTGTAAGGAGTTTATTATTATACAAATTATGGCAATATCAGTGTTTGGATTTGTGTACGGCACATATTATATATCAAATTTTTTTGAAGAATTTTGTTTTTATTTGTAAAATAAGTGGTCAGTTGTAGAAATGAGAGATTAGACACGTAAATGGATGAAATTATATAAAAATTGAGAGGGAGAGGGGGGGGGGGAATTCAAGCAATTTAAAAAAAAATTTATTTGAATGTACGAGTTTTAAATGGAATATACTTAATTTTTTGAAATGTATTTAATGATATGAGACTTTTTATCTGAAACTGTTCCATTTCCTTTGTATAGATATCTGTCATCATTGGAGGAATGAATATGGTTGCTCAGGGTTGTGAAATAAATTCTCAGCCTCATATCATGGTTGCTACACCTGGTCGTTTAGCTGATCATTTGAAAAGTAGTAATGATTTTTCATTCAAAAGAACAAAAATTCTAGTTTTGGATGAAGCAGATAGATTGCTAGAAGGACAGTTCACAGAACAGGTATTTCAATATTTAATGGTCATGAAAATTTATCTTTATAAAATTGGATTCTTTCTGTTAATAAATGAAATTGGTAAAAGAAATTCATCTACTTACTGAATCTTTAAAACATTTATACTTTGTTGTGATTGCTTTTCTTCTTTATTATTTTGTATTTTGTTAAATGATTTTAAGTCCATATAACTTTGATTATGATAAATATTATCACAAATTAAGATTTTTTTTTTCTTCCATACCTGAGATGTAAACTGTTGTAATAAAACTGGTTTTGCACCTAAAAAAAGTTTTGAAACTACTTTGAAATAATTAAATATTGAATAAATATTGATTTTATTATTTCTGCAGAATGTTTTATTTGTGATATGATTTATTTCCTGTTCAGAGTTAAAATAATAGTTATTTAAAGAGAAAAAAACAAATCTTTAAAAAGTTATTTTATTAATGTTGTATAAAGGAACTGTTGTATAAAAGAATATTATAGGTCATTTAAATAAGATTTTGTCATTTTAAACAAAAAAATATGTGGTATATTGTTCTCAGTATGATCATCTAAAAAATAAATAAATAAACAGTGAATTATTTGAAGGAAAATAACTTGATATGGTCATGAAATCATTTTCCTAGAATAATTAAAGTAATATTACATAATTTTTAAGCTTTAGGTAAACTATTTTGAAGTTTATGAAACTTTTATATTTATCTCAATTACTATTCAAAATGTTACTACTGACTCGCTTTGTAAATTTCATGTGAAGTTATGATTTTTCTTTACCCTTATAGCTAGAAGTTATATTCAATTCTTTACCTTCACAACGACAGACATTATTATTCAGTGCAACAATGTCTAAAAATCTCGAAGAACTCAAAAGTATCAGCTGTGTTGAGCCTTTTATATGGACTACTGAAGCTGATGTAACTACTGTTAAGGAACTGGATCAAAAATATGTGTTAATACCATATATGCTGGTGAAAAATGCCTGTTTAGTGGAAATTATTAATGATTTTCATGGGAAAAATCCTGATAGTTCCATTATAATCTTCACAAAAAATTGCAAGTAAGTTTATTTTGGAAGATAATAAATTTTTTAAATTTATTTATTTATTACAAATGCCCATGAAAGACTGATGCTATTAGTCTCAGATACGAGTCGCAGATACAGTCAGGCGACACTGCTGGCCATTCATTTAAGGGGGCACCATATAGGTGGCCAGCATTGCCCCTTACAAGCTGGCCCCGTAATTTAGAACGGAGTCAAGTCACGAGACCGAAACACTTGAGCCCGCACCTCCAAAGGTAAATTTGAGAATTTGGAGGGCATTGCAGCCATGACAGATTTCACATGCACTGGCCACCATTAATGAACATGGCAGTGGATTTGCCAGCGACGGAGATCGAACCAGTGATGTTCAGATCACTGACCTACTGCCTTTGCCAACTGGGCCACCGCTACCCAATTTTTAACAATATTGTATATAATTTATACTTTAGGCTAAAAAAAATTTCCTGCTTATGGTAAATCTTTACTGCTTTGGCTTACTTAAAAATCTGTAGCCAAAATTACAGAATAATTTATCTTCATTTAAATTTTTAATATTCAACAATTTTCTTATTTTTAATCAGATTCGCAGTACGCATTATAAATTCTCATAAGCTAGCTTCTAATTGTTCTTGTATTTATCATATAAATAGACTCAACCATCATTGTCCTTACTTATTATTTCTAAATAAAGCACATTAACAAAAAGTAGTTTTACTAGTAAGAGTCAAACTTTTGTTAAAATAGTGTATAATCTTTGATTCTGCCAATAGAATTAATATTGAGATTTACTTTTACTGCATGTCATGAATTCGTGAGTAAAGATTTTCAGTTTAGTCCATAGTCCTAACTTTAAGAGAGATGAAAGTGAACTTTTTTTTATTGATGGATCCTTGATTTTACTATTATTGATCAAATAGTCTTAACCCTTTGTTGCATATTAGAGGCCATTCTTTTTTGTCAGAACTTGAGGAAAACGTTCTAATAAAGTAAGGAATAAAATAATTTATTCATGATTGCCTTCAAATATTTACTTTTCCCAAATGGTCAATCAAATACATGAAAAATAATCACATTTTAATTTAGGAGATCAACAGTTGATGGTTCATTTCAAAAGACATTATTTTCAAATTTATGTAGTTCCTCTGAAATTGTTTATCTATAACTGATACTTAATATCATCTTGTGTGATATAAGTGACTATATTTCAAATACTAGTCTGTAAGATAACTTTTTTCAGATTTTAGGAACAGCTACCCTATCTGATCAGTCACTCGCCAAGCCAAATTTTTCATACCAAATATGGCTCCGTTTTTGTTTACCCCAGACCTCTGCACGGCAAGTGGATAGGACTGGTTTTTAATATAAAGTTGTTTCAGATGAAAATGAAATAAAGTTGATGCTATTATGAATTGCATGATAGTTTGATGGTTTTAGTCTTTCTCAGTAAATATTTTTAATTGATTACTTCCTAAATTCCTACTCATCACTGGATTTTAAGTACAGTCTTTATAAAATTAAAATATTAAAATAAATTTTTTTCTTAAAACTGATAAAAATGTGTATATAACATGAAAATATGGGCCGATATATTACAGTGTATAAACTTTTTGCTAGTATGCAGGCTAACAAATCTTCTTAAAACAAAAACTATAGTGGAATATCATTCTTTGAGATCACAATACAGTTTAATACTGATATACATAATAAAAAATATTCTGTATATGGTTCATTTCATTTGTTATTTTTATTTGCAGATTGAATAGTGATATGCAATTTGAACTGTTTTCATTGTTGGTAGTAATGAATTCATATTCATAAACTGTGTTTTAAAATAGTTCAGTTGTCTTATGTGTAATTATTTTCTGGCAGGTGGTGTCAACTAGTATCTGTTGCACTAGCAAATTTAGGCTTTGAAAATGTAGCTTTGAACTCAGAGTTAAAGCAGTGGGAGAGAGTAACATCAATAACAAAATTTAAATCGAATCAAATTAAAATTTTAATTGCTACTGATATTGCAAGTCGAGGTATGTAAAGTTGTTTAGTTCTTACAATTTTCTATTGTAAAATGATTGTACAATTCTTAAAACATTATATTTTGATTTTTAATATGTTTTAAAGTTATGTATTATAATGTTAATCTTTTTCACCATTTTGTAGAGAGTTATAAGCCATTTTTGAGTATTTTTCTCTTAATCATTTTCATTTAATGACTGTCTTTACAGAAATTATGAAAATGTATTGATTTTAATGTGTTAGATTTATTTTCTGTTTTCAGGTCTATTACCATCATAATATTTTGAGTCTTCAAAATATTTTACTTACCCTCTTTAGTTCTGAAACCTTGCCAATTTCATAACTTTGTAATTTTAGCTACTCATCTTCCCTACAATATGGTTGAAAGGTTTGCTTTGAGTAGCATTTTACAGGGAAGATGAGTGGATTATTGACATCTTTTGTCAGGAACTTTATAATGTGAAGATTTATGAATAAATACAGTTAAAAATTCTTAGCAAATGTTCTGCTTTTGCTTTACTTTATCCTTTTATTCCTGAAGAGTTTCTCATCTGTGAGTGATCTATTTTAAGGTAAATTATAATATTGAATGGTGAGCTTCAACATCTGCTTTTTGCTCTTCTTTTTTTCCAGTGTAATTTAAATATTGCTTTCTAGTTTTAAAAAAAAAAAAAATTGTCCTTGTAAGCCCAAATTTTAGTGCATTTACTCTGTTCTACTCCCCTTCTGCCATCTCTTCTTAAGCACAAAATATATATTTGCAAAAAGATGAAAAAAGTTATTTAAATAAATTAAGACTGTACTTTTGTTTTTAATTATTTATTTATTTTACTCCATTTTAGGTCTTGATATTCCTATGGTGGATTTAGTGATTAATTATAGTGTTCCCCCAGTTCCCAAAAATTATGTACATCGTGTTGGGAGGACAGCTCGAGCAGGTAAAGGGGGACAAGCCATCACATTTGTCACACCTAAAGAAATTATTGCCTTAAAGAATATTGAAAAAGAAATTAATACTCAGCTCTCTGAATATAAAGTGCCAGGTAATTTTTGTCCATGATGTATTCATAATTATAACGCTGTAAATGTATAGTCTTCATATAAAGATATGTGTTTATATAAGTAGGGCAAAAACATGCTATAAACATATGTTGAACAAAATATGTATGTGTTTACATTACCCCCTGGGAAACTTATTGGATTTAAGCTGAAAAGAATTTCTGTAAAAATAAAGCAACATTTGATGTACAATATTTTATATTTTCTGCTAAATATTAAAATTGTTGGGGCTGCATACTAGCTTTTCATTATAACAAAAATTAAAATTTATCAAACTTAATCATTTAGCTGCTTTAAAATAAATTAATAGTTTTTATTGATTTACATTACTTACACATCACATGAGTTTATATTTCATTAGCAAAAAAATACAATATTTGTATTTATATGAATGAGGTGAAAATTTTTGAAGTTTATTAAAGTTTTAGTAATTGTAGTATTCTTAAATTTTCTTTATAGTTATTTACTTTTACATTGCTCCCCTGATTTCTCTATTAAAAAGAAAGTTCTGCATTGAATTTTATCTTTTATTATAAAAATCCTGTAGTATAGATTCCCTATATCATCATGCATATTGCTTGCTTTAGATTTTTTTAATCTTAACTGCGTATAATATGCTACTGGAACAATCACTCATAGTTTTCAGGTCTGAAAAGTAGAATGACTGTTGTATTAGTCATTTTGTCAATTTTATTAATGATGGAAGTTAAAATTCTTAGACAGAGCAAAGTTAGTTCAAAGAAAAGATATACTCTCGGTTTAATAACTATTCTTTGATTTCATTAACACACAATATCTTAAAAAAAATATTTAATATCAGTAAGTATCTGATATTGGTAAGTGTATTGAAATTCGAACTCTGAATAATAGTGTTTAAAGAGTGAAACAAAACAAATCAATTAAATTGAAAAGTTCATCCTGTTCTCATTTGATCTCTGCTGAATATTTGAATATAATGCAGTTTGTAAATGGTGGATAGATCTTGCATAAAACAGGGTGTCGCCCAAAAGTCACAAGACCATATTGAAGTAAAATAGTTCTTTTATTTAATAAAAAATTCCTATTTATTCTTCTATAATTAATAAATACACTTGGAAATAATTTTTAATTAGTTTTGTAAATTACATCCTTTAAATAGCCACCATTTTGTTCTTGACATCGGTAGGATGTTCTAAAAAGTGCTCCATCACCTGTTGTAATTTTTCTTGGTTTATTCCTTCAATTTCTTCAGGATGTTGATCTTTAATTGCTGCCTGGTTTGAGGTTTGTTATGATATACTCTATCTTTCAGATATCCCCACAGGTAAATGAATGGTGCAGAGTAAAATAACTTGAGTATCACTTGTTTAGGTCGTGGTTTTCTGACCCCCAAGATATTGAATATAAACCCTTTTGGTTAGCATTATTGATCGTTTATTTTCTGTATAAAATTCGATTATTTTTTCTCATTGCTCTGTTGTGAATTTCTCCATAATTATTTTCCAGGGATTAAAGATGAATAATATGAAACATTTTTTTAATTATTATTAGCTGTAAAAGGTTATTTTATTCTAGAATGGTCTAGTGACTTTTGGGCCATCCTGTATAATTTTGTGTTAGTAGGGGATGTACTGTTAAATCTGGTTAATTGACTATCAGTGTCAGTAAATTGAAAATGAATTTCATATTTAAACTTAAGAATGTAATTAGTTCATGGATTAGATTATAAATGTTTCAAATTTTTTTGTTACTTCTTTGGCAAAATTTTGACTAAAATGGCTTAGAATTTTGATGATAAGCACTCTATACTGAGATGGGAGGGGAAATAAATTATAAAAGTTTGTATGATTCTTATTTTTTTTTAAATTGTGAATAGTTTTAAATGAAAAAATATGTTAAAATCATAGATTTTTATAAATTCATTTCTTACTGTTACTCAAAATGTTTATGATGCATCACTGTTTTACAACTGATTCAGCCCATGAATGTGTACTGACTATTGAGATCTCTTTCAAAATTTTCAGATAATATTTTATTCTTACAGTATCAGGTCTTGACTGTGGTGTATTGGTCAAGTTAACTAGACCAACACACCACAGACAAAAGTTATGTATCTATATCTGTTAAATCATTTAAAATATTATTTTTTTTTAAGCAGCAAACAGAATACAGCTAATAACATGATTAAATTTTACCTTGATTTTAAAATTTATAATACAGATTATTTTAACTTCATGAATTGTAATAATATTTTGTGTGAATTACTGAGCCTCAGGAAACTAAGAAATACCCATCCCACATACCAAAAAACATGTGGGGTGTGCCTACATCTGTGGCAGAGACGTTAGGAGCTACACACTTCATGGCTGTTTTTCAGTGTTTTCAACTGAGTTTGTCATGGTACACAAAGCTTTAAAGTACATCTTCCGTCAGAGTAGTAGACATTATATTGTGTATACCGATTCCATCAGCATAGAGAATGGTGAAGAAGAGCTTTGGAGAATGAGAAGTGTCACACTCCTATTCCCTTTTATCTCTGGTGGTGAATCTGCATTGTCGCCTCTGTCGTCATGGTTTCAGTGTTTAGTTCTGCTGGGTGCTGGGTCATGTTGGCATAACAGATAATGAGAAAGCAGATGCTGCAGCTATAAGTGCCGTGTATCATCTGGTTCAGCCTATTCCTATCACTGATTTGAAGTCTGCTGTCAAGAAGTTGGTTTGGCATGCATGGCGGTTAGATTTCAACCTGCAAGTTTAGAACAAGTTATGACTGTTAAAACTATATATTGGCTCTTGGCCATCTGCTCAACTACACCCTGTAGACATCGTATTTACATGTTTGAGAGTTGAGCATTCTCTTTTGACACGTAGGCATTTGTTGATGGGTGAGGATGCCCCTCTTTGTGAACACTGTCAGTCTCCGCTTTCAGCATCACATATCTTGGCGTCTTGACCCACTCTGAAGTCTCACTATAATAGTTTTTTCAGCTGCAGTTCACCCAATCTGTCGGATCTGCTGGGAGAGCCACCCCACCCTTCTCTGTTTGCCTTTTTATTTGCTACTAATTTTATAAAGAGTATTTGTTTTTGTCATTGATTTTATTGTTAAAAATTTTAGTGCTTTTTGACTTTTATATATCACTGTTCATATCAAAGAATCATTTTATCTATTTTATATATCAATGTTTTTATCACCTTTATATATCATTACTTTTATATATTATATTTCTATAACATGTACACATAATTTTTATCAAACTTTTATGCCAATTTTTCACATTTGCATGTCTTTTTATTATGACAAGTGTTGATCTGTAATTTCCATTATTGGTACGAGCAGGATGCATTCATATATACTCATTTTCGGCTCTAGTCTTGTTTGGCGCCATGGCCAAACAAGACTAGTGTTGACTAAAATGTGTGGCCTTGCACCATGAAACCCAACCAACCAACCTTAAAAGATTAACTAAACATGAAAGTAAATAGTATTTATTTTGTTTTGCCATTTGAAATAAATGGAAATTAAAATTTTAATGCTTGCCTTTTACTGTCAAGTTATAAACACTACTTAATGCTAGCTATCTCTCTTTTTTTTTTCTTCGTTTTTTAAAATTTCAGATAATATTTTGTCACACTATCAGGTCTTGCATTTTTTGGGGGAAAATTTGAAGTAAATTATAATTCATCTTCTATAGTTTACTAATTATGTTTTTGTTTTGCTTTCTTTCCAGAAAAGAAAATAATGAGCATTCTTTTGCAAGTAGAAGTAGCATGGAGGGAAGCAGATGTTTCTCTTGAATCTCAAGAAATAGATGAAAAGAAAGAAATTTATAAACGTAAAGAACTAATATTAAATGAAATTGAGGATTCCAGTGCTGGAAAAAAATCTAAAAAGATTAAACACAACCAAATGAAAGGGAAACAATTGAAGCAAAAAAAGCATAGAAAAAGTGCAAAAAATAAGAATGTATCACAAAGTAGCTGATTTGATATTAATTGAAATTTAAAAAAATGCTGTATGGGAGATTTGTAAATTTATGCACAAACATATTTAATAAAGTATTATTTTTATACTGTTTTTAATTTGTAAAATCATTTATAAATGAGTATACATAGCTACATTTTGAGTACCTTTCCGCTTCATCTTTCTACTGTTAAGAGATAAATTTCATATTTTGTTTCACAACCTAAAATTATAATTAATTAAAAAATGTAAATGT
Organism: Dolomedes plantarius; assembly: GCA_907164885.2. Taxonomy (NCBI): domain Eukaryota; kingdom Metazoa; phylum Arthropoda; class Arachnida; order Araneae; family Dolomedidae; genus Dolomedes; species Dolomedes plantarius. The sequence continues at coordinate 88,591,758 of OU015496.1, read as the reverse complement.
AAAAATTATAGGATGGCTGAAAATGTAGGAATAAGAATAGATTCATGAATTTATATAAGTGAAAGATTTTGAAGTCACATTTATTGGATGTATGTAGATGAAAATGCATGTCATTTGGGTCAAGTAATACTGATTTTCCTAGAATCTTTAGCAGGGGTGTAACTAGACATTTAGGTGCCCTGGGGCAAGGATGCAAATTGGGCCTCCTGAAATATTACAACTTCATTTTTTACCCCCTGTCTTGGGGGGGAGGGGCAGTTCCCCGGCCTAATTATGCCCCTGATCTTTTGTCAATTAAAATGTCAAGCAGAGGAATAGAAAAATATGGTTCTTTCAGGTTAATATTTGAAACAATTTGATAATTTCCGTGGTTTTGCAGAAGAAAAAATTTTTTGTATTATGATAGTTCATTACTGCATCCATTTTTCATTGCTACTTTTAATCTTTGCTATATACTCGTACTTATTTGTCTACTTATACAGGAAAATATTCATTTGTTTTTTACAGTTTATTTAAACAAGTTACAGATTTACCAAACGAATTGTTGTGATTTTTTTTTATCTTAATATTTAGATATCTCTGGAACTTTTTATGACAGTTTCATGTTATTTATAGTGTTCAAGAGCTAAGAAATGAAACAGAATACTTATTTGAATCTAACACAGTTGATAAATGCCCTTAAATGTCTTAGAGCAGGGGTGGGCATTAAGTCGATTGCGATCGACCGGTGGACCACCAAGACATTTTGGGGTGACCGACTTTATTAAGACCTAAAATGCACATACTAAAAGAAACATTTTTATGGAACACCGACAAAGAGTAAGTTTTTTTATTGTAGTTATGTAGGTAAGTACATATTCCGTATTTTTTATTAAGTTATAATAAATATTGTAAACCTTTTTTTTAAGCTCACCACAACTACGCCACTGGGTGGACCGCAACACCTTGAAAAAATTAGAAGTAGTCCGTACCCTGGAAAAGTCTGCCCACCCCTGTCTTAGAGGCTGTTAAATTTTATGTCTCTTAATATGTGGCAAGAGTGTTCTATGCTTTGGTTTTGCTTACAATGTGAAGGAGGGAAAAAACATACTTGAGTTTTAGTACCTTTCATGTCTGTGGTGTATTCGTCAAATCCTCAGCATCAGTGTTGGTCACACTTTTCATTAAAGCTTTAAAAAATGTTGATTATGTATCTATATCTGTTGAACTATATAAAACTGAATTATGTTTTTCTTAAACAGCAAACTAAATACAGTTAATGACATGATTAACTTCTACTTTGATTTTAAAATTCATAATACAGAATAAACTCTTAGTTTTTGAGTGAATGATTCTGTGTAAAAATTTTGGTGCAGTGTGAGAAAATAAGATCTGGAGAATTTGTTGTAACCATGAAATATACCTTAATTATAATAAGGGTAATTAAATCTTGTTGTATCAGATGACTCAGCCATGTTTATATATACACTCTTAGACAAACAACAAAACAAAAAAAAAACGATGCACCAAGAAGGGGTAATGCAAATTGGACTCAAATTGATATGAATACAGGTTTCGGCGGAAAATGCAAAATTTTAGAGTTTGGCGGCCGATGAATGAACATGTGACGGTGCAACGCATCTTAACTGCGCAACCGGCAGGATATTAAAGAGGAGAATTTTCCATTCCAGGTGATAAATTCTTTGCGAATTTCATTTCGTGTACTTAGGTAGACAGCAACTATGCCTCGCATACAGGTGCGCGAACAATATGCGCAGATGTCAGCATTTGAGAGAGGACGTGTAGAAGAGGCTCAACGAAGCCGGTTGGTCTAATCGGCGAATCGCTCGACATTAGGATAGGAGTGATGCCACTATTCGACGATGTTTACAGGAATGGGTGAACCATGGCCGAACACAGCGTCAAGAAGGAAGTGGTCGGTCTAGAAAAATGACAGAACGGGAGGACCGAGCAATCGTCAGAGCGGCACTCACAGCCCCAGACTCATCATTATCATCGATCGTATGTGCAACTGGTGATTCAGTGACCGCAAGGACCATTCATAGGCGGCTCAGGAGGCTGAGCTCACGGCGCCCCTTGCGCCGACTACCATTGACCTCTGTACACCGACAAGCCCGTTTGCAGTGGTGTCGGGCACATTTGACCTGAAATGTCACTGACTGGAGTAGAATTGTCTTCAGTGATGAGTCCCACTTCGAATTGAGCCCTGATGATGAGCGAATAAGTGTTTGTGGGATACCAACCTGAATGTCTTCCGCTAAACAGCCGACAACCAGGAGTGATGGTCTGGGGTGCCATTTCTTTTCAAAGCAGGACCCCTTTGGTTGCCATCCGCGGACCCTTATAGCACAGCGGTACGTCGACGATATTCTACGCCCCGTTATGTTGCCCTTCATATCACGCCATCCTGGGCTTACATTTCAGCAAGATAATGCCCGCCCGCCCGCACACTGCGAAATTTCCTACTGCTTGTCTTCGTGCTTGCCCAACGGTACCTTAGCCAGCAAGGTCGCCGGATCTCTCCCCCATTGATCACGTTTGGGGCATTATGGGCAGGGCCCGCCAACCAGCTCGGGATTTTGATGATCTAACGTGCCAATAGTACAGAATTTGGCACGATATTCCGCAGGAGGACATCCGCCACCTCTATCAATCAATGCCAATCCGAATAACTGCTTGCATAAGGCTCAGAGGTGGACCAACGCGTTATTGATTTTTTTCACTTTGTGAAGCTCTTGAATAAATCATCCAACTTTTCCCAAATTGTAATCATTTGTTATTCTGTATATGTACATCACATCTACCGATATTCGTCCTATTCGGATAACTCCTTAGTGCGTCTTTCTTTCTTTTTTTTTTTTTCTTCTCTTTTTTTTTTCTTTCTCTTTCTCTTTTTTTTTTTTTTTTTTTTTTTTTTTTTTGTCGTCTAAGAGTGTATGAAGATGCTGACCCTGTTAAAAAAAACTGACTTTTTATAAAATGGAAGGTCCTAGAAGAGGAGGAAGACCACGTACTAGATGGATTGATTGTGTTGAGAGAGATCTTGGGAGCACTGGAGTTAACCAGTGGAGAATATTGGCATCTGATTGGGCTGGCTGGAGAAAACAGACTGGGACTGCCTTGCCCTGTACTGGGCTATGTTGCTGATGAAGAAGAATGCGGAAATTTTAGCTTCATGAATTATAACAATATTTTGTGTGAATTACTCAGCCTTAGGAAATTTAGAAATATCTTGATAGGTAAACCAAACACGTAAATTAGTGTATTATTTATCTTGTTTTGCTGATTAAAACAAATAGAAATTAAAACTTTAATGCTGACTTTTTACTGTCACAGTATAAACACTTTAGAACTTCACTTATTCCTCATTCAGTGATCATGTGGTTATCAAAATGTGTCCACTTTGCATAAAGATGGTCACAATCCATTGATCAATCAGTGAATTTGGAAAATTTCACTGTCAGTAGTATACTATACAACCCAAACAGAAGTTTATGGTTTTCAACTCAACTTTCTGGCCTTATCTATCGTGGAACGAATATAATCTTAAAATTCATGAAACCAAACCTTCAGTTAATGGTACACATGCATTAAAAAAATGCTTTCGACTATTTTAGCAGACTTTTAAAGTAACATAAGCTGTCATTCAACACAAGTACAGTAAATATTTGACATACTTAATATTTTTAACATAAGAGTGTCCTATTAAAGAGTTTAAATAATTATAAAATTTTATTGAACATTGTAGAAATTCTTCATTTTAGCTGAGAGTTGTTCGGCTGATACGAGGCAGTTATTTGTTGATTATAACATAGATTTCATTTTGGCAAAACAATCTTTAAAATGAAGAGTTCTACTGTGTATCCTAAATCTTAATATTCTTTATCTCAAGCTTGCACTGCGAAATCATTGGGTATGAATTTCGGCTAATGCATGAACATTCCTGTGTTTAGTCATTTAGAGCAATAGCGCGACCTATAGAGAAGTCATAAAAATTTGGAGGAGTCACCAATAGTCTGAAGTAAATTTATGGTATACTGAAATCATACTTTAAACTTTCTATAATTACATATTTTTAATACTTTTACTTATATATTTTATACGTTAAAAATATATGATATTGTGAAATAAAGTAACAGTCTTACAAGGCGAGACTGGGTTTTCAAAATTAGTAGCTATAAAAACCAAACAACAGTGATATGAGAGTAGCATTCTCAGATATTTCACCAAATCTTAAACAAACACTATCGAAGGTCCAGGTTCAACCTTCTCATTAATTTTTTTCTAATTTAGTTTTGTACAGATAAATGTAGTTTATAATTTTAAAATCATGCTCTATTTTAAATTTAATTTTTGTTAATTTTTACCTTAATGAAATACAAATGCATATTTATATATAAAATTCTAGTCACATGAGATTTGGCAAAAATCAAGTGTAGGTGGTAAGGAAAACTTTTTTGTTGTTGTTGTTATTATGGAAAATATATCTACCCAAAAATATATTTGAAATAGTTTCTCAAAATTTACTTATTTCGTTTTTCTATGCTTTTGTTACCATTTTCACAAATTTTATTTTTAAAAAATGTGCTATTACCAATAAATATTTATTGGGGTCGCGTGATTTTTTATTTGAAGAAAAAGGGTCGTGGTCGAAATAAGTTTGCGCACCACTGATTTAGGGTTACACGGGCACTCTCGTTGAGGGTACCCATAGTAATGTACTTACTATGTCATGTAAGAGTGTGTATCAGCAAAAGTCCTTTGAGGATAAGTGGCCACCGTAATCTATGTATACACACTCTCTCTCTCTAACACACACACACGGGTCACATGACCATTCGACTTGATTGTTGTCTCTACCAGGGGCCGATTTAGAAAATTCTTGACTATAGGCACAACTCGGGATGGGGGCCCCCTAACACTGATGTGGGCGTAAAATTTCCAAAATTGACACACAAAAAAAAAATCATGAATCGTTGTGAAAGTACCATTTTACCAGGAATTGGCTATTTGAAGCGTAGAAGCCTAGAACATTATCAAATAACAAAAAGCAGTACAACATATTAACTTCATCATTAAAACACCAATACAATGAAACCAGAAAAACTTATTAATCCCTTATATACACTATAACATACATATGATGAACTATGCATATAACTATACATATGACGAACTATGCATATAACTATACATATGATGAACTATGCATATAACTTTACATATGACGAACCAATCAATCAATCGAATTTGAAAGGATATATGTATATAAAAAATTGCTATTAAAAAAGGTAAAATAAAAAAAATTGAATTGGGAATTTTTTCTTTTTTTCCTTTTAAAATTAAAGTTTTTTTTTTTTTTTTTTTTTTTTTTTGGGGGGGGGGGGGGGGGGGGCCGCCTAGGCCCAGGCCTACCCGGCCTAATGGAAAATCAGGGCCTGGTCTCTACCCTTAAGGCTATAGCATGTAGCTATAAGAGTACAAGTCTGTAGCTTCATGGGTTACAGATACCTAACTTAAACTCCCGATACCGTGTTTATAATGAGTAGGGAAACGTAATTTTCGTATTTACGCAATAGATGCGAATAAATGCAAAATTTGCCGATATGAGAGAATAAACACGAAAATTATTCTTTTCTACTTTTTGGCGGAAACTCGGTGATAAACGGCATTTTAAGCGAAATTAGGTAATAATAGTAAAAGTTTATTAACGTAATTGCTTAACTAAGACCATCCACGGGCATTAACAGAGAAATCTCGGTCTCCTTCGGATTTGCTCCGAATTTCACCCGGACAGTTTCTCTGTACCGGAGTCGAACCTAAAAATCTAACGTAAAAATCAACCATCAAGTTTTGTTGAACAATTTAGGGCCCGTTCACATAGGAGTCCGGTAGTGGGAGCGTTAAAGTATTGAAATTTATTTAACCAATGACAAACCTCCAAACGATTAGCAACGAAAATTTTTACGCCTATGATTGGTTTATTTCCGTCTCAGCGCCATCTTTCCTTTTACGCTTCCGCTACGGGACTATGTGAACAGGCCCTTAATAGATTTAAGAACATCTAGCACTGTATATATAAAAAATATATATACTAGCCGGGCTTCGCCCGTCTAGCCGGTCGGTTTAGGGACCCGCTCCCTACAGCAATCATTGTCAGAGAATGGAAACACTAAAAGACAACAGTGGACCTAAGCTCAAATAGAATCAAATATTGCATAAAAAATTGAATCAATTAATTTGAAGTGTGTATAATGTTTTTAAACCATCTTAATATTATTAAGAGAAGTAATAAGATTTTAATAAAATTTATTTCTTTTATAATTGAAATGTGTTTTCGGTGTTTTTAATTGCATAATCACGCTGTGAAAGAATCACGCTTTGGATCTTTTATTTCTTGTCATTTATTGCATGACCTAGTCTTGCTTGTCTTTTATTGCATAACCCAGGAAAAAAAATCCCTTGTAGAATTATATTTCTTCCATATAATTCTTATATGCGTTTAACATTTTAATTTTTATTAAACAATTCTGTGATTATTTCAATAGCAGTTCAGTATTAAAAAAACCTAATGTTTAAGTATTAACTTGTATAACCTAGTTAAATATTTATCTAATAAAATGACACCAGAGGAAGTCGTTCTTTTCAATTGCTTTATTAGTTTCATTTAATTCCTTAATAAAGCACTCGATTGTAATCAGAACCGAAAGATGGCGCCACGGCCTAAACCCTCCCCTGATGATCTCAAGATTAGAATCCAAATAACTCTAAAGCTATTGAAGTAACAGATTAAGTGTACGCAGATAAAATTATCAGATTTTAAATCTCTTTCCAAATATGTAACCATTTATGTACTTTCATGAAAAAAAAAAAATACCATTTTCAAATATTTTCAAATATGGAGGAAAGACAGCTGAGAAGCTCTTCCATTTCTGGACTCACCCTTCAAAAATTGTTGGTTTTTTATTAATTAAAAATTAACGGTAATAAAATTTAAAATTCGGGCTTCGAGGTGCACATGTTCAGACTCTTCACTACCCGTGTGCCAAATTTCACAGTTGTAAGTTTTATAGATTCGTCTGTAGCCCGCACACACATATACATACACATATACACACACACGGACACTTGCTTTTATAAGTATATATATATATATATATATATATATATATATATATATATATATATATATATATGTATATACCGGGTGCGTCATAAATTCGTGCAAAGTTCACAAATTCGTAATAAAAGAAGTAATGCTCGGAAAAAATTTCTGTTTGCGCCAATAGGATCAGAGGGACATTGGATTTTTTTCCATGTACAAAAAAAAAGTTTCCAAAAGCAACCGAAAGAGGGCGCTCACACGTCATACTGAGATGTTTTATGCAAATCAGGCTATCAATAAAATACCTGGCTGGAAATGGATCCATCATTCGAAGTCGGCAGTATGCTTTCTTTACCAGATCAAGTGTTGGTGGTTAAACTTTTCTACAACTATGGTGAATCCACAATCGTTGCATTGCAAAAGTTTCGCACGGAGAAAGGACTTGATGCGCAAAAGCCCTATTTTATTGAATGGATACTGAATTTCATGCGACATTTTGAAGAAACCGGGAGTCCATGAAGTCAGAGCCTGACTAAGGCAGGGGCATACGGGGCAGTTGCCCCGGGCCCCCACTTCAGAGATGGGCCCCAAATCAAATAGAAAGTTTATTTTACGTTTCCTTCTTTAATGAACTTTTTTTAAACAAAATATCAGTACAGTGTAAAATCCGTCAGTTTTATGTTAGCTTCTTCATTAATCTATCGTATGAACACAAAATATCTATATTTCGTAAATCCATGGCTTTCCAGGGCGAAATTTTGCTGAATTCCGCCCAAATGTCAGGAAGGATATGAATTTTTCGCAGCTAGATGACAAAGTTAACAATCAGAAAACTGCATTTCGGAAACTTGTGAAAAGTTCACAAACTGCAGCGATATGATTGTAACTAGGTCATCTTAATCGCAACTGCAAAAATTCAGTTGCATCGTGTTCAATGGATTCTGTTGGATTTTCGCAACACTGAGAAATCACATTAATCAATTATAAGTTGTATCCTCTCAAAATTCTCACAAATGTCAAATATCCTTTTGATTAATTAATTTCATAATACCTTTGGGGGGGGGGACTTTATAGCTATTTTAGGTGCTAGTCAGTTTTCTTGTTATATATCTATAATGAGGTGAAAAATTTAAATACCTCCATAAAGTTCTTCATTACTGAAGTAGTGAAGCAGAGGGGGGCCCCCAAAGAAGTTTTTGCCCCGGGCCCCAATTAGGCTAAGTCGGGCCCTGCATGAAGTGGCAGACCATCCTTGAGCTCGGACCGCGTCCATGTTGTGCAATGTGTCGTTAAAGATTTGACAGCCGAAACATCAACGGGGAGTAGCAGTACTCGTAAAGCCGGGAGAGGAACGGGAATTCAGGAACAGTCGATTCGACGTATGATGCACGGAATGTTGAATCTGTGTATGTACAAAATCCAGGCACTTCACCAGCCTGATTTGCATAAAACGTCTCAGTATGACGTGTAAGCGCCTTCTTTCGGTTACTTTTGGAAACTCTTTTTTTACATGGAAAAAAAAATCCAATGTCCCTCTGATCCTATTGGCGCAAACAGAAAATTTTTTGGAGCATTACTTCTTTTATTACGAATTTTTGAACTTTGCACGAATTTATGACGCAACCGTTATATATATATATATATATATATATATATATATATATATATATATATATATATATATATATATATATATATATGAAAGTTCCGATATTTTTTATGCGAAATTTACGTATTCCTAATAATGAGCAATCTATGTAAAACAATCTTCAGATGCACTCGATTAGGCTAATGTCTTATGATAAGCTATAATATGCATTAAAAATGGAATATTTTGTAGTTTTAAAATTTAGTACATCCTTTGATTCAGTTAAATTTTCCTTCTGATCAGACCCTGATTTTCCATTAGGGGCCCCTGAATGTTGGCCCCCACCCACCCCATTTTTTTTCAAAGAAAAAAAAGAAAAAATTCCCACTTCAAATTTTTTTTATGTATATCCTTTCAAATTTGATTGATTGGTTCATCATATATAGTTATATATATAGTTCATCATATGTATGTTATAGTGTATATAAGGGGTTAATAAGTTTTTCTGGTTGCATCGTATTGGTGTTTTAATGATGAAGTGCAGTGGCGCACCCACTGCACTTCATCAGGGGGGCACTTCATCTTGGCGCCGTCAGAAAAATCTATACATATAAAAATGGATGTATGTATGTGTGTATGTGTGAATGTTCCAGCATCACTCTGGAACGCCTGGAGCAATTTCAACCAAACTTGGAACACATATCACTTACAATCTGGAAAGAAACACTGGGGGGATAAGATACTCCTAGCACCCCTAGGGGAGCAGGGGGCATATGTAAAAATAATCGAAAACTACTGATATTAGTGTCGGCACTTCATCTGCACTTCATCTTGCCACCCCCCCCCCTGCACTTCATCAGGGGGGGGGGCAAGGGGCCCTGATCCCCCCCCCAAAGAAATAGAAATTGCATTATGAATACTGATTTTGCATTATAAATATTTTTATCCGTTCATCGCGCCCCCCCCCCCCTCATGCATTATAAATATTTTTATCCGTTAATCTCGCTCCCCCCCCCAAGAAAAAATCCTGGGTGCGTCACTGATGAAGTGAATATGTTGTATTCCTTATTGTTATTTGATAATGTTCTAGGCTTCTACGCTGCAAACAGCCGATTCTCGGTAAAATGGCACTTTTACATGATTCATCATTATTTAACACTTTTACATGATTCATGATTATACAATGATTCATGATTATTTTTTTTTGTGTGTCAATTTTGGAAACTTTACGCCCACATCAGTGTTAGGGGGCCCCCCATTCCGTGTTGTGCCTATAATCAAGAAATTTCTAAAACGGGCCCTGCTTCTGATAGCATATTTAATGAACAAAAAGAAATAAGTACTGGCACGATGAGACTCGTCGGTGGGGGTGATGGGTTGTATAAATAAGAGGTGGCACTAGTTATCCCGAAACGATATCCCTGGTGTAGACAAAGAATGAAACGCCGGGAAGTGGCAGCAGGCGCCGTCAGAAAAATTTATACATATAAAAATGGATGGATGTATGTGTGTATGTGTGAATGTTCCAGCATCACTCTGGAACGCCTGGAGCAATTTCAACCAAACTTGGAACACATATCACTTACAATCTGGAAAGAAACACTGGGGGGATAAGATACTCCTAGCACCCCTAGGGGAGCAGGGGGCATATGTAAAAATAATCAAAAACTACTGATATTAGTGTCGAATCCATAGTTTTCGGGGTCACTGAGATTAATAGTGACACTTCCGATGACATTTAAGTGCAAGTTCAGCCCCCCTCCAATCAGCATTGGGGGGGAGGGGGAAGAAGGGGTGCCCAAAAACCGAGAGTAGTGTCGAAACCATAGTTTTCGAGGTCGCTAAGACGAATAGTGACATTTCCGATTTTGTTTAAGTGCAAATTCAGCCCAACCCCTCCCCATCAGCATTGGGGGAAGGGGAGGGGGGATAGAAAGGGTGATTATAAAATGTCCAAAATGACCGAGAGTAGTGTCGAAACCATAGTTTTCGGGGTCGCTGAGACGAATAGTGACATTTCCGATGCCGTTTAATTGCAAGTTTAGCCCCCATCAGCATTGGGGGAGGGGAAAGGAAGGGTGAATATAAAACTGCTGGAGAGTAGTGCTGAACCCATAGTTTTCGGGGTCACAGAGATGAATAGTGATACTCCCGATGCTGTTTAAGTGGAAGTTCATTCCCCATCAGCATGGGGGAGGATGGAGAAAGGGGAATATAAAATGTCCATAATGACCGATTGTAGTGTCGAATCCATGATTTTCAATGTCGCTGAGATGAATAGGGACACTACAGATGCCATTTAAGTCATAGTGCATCCCCTCGTCAGCATTGTTGGGTGAGGTGGGGGTAAGAAAATGTGAATATAAAACGTCAAAAATGAGCGAGAATAGTGTTGAATCCACAGTTTTTGTGTTCGCTACGACGAATAGGGATACTCCCGATACCGTTTAAATGCAATTTTCTTTCCCAGCACCATTGGGGGGGGGGATAGAAATAAAATGTCCAAAATTACCGAGAGTAGCGTCGAATCCATAGCTTTTTGTGTCTCTGAGATGAATAGGGCCCTCCCGATGCTGTTTAATTGCAAGTACAGCCTCCCATCACCATTGGTGGGGGAGGAGAGGGGATGGGTAAAAAAAAGCCCAAACTGACCGAGATTAGTGTCGAATCCATAGTTTGTCGAATCCATAGTTGTCGAATCCATAGTTTTCGGAGTCACTGAAAGGAATATAAGAAACTAAAAATGTTGTTTATAATCAAGTTTTGAGTTAAATTAATAATAGAGTGAATTGGTAATTTTACTTTATCATTTGTATACTGTACTTACTTTTAAATACCTGTAAATTAAATTACTTAGATTTTTCACTATAGGTAAAATCCATTCCTTTTTCTGTGTAATAAAAAAAATTGGAATAAATAAATACCCGGGAAAAGCCGGGCAAATAGCTAGTAAATAAATAAAAAGCGAAACTTAATGACAAATGTAACCTTCGTAGAAAGGGCAACGGAGATGCAGCAATCGGACCAAACTGGTCAGATTGGGGAAAACAGAAAAGAGAAAAAGTTTTCGCTCAAGAAAAAGGAAATTTAGCTATAATTAAGAAATAAAAAAAGAAAGAGGGAGACTGGATCTTAGGAAAGCGAAAATTTACGAGATGGGGATTACCCTAAAACGAAATGCAGTTAAATAGGAGGAAATTAAGTGTTTTTATAGCAAGTGATTGATGACTAAAGTGAATCAGGTCAAAAATGGTGCTTGAACTAGTCGCAGAAGGTAAGGGAACAAACAGATGGCAAAGATGTGTTTGAGGCTGCGGCGTACTAACCCTATTGGATTCACTCACTTCAATACTAACCAATGGGGGAAATGTGTCTACTAATTACAGCTACATAAATGCTGATAATCACATAAAAATGGTATTTTCAGATAGCCTGAACTTTTCTGCACCTTGTAACAGGATTCATTTTATAAATTTCGTCCATCAAACGAATTTAGAAGCGTTTAAAAAACACTAGACCAGAATTCCCCCCCCCCCCGAATAATTTAAATTAAAAACTATTATTTGCATTAAAAAAAAGAAAAATGCCCCAAGGTGTAAAATTTCTTTCACTATCACAGAGTACAATTTTTTAAAAAAAAATCTTTAAATCCAGGTCGGCAATCCTTGGACACATTTTCTCCACAGGTTGACACTGACATGAGTTAATCCAGTAGGATTAGTACACAGCAGCCTTAACACTAACGCAGGAAAGAAATCACCCCCGGCTCTCGGAAAATGTTCAAATTATTTTTCTCCTCTTATCCCTAAATTACCTCATTCATAAGGTATATTTTTCACGGGTGCATGCACTCCAGACACATCATAAATTCAATTTCAAGTTTCATGGCCAAACTTATCTAACATACCATTATGCAGCTCAGTTGCTGACCACGCACTTCTACTTACGCCCAGAAAAACAATATAAATTATCTCCATAAAAGATAGTCCCTATGCTTATCTCTGTTATGAGGATTTAAAAGCTTCTACACTGGAATTGCAGTTTGCGTTCAGCCAGTAATTAATAGACTATATCAGTTTTCTTACCCCATAAAAAAGACGATCAGTGCGTTTGTATTGTTATTAAGGTGGCTGTTGAAAATGACTGAATATGAAAATAAAGATCCTTGTCATCGTTACAGAACTTTTTTGTTACAGACTTGATTAAAAATCTCAGAGCCACACGCATTCTTTTAAAGCATATACATTTTTCGGATATCTTAGAATCTTGATATCATCTGTTAGGGTAAAGTGTACACTTTTTTTCTACGTTCTAATGGAAAATGCCCTCTTTCTGTACAAGCATTTTGACCCCCCCCTCCCTTAAAATATAAATAAATAAATAAATTCGCGACGTTAAATGATAGTGAGACTGCGACAACTGTGACTTGGCATGTTGCAAAGATGTGGGGATGTCTCTCTTATGCTAACTCCACACCAACGGCGACAGCAACGACAGACTCATTTTGTCACCTGTCTCTGTGGCTGTCATAAAAACCTTCACAGCCCTAGAAGACGGGGAGAAGAGGCAATTTATTTGCGCATGTGCTTAATCTTCTCTTTCTATTCTGATTGGGTGTCGAGCATGGCGGCAGAGACAAAAGTTGAACTTTTTCCAACTTGAATCCGCAGAGACCAGAGACTGAGACGAATCGGGGGACGGAAAATTTGTTTGTAATACGCATGCGCAACAACGAAGATACGTGATTTTCGTCTCCGTCGTCGATGGTGTGGAGTTACCATTAGGTTCCTTTCTGTGACTGTCGTAACCTGGCGTGGTTCTTTTGTCATGTACAACTGGACACATAAAATCTTCATTCGTAAACACAAAGACGAACGTTTATTGACGCAAACAAAAACACTCACACAAAACAACAGGATAGGAATAAAACAGAGACGTTCGTAAGGGGTCAGGCTACCGCTTGTCGGTATGACCTGCGTGATTGAGTTTCTCCATTCAACTGAACTTAGGATGCGCTGTGCCGATAAATGGCGACAGGGTTATGCGCATGAGAGGCGGAGGGGCGCTATCATAGCCTCGTCCCTGACACCTCCCCTCTAAAAGATTTGATTGGGTCTTCTTGAAGACAAATCAAATTGCTTCTTACATATATATATATATCATCACATTAACAACATTCACCTTGATAACAAACATGTATGAGAAATAAAAAAAAATGAGACATGAGATTATTAAAAGCATAACACATAAACAAATTAAAAAAAATGAAACCCATACTTTAAAAGGTTTTAGACATTAACTGATAATTAAGCTTCATATGCAAGGCACTAAACATACTAAATTTAAAAAAAAATGAGCTAAAATATTTAACTTTTGAGAACTAACAAACTAAATAAAGGTTTAAAATAAGAATATACCAATACTAATCATTTCAATCAAACATAAGAAAAAAAAATTAAACAGCTTTTCCATCATCTGCGAGATACATCTACTATTTCCTGGAAAAGACAAGACATATAGGATTAATAATAAAGAAAAATAAATTGTTCATTAAAAGTCATTCAGTTCATGAAAAGTCATTAATTATCTTCCCAGTGATCGGCTTTTAAACGTGACAAGGAATCAGCATTCAAGTGTTCTTTTCCTTTACGGTAAGTAATCGTGGCATGAAAACGTTGTAAAGCAAGAGACCATCTTTGAAGTCGGGGGCTTTGGGATGCACAGTTCGTAAGGAACTTCAAAGGGTTATGATCACTGACGATTATAATTTCTGAGCCGAATACATAAGTCTCAACCTTCTTTAAAGCAAAAATTACGGCGTAAGCTTCCTTTTCGATTACAGCGTACTTTTCTTGCACTTCAGTCAGTTTCTTGCTTGCAAATGCAATAGGATGTTCGATGGCCTGTTCATCTTTTTGAGCTAAACATGCTCCTACAGCATAAGAAGATGCATCTGCGTATATTATGAAGGGTAGCTTGAAATTCGGGGAATAACACTTAGGGGCGTTACATATTGCTTTCTTAAGATTAACAAAAGCAACATCATGTTCGTTTAGCCACACAACATCGTTTGGAGCTCTTCGTTTAGTTAAAGTAGTCAAAGGACGAGCAATATCTGAAAAGTTTGGAACATAAGCTCTATAATAAGATAATAGTCCTAGGATACTTCTTACATTTTTCTTGGTTTTAGGCGGCTCTAAATTCTGTATAGCCTGCACTTTTTCAGGATCTGGTTCGTGTGATCCGGAACCTACGATATGACCAAGAAATTTGATCTTTCCTTTAGCAAAGTCACACTTTTGAAAATTAATAGTAAAGTTAGCTTCTTCTAGGGTCGTCATAACTGCGTCAAGATGTTTGAGATGCGTATTCCAATCATCTGAATAAATCGTAACATCATCAATGTACGACTCGGCGTACTCTTTGTGCTTAGAAAGTGTCTTATTCATAGTTCTTTGAAATGTAGCGGCAGCGTTACGTAATCCAAAGGGAAGGACAACAAATGCATACTGTCCTCGGTGCGTGACGAAAGATGTTAAGTCCCGGCAATCAGGGTTAAGCTTTACTTGCCAGTAACCTTTCAGTAAATCTATGAGAGTGATGTACTTTGCTTTAGACGCTTGATAAATTAAGTCCGTAGCATTTTTCATCGGAAATGAGTCTGTTTCAGTCTGGGAATTCAAGTATCTGTAATCCACACATAACCGAACAGTTCCGTCTTTCTTCGAGACACATACAACTGGATGTGCATATTCACTTTCAGAAGGTACAATCAGTCCCAGTTGTAATAATTCTTCAATCTGGCGATCGACTTCTTCCTTCAAAGCTTCTGGGATTCGAAATGGCTTTTGCTTCTTCGGTACACTTCCTAGTTTCAATTTGATGTTATGCTCTCCAACGTGAGCAATTCGTGGAACACCTGACCTAAGGCTGGAATGTTTCCGAAGGATCTTTATAACGTCCATTCTCTTGCTAGGTTCTAAGTGTGTCAGGTCCACTTCTGGATCAGGGTCTAAATGAGTGATCCTGGGGACGTTTTCAATTTCTCCAAAGTCAACATCAGCATCATAAATAACACCGACATTGTTAGCTGATGCCTGGAATTCCCTTATCTTATTGGCATGGATATGTCTAATGCCATTATCAGGTAGTTGCACCAAATAACTGTACGTGTTTTTCCTTTTCACAATCGTAGCCGGCCCGGTCCATCGTGCATAGACTTTATTGTCACTATCTGGAATTAGGACAATTACCTTGTCTCCTTCTTTGAATTCTTTATGACGGGTCTTCCTATTACGATAGTGTGCATAGGCTTCCTGTTTTCCTGCAGCAGTGAGACCAGCATGTTCTGCAGAATTCTCTAATTTCGTCTTTAAATTGTTTAAGTAATCAGTAACTGATTTCAACTGTCCAAGGGGAATCAAGGTTTCATCGGTCCAAGTTGACTTTAAAATGGACAGAGGTCCTGTTGGTCGTCGACCATAGAGCATTTGAAACGGGCTAACTCCAGTGGTGGCGTTTGGAACTTCACGATAAGCCCATAATAAAAAAGGAATATGCTTGTCCCAGTCTTCCGAATATTCTCTCATCGTATGATGAATCATCCCTTTTAGAACAGCATTAAAACGTTCAACAAGTCCATTCGAGCTTGGGTGACCTGGGGTCGAGAATCTAGGGCATGACCCAAGTCTCTTCAAAAATTCTTTCGTCAAAGCTGACGTAAAGTTGGTTCCTTGGTCCGTCGCAACCATTTTGGGTATTCCTGTACGTGTAAAAATCTGTAGTAAGGCGTCGCATGTAGATTTTGCTGTCACAGTCTTCAACGGAATCGCCTCTGGCCATCTAGTGCATTGATCCACGGCACAAAGAACGTACTTGAAGCCTCGGCTACTTGGTTCCATGGGGCCTATTAAATCGACATTTATCACTTGAAACGGTTCATCGGGACGTGAAACTGGTGTGATTGGGACCTCATCAAATGGGCGTTTCTTGGCTTGAAGCTGACAGGCAACACACGAGTTACACCATTCTTCTATGTCCGTCTTCATACTAGGCCAGCAAAAGGAGTACTTAAGACGTTCGGCCGTTTTCTTTTTCCGTAAATGGCCTCCCCATAAACTAGAGTGAGCGAGCTCTAACAACCGTTTTCTACGAGACGTTGGAACTACTAATTGATCTACG
Organism: Dolomedes plantarius; assembly: GCA_907164885.2. Classification (NCBI taxonomy): domain Eukaryota; kingdom Metazoa; phylum Arthropoda; class Arachnida; order Araneae; family Dolomedidae; genus Dolomedes; species Dolomedes plantarius. The sequence goes on along the minus strand of OU015496.1, from coordinate 88,574,884 downwards.
CGTTCACCTAAAATTTTATCTCGGTGGTACAAAAAATTGTCAACCACATAGAATCGATTAATTCCTTTCTGGGCATCTTGCCAACATGACTGTAAACTTTTATCATCCTTTTGTTCGTTTCGAAACTTTTCTGAATCAGATATTTCATTTTGATCAATCTTGTTAACGGAATCATCCTTACTTACGTTTTTAGACATAGTTGCACAACATTCAATAGTACTCTCGACAATACTCTCGATTAAATCATTACATTTATACACATTACCAGCATCTGAAATATTACTTAAGTTCTCACTTCTATCATCATAAAGCATTTGTAGATTAAAATCACTATCTTCTATCAAATAAAATGCAACATTATCTGGAGTATCACATTTCATTTCATTATTCTGCAATACCTTTTCTCTACCACTTCCGTTTTCATTAAAAATTAAATTTACTTCTTTGACGTTACAATTTAATTCATTTAAAGCACTTACAGACAACAATAAATCATTTGACAACGTAGGTACCATAGCACATGTTATATAAATGGGTTCTTTAAATTTTAAATCATCTTCTACCTTTGTTAATGGTAAATTAATTAATGGTGCTCTTAAACTCTGGCCGAAAGCACATGTTAACTCTACACTGCCATGAGGTGTTTTATACTTTTCGGGTACTAAACTACTTTTGACGACAGATATTTGCGTTCCAGAATCTGCAACACCGATTAGAATATTAGAATCTACTTTCAACTTAATCATTGGCAAAGTGTCAACAAAACTTCTTTCGTTTTCGTTTTCCGGGCTTACGTTAAAGTACTTGTCAGACGAAATGCGAGCGGTTAAAATACTACCATTTTTGACATCTTTATCTTTACCCCTTTCATAATTAACGTGTAACAAAGTTCCATGATATTTTGACTTACATGAACCACATCGTTCTTTCGAATTGCAGTTTTTAGTTCTACAGCCCAATTTGTAACAGACAAAACAACGTTTCGCTTCTTTTAACTTTTCTTTTTTTTCCGTGGGAGTCAGCGGGCAACATTCAATCTCATGTGATTTATTGCAAAATAAACAACCCGATTCTCGAGCATCAACCACAGATACCCGATTCACCCTCTTTGACTCATCAATGCTATGCGGTTTGGCCTTGAATGGCGCCTTATATGTATAACAACTGTCGTTCCAACGCGAAAATTTTCCGCCATTTTTTCCTGCGTCTAAATAAGCAGAATTTAAAGACTGTACGTTCCCGGCTTTCGATTTCAATTCTCAAAAAATCAATTAAATCTTCTACATCAAAATTATCGTCAGACCCTTTTTTGCGCGAATATTCCAAAGCTATATCTTTTGGTATAGATTTCATCAATAAGGGAACTAATAAATTTCCAAATGTTTCTGTTTTGACATTCAGGGAGTTTAAAGAACGTATTTGTATGTTAGCAGTGTCATATAATTCTCTTAATGCATAAATGTCACTCGAATTCTTAACCGGTTTTAGATTTAACAGTTTTTGCATATGCATGCTAATCAAAATATCTTTTCGATTAAATTTGGCTTTCAGGAGCTTGATTGCTTCATCGTAATTCTCTGGGGTCAACGAAAATCCCTCAACGACTTTTAAAGCTGAACCTCCAAGTAAACTTATCAAGTAATTAAACTTATCAATCTTCGATAAATTCTGGTTTAGTTCTATTGACGTGTTATACGAATTATAAAATGTTTGCCATTCATATGGGTTGCCGAAAAATTTGTTCATTACAATTTTGGGCAGTCGAACACTTAGTTGTGGGGAAACATTTTGTTCATCGCTTTCTTTCTGTGAAGAAACGCTAGAATCTGTAGAATTGTCAATACTATTTTTCCCTTTCAGAAATTTAGAACCTCGGTACTTCCATCTTATTATTGTATCTTCGTATTCTTGAACTGTTTCAATTTCGGTTTCGATTTTATTTTCATCTATGAGTTCACAAATTTTACTATCTAAATCAGACAAATTTTAGATTTTAACCTTAGAAATTCTAGCTGCTCTTCGACATTTTCAACATTGTTCTCAGCAATAGCAGTTTCAATCAATGAAGTAATTCTAGTGACGGCAGTTCGAACGATTTTTCTTTCTTTCTTAAATTTAGATAGCATTATTTTAAGATCATCGTTTGTTTTTGTTACGTTTTGAGCATTATTTACATCATCGTCCGCCATCGTTGCATGCATTAAATATGGATAACTTAAAGCTCTTACCTTGAAAAAGCTTCTCAGATGAACGTGTTTATCATTCAGTATATCCGTAAAAGTAAGTCCAGTTTATTTACATGACCCCTCTATATGACACCAAACTGTCGTAACCTGGCGTGGTTCTTTTGTCATGTACAACTGGACACATAAAATCTTCATTCGTAAACACAAAGACGAACGTTTATTGACGCAAACAAAAACACTCACACAAAACAACAGGATAGGAATAAAACAGAGACGTTCGTAAGGGGTCAGGCTACCGCTTGTCGGTATGACCTGCGTGATTGAGTTTCTCCATTCAACTGAACTTAGGATGCGCTGTGCCGATAAATGGCGACAGGGTTATGCGCATGAGAGGCGGAGGGGTGCTATCATAGCCTCGTCCCTGACAGTGACTTTAAATTTTTACGACACTGTATAGCAGAGGTCAGCTACGCGGTGCCCGCAAAACAATTTTCAAGTGCCCGCCGTTTAAATTTCGAAAATTTTTAGATATTTGAACAACAAATGCTCGTATTTGCAATGAATAATTTTAGTGAAAAAAAAATTTAAATCGTAAAACCGTAAAAATCAAAAACTGAGCAGCCTGATCTCTCGACAACATCGCTCTCCCCTTTCTTCTAAAAAAAAAAATAAATAAATAAAGATAAATTGCCGCTCTGGAAATCGCATATGAAGAAAGATAATTTATCACACTTCCCAAATTTAAAAATAGAAAATTATTGCAATGGAAATGCTACCACCTATTAGTTTGTTTAACATTTTGATTCTTTATTGGAAGAATATAATACCAGATATGAAGAATTCTACGAATTCGAGGCATTCTTGGCGTTTTTTATTAATCCTTTCTCTCATGCAGAAGAAGATGTGACTGATGTGACTCATAAAATCGCAACATATTAAGATATTTCCAGTAAGGAAGACTTAGAATTTCAAATTACAATTATAAGAAATAACATTGAATTAAAATAGCACCATAATAAATAAAAATTCTGGAATTTAGTGAATGGAAATAGCTTCCCATTTTTGGAAAAATGTGCTCTGAAATTGACGTCTCTTTGCGCGTCGACATATGCCTTTGAATCTTTGTTTTCCAATATGAAATACTTAAAATCAAAGTATCGATCAAGCCTCGCTGACACTCATTTGGACCAATGGCTGAGAACTGGGAATTCAACTTATGTGCCTCATTACAACGAGTTGGCCGCAGATTTGCAACGTCATATATCGCATTACCAATTTTAAGATTATTTGTTTAAATTAAAATTTGAATTCATGTCGAATTAATATTTTCATGTATAAATATCCCGCCCCCCTCTTCTTCCAGTGGTGCCCGCTGAACTCCCGCATTTCTGAAATATGCCCTCCTAGTAAAAAAGGTTGCCGACCCCTGCTGTATAGCAAGCATTAAAGGTAGTGCCATGCAAGTGTTTACTTCAAAGTAAATTGTATAATCTGAAACGCCCTAGTGTCAGCACTGCAAAATTGCAAAGGACTAGATAGAATGACATACTTCACATTTTGGTCACGACGTGACTTAAATGCTGCATTTTTGTTATGTGACGTTTGGGACGTGCTACAATATCATAGCGACGTTTCTGTCGACTTGCTTACTATACGAATCTGAAAACAGCCAAAGAAATTTAATGTATTTAATCTGATATCAATACCTTAAACGTTTGTGAGAAAGTTCAGTAAAAAGAAACGCGAACATGCGCGTCTGAAGTGATGCCGAAAATAATTTGAAGCTGAAGCTTTGTTATGTAATTTTCTTTATTATTATTAATCAAAAGCAGGGAACTCTCGTCTTTGAATGACATAATCCTAGGCCTATTACATCTCAAAAAGAAAAAGAGTTAAATTAATTGAAAGTTTATGAAACATTGGATGAAGACATCTAAACATATGTTATAACTGTTGATATATTCACTTATGCACAAAATGCTCAGTTATTAAGTAGCGTCATTTTCCAAAATAAATTAGTTACCGTATTATAGATAAAAGAGACGTGGATTAAAGTTGCTTTAACAAAAATTTCTATGGACGCAACTTATTAAGACAATATCAACATTTACAAATCGACTATGCTTTTTGAACCTGACATTGTGCTTTGGTCACATTTAGGAAACAAAAATCAAGCCATATATAATTACACTTAGGCCATGTCTCTAGAAAATATCTCAAATCCAGGAGATCTATTTTTTTTAAAAGCTTGGACTGAAATTTTCGATGGATAATTAACAGATCATATATATATATATATATATATATATATATATATATATATATATATATATATATATATATATATATATAACTATTATAAAAAGGGACAATTTACACTTCAATAGATATTTAACGCTCCATACGTTTCCCTACATTAGTCTACGTCATACAAGTTTTTTTTTTTTTTTGAAAAAAATAAACTAAATTCATGTTTAATCTCGTGGTCAACTGCACTATTCTGGCGCTGCTAGAAACTCTTATTCTTCGAATTCTGTTGCTCAGAGGCTATGTAGATAAAGTGTGTATGAAACACAAAAAAATTTTGGATCTGAACTCTGTGTCCAATCCCAGATATTTCGTATTACGTATATGAAAACGTTACAAGGCATCTTAGATAAAGAATTATCATTTAAAATAACGTATACGTTATACTCCAGTACACGTAAGTGTTCATTAATTTTGCAATGCCAGCTGTGCGTCATATTATAAGTTGTAAATGTATTTCCCTTTCGAAGCTTTTATTGATTAACCAATAACTTTAAACTTTTTTTATTAATGCAATAATTCTTATAGCGGCAATACAGTTTTATGGTTACAGATCACAAGCTCTTCAACACGAAATAACATAAATGGAAACGGCCTTTGTTTCGATAAAGCAAAACAATTCGTACTGATTTACTTTTTTTTTCCATGTCTGTTTAATAGCAGAACAATAAATAAGGTGGCACTAAAGAGGCCTTGATTTTTTCTCGTGGCCTGAATTAGGAAGTAAGAAAACCCGGAAGTAAGCTCGACATAAAACAACAAAAAGAACCGGAATTAGTTGACAGCCGTCGAGATAGTTTCCTAGCCAGGGAGACAAGGGATCGAATCTGGGCCACGGAAGAATTACTTCGGCCGGGAAATAGGAGAAAATAAAAAAAGAAAGACCAGGCCCTGTGAATTTTCTGAGACTGTAAAGATGCGATTAATGTTAAGATCTTAGTTTTAAAGGTATCCGATTACGATCGGAGAAATTTTTTTATCAAAAACTTTACTTGTGAAAATTTCTATCATATTTTTCGGCGATAGGAAAATAATGGAAAAAATGTACCATAACTATGCAACTTTTTACAATATTGAAGAATTTTGGTCAAAATTTAGATACCGTTAACTAGGGTAACTCTGGCCTTTGTGGGTAACTTTGACCCAACAAACGAAAAAAGATTGTATGTGCTGTATCTAGGCAAAAGAGAGTGATTACCACTTATTTATTGCAAGGACCAATAGGTGGGTTAAATATAATAGGTATAATAAGTACATAGGTATATTAAAATCGGTTTCTTGGGGCAAAGTTATCCCAATTGACGGTAATTAATTTTAACATAAACAGCTCTAGCTCTACAAAATAAAATTATGTATATAACAGTAATTTCTTTTTATAACATGTACATAAGGCACTGTAATGAACTAAAAATGAATCGATATGTTGAAATCTAAAATTAATACATGTGATTATATGAAATTACATATAAAATTTCAGTCATTTCTCGTGAAATTTTTCATAAATACAGCTATTAGTCCGGCAGCTGTGAGATGAACCTTGTTTTGTTCTATTAAGTTTTTTTTATTGTTGAAATTGTTTGTTCTAGGTATAAGGAATCGAGAGATACCGGGTACCTCTTTGGTACCTTTGGCAACTCGCTTTATTCAAGATGGTGTCTTCCGCCATATTGGAATTTGTAATCTTTTAATATTTCGTGATCTATCAGCCAGAATTTTTTTTTTCTGTTGAAGGTGTAGTTTTTAATATTGAAGTACTGTAATACGAAAAAATAGGAAATATGGAGAAATCAGACTGTTTTTTTTTCTTTGAAAGTATCATTTTAGTTAAAAAACTGGAAAACTTATCGAAGCAGGAGAGTAGCGAATTCAAACTATTATTTCATGTAGTAAGATTTATGATGATGGAAAAAGCGAAGAACTTCAAAGATTGATAGGAAATAAGGACGTTAAGTTAGCCTGTCATAAATCTTGTGTTTCTATGTATACTGATAAAAATAAAGTGGCAAAATTCGATAAACGAAAGCGAGGCAGTGAAGAGTACGCTGAAGAACAACTTGTAAAGCTACGAAGATCAAGTCTACCATCCTTTAATTTTAGACAGCATTACATTTATTGTGGAACCGACTGTGTTGTATTAAAAGATAAAAAAAAACATCCAAACCGGTGGAGAGCTGCGTACATGATCCGTGAGAAACGAGTCGAAGAAGGAAAATCCATAAAACAGTTAATATTGGATACATGTACCAAGCGAAACGATAAGTGGTCGTCACATGTTAGAATAAGGGTTTAGGGAGCGGTTAGTGACTTAAATGCTGCCGAAGGAAGATACCATGTTGACTGTCTCAACAGATTCATGGGGTACTATCAGTAGCTATAGCTGTACAATCTACCGGTGAACCCTCAAAGCCCAAGGATGACGACAAACCATTCAGAGCAGTTGTTGAAGTCATATGAAAGAAGAATATGGAATTCGGTAGAAATATTTAAGTTGTACGAAGAAAGTGGTGGAATCAGTTTAAGTCGCCGGAACCTTATAAAGGCATTAACTGATAAGTTTCAGTCAGAGCTAATTGTATTGACCTCACCTGGTTACACAAGCATAGTTATTTTTCGCCAAAAGAATAGTGATGTTCTTAGACTTACACCAAACGAAGACCTTTATGATGTTTTGGAATGTATTGATGTACTTTCCAAGCGTTTAAAGAAAGAAATCAAGGATATAGGTATTGCTAAGGATTACTATAATACAGACCTCACAACAGAGGATGTTTGTGAAGAAACCAGCCAGACTCTGATGAAACTATTAACTTCCTAAAACCCAATACATAATAACACTCCTCCTGCTCTACTTATAGGAAACTTGGTTACAGGAATCCTATTGAACACAGCCACGAGTTTACAGATTGCTCTAGGTGTCAAAGAAAGATTTTCAAAACGACTTGCTCAGTTTCTACATAGCTTTTAAGTAGTTAGCTCGTATGATGAAATCCTTAGATTTATAATATCTGCAGCCCATGCTGCTGCAAAAGATATAAATACTTCAGGAATTACTCCCGATGCTAGAAAGTTGTGGTTGATAACTTTAATGCAGACATAGCTTCACAAAATGGTAAATTATCAACTCATTCCCTTGCGATGCTCGTGGCACAAACAGAAAAAAGTAATTCTCAAAATGATGATCTCCATTTAAATAGTCACAACAAAATTCCAATAAAAAAACTGAAATGTCTAAAGCTATCCCATACAATCTACACATTGTTCACACAATGGACAAAACAAACCAACCATACCTGTAGAAGCGACTTTAAAAACACCTCTGCATCTGAAGGTTTTATGCCACAGAGTAGTTTCCCTTCATGATGCCAGAACAGAAGACTTCAAATTTCTCAAGGACATTTTATTCAAAGAGCAATGCCCAGAGTATAATAGATACAATACACTAACATGTAGAAAAAAAATTGAGATGAAACCAGCAACCTCTGCCAAATATCAACCCCTGATCGACGTTATTCCTTCTCATCCAGACACAATGATGACATCATTAGTAGAAGCTCAACAGCTTACTAAGCTAGAAGGTTAGGATTTTTCTATATTTACATACGACCAACAATTGTACAGAGTTGCATTACATATCACTTGGACATTCCCAAAAAAGTTTGCCAACATAGTCTTACATCTTGGAGGTATACACTTGTTGATGAGCTTCATTGGTAGTGTTGGTTCTTTGATGGCTGACATTGGCTTATCATAATTGATGTCTGGTGTGTTTGCGGGAGTCCCGAAGATGATGAAAGGGAAAAAGTTTCCTCAAAATATGAAAGCTTTAAGGATGGTTGCAGAAGAAGTCTTGCGGGGTGTATTTGATGTTCACCAGCCAAACAACAGAAACGATCTTATGTCACTTCAAGAAACTGTAGCCACAAAGAGCAAAACAAATGAGCTGTAGGTTGATTGTCTATTAAAGCCTGTCTTCCTCATGATGTTATAAGTGAGAGCCGAACGAGAAGGAAATTGTCCGCTACATATTGAAGTTCGTAAAATGTTACCCTACTTTTTTGCAGCAGGTCATCAAAACTATGCACGGTATGGTCTGTTTTATTTAAGAGCTATGGAGAAAATGCCTGTCAGTGTGATGAAGAACTTTCTGAATGGAGATCACGTTATGCGCCCCATGCGTAGCTTCTGGAATGGAATTTGGAGTGATATGTGGATTGAAACCACATTCATGCGCTTTGGCCACGGACTTAGTGTTATTATCGGGATAACTTTGAAGCCAGAAACTCTTAAAGCATGGGCATTAAGCTTACATATTTGCACTCAGCTGGAGGAAGATCTTGTAAATATCAGTCAAGAGGATTGACAGCAGAAGGCTAAGCAACACAGACACAAAGAAGAGATGAAAACACGAATTGCAACAGATAACAAAAACCGATAAGGACTTCGTCATCAACTACAAATTTCATAGATCCACTGAAACCTGACTCCCATTCTTTACAACTTTTGAATATTGCTACAGGCAGATTATGTCCAAACGACATAAATGCTGATTATGCAGTTGAAATTGGTACAATAGAAATGAAAGATTTTGAGAATGGATGGTCCAAATGTTTTTATGACAGGATACCTCAAAAAGTAACAACAATGGTTGCTACAAAAAAGTCCGTTGAAGTTGGTATTGAAAAAATATGTGACACGTTGTGACGGCTGTTTAAATAGAAATAGCCAAGTTCAAGAAGATGAGGAAGATGAGCAGACAGAATTGATTTAGATTTCAATTAACAGACATTTGTCTTCATTTAATGAGATTCGTGAAAATCTAACTGAACTATTGTACTTGTGAATGTACCTTTTATATGAACCTACTAATTTTACATTTTGTTAATCTACTAATTGTGTAAATGTATGTTTTAAAAATAATTAAATAATGTCTGCTACAATATAAAATAAAAACTAACAAAAATTGATTTTTTTTTTTTTTCAGCGAATTTCACATAAATTTAGTTAAACTGTACATTCAAGATGGCCGCCTTCACCATTTTAATTTTTTACATATAAAAACAACTACTTTCAGATCTTATCGGGAAATTTCAACTAAAATTAGCTACAAATATACAAGGAACACATGTTTATGGCAAAATAAGTACAAATTTTCATGGAACCTAAATATTCAGTATAGGGATGGACGCCATCTTGAATTCTGAGTGTTGTCCAAAGGTACTGCATGGGTACATGCAATTTTATGAATCTACATACCCTTAACATGAAATACCAACAATAAAAACAACTTAATAGTTAAAAACAGGGTTCGAAGAAAAATCTCTATTTGGCTACCAGACTATATAAATCGACAAATAATATACAGGGTGATTTTTATTACCATGTTTTTATTAAATCGCTTTCTTGTTTGTTTGATTGTGTGTGTGTGTGTGTTTGTTTGTTTGTTTGTCCGGTACAAATCTTGCAATCGATTTTTAACTAACTTTCCGACTAGCTAGACATTTGAAACTTTTAGAATAGCTCAGAACACGATGACAATGCATTATTTTAATACTTTTAGCCACCTTTAAGCAGATTGAATTCATTTTCAGTTAATTTTGTTTTGTAGATTGGTGCAGCCATCTATCGACCGGGAAGGGAACGAAAAGTTAACTTCCAATTAACTTCATTTTCTTTCAAGTTGATGGGATAATTCATCAAAATTTTTTAAAAAAGTATTTATTAATACATAGAATTGTCAAGTTTATATGATTCAACAGAAAATTTAAAAACAGGGTATATAAAAAGTTCTTTTTATATTGTAATTATTAAACTGGCACTACTCATCTGTAGCGCGATCTATCAACCGGAATTCCACCAAAATTGATAGAGGGACTAAGGACGATATGGGAAAGAGTTTCCGTGAAAAAAAAAAAAAAGAAAGTTACAAAAGTCGCCGATAGGGGAAGATATGACGCTGTTGTTGTCGGCGCACACGAGAATCTGCACAAAACGCAAGTAAAACATCAGAATGCAAATTCACGACTACGTAGTCGTCAGCAACGCCAGGATTTCGGGCTATAAAGATAAGGGGTGAATACGAAAAAAGTTGTAATAAGCAGACAAATAAATAACAAAAAAAAATTTCATTGCAACACCGCTTTATGCAGCAAATTCACTTCTCCCTCCTTCAATGTGACCACCATCCGGGTGGACGACACATTGCATCCTGAACACTACGTTCTCAACGGCCGAGCGTAACATGTCACCAGGAATGTTCATCACAGTCCGGGATATGTTGTCCTTTAGGGCCGACAAGTTAGAGACTCCACCAAGATACATCTTAGACTTCAAATAACTCCACAGAAAGAAGTTACATGGGTTAGGTCCGGGGAGAGAGGTGACCATGCAAGTGGAAAAAAGCGACTGATGACTCTTCCTTCTGTAAAGCGATGGCGCAACAGATTCCTCCCCGATCTTTATAGCCCGAAATACTGGTGCTACTGTCGACTACGTAGTCATGAATTTGCATTTTGATGTTTTACTTGGGTGTTATGCAAATTCTCGGGTGCGCCGACAACAACAACGCTATGTCTTCCCCTATCGGCGACTTTTGGAACTATTTTTTTTTCATGGAAACACTTTCCCATGTTGTCCTTAGTCCCTCTATCAAGTTTGGTAGTATTCCGGCTGATAGATCGCGCTACAGGTTGCTCCGAGTAGAGTCAGTTGAAAAAAAAATCACCCTGTACAGTCAAATGTGTAGTTCATTTCATTCTTTAGTATAATCAATAATATCGTAGACATATCATGATTATATTTTGAGTTATAACAGTAGTCGTATACATTTTAGATGAAAAATAATTACAAGATAAAAAGAACTTTTTATATACCATGTTTTTAAATTTTCTGTTGAATCATATAAACTTGACAATTCTATGTATTAATAAATACTTTTTTTAAAATTTTTTTGATGAATTATCCCATCAATTTGAAAGAAAATGAAGTTAATTGGAAGTTAACTCGCATTTAACTTTTCGTTCCCGTTCCGGCCAATAGATGGCTGCACCAGTCTACAACACAAAATTAACTGAAAATAACTGAAAATAAATTTAATTCTGCTTAAAGACGGCTAAAAGTATTTAAAAATGCATTGCAATCGTGTTCTGAGCTATTCTAAAAGTTTCAAATGTCTAGCTATTCGGGAAGTTAGTTAAAAATCGATTGCAACATTTGTACTGGAGAAACACACACGTAAACAAACACACAAACAAGAAAGCAAGTGAATAAAAATATAGTTATAAGTTTTCAGAAAGCACAATTAAAATTTTCCCATGTGTTAAATTGACAGCTGCTGCTTTTTCTTTAAATCGTTCTAATTCTATTTCTAATGATCGTATAGAAAAAAAAATAAAAGCAGATTTGGAAATAGAAATTCACATTCTTTAAGAAACAGAAATATAAAAAAAACATGGGAATTTTTATCAAAATCGACGTTTTGAACATAGTCGGATACCTTAAAAGATAAGTAAAATTGCGTGATAGAGCATCCAATTAAGTAAGTGATGAGAAACAGTTTATAGATAAATTCAGTCGCGAAGTCGATAAGATGTAGGGACGAAAGTATTAAATTTATCAGTAAACACCTGAAAAATGTTATTTATACATGTCAGCAGAATATTTTTCATCCTTATCGGGGCCGGTCCCATGGATGAGGCGGCGAGACGACCTACTGAGGCGTCGAATTGAAACAGGCGCCAAAATGAGACACAGTAAAAATAAGAAATTTTTAACGAATAAAGAAAAAATATTAGTAGCTTAATCTAATGTAGGACAAAATTCGCGACAGTGCTCAAATATAAGGGGATATTTACACTATTTATTATAAACGACCGAATGTGAGATTATGAGGAATAAACTTTGAATACCTATTTCCAAACGTTGTTGGAGCTCCAAGAATTCTTCTACCTGTAGATGTAGCAGCAGCAGCTGAGCGCGTTTTTTCATGGCTGAAATTTTTAAGGAGTTACCTACGAACAACAACAAATTAAGAGCGATTGAAGGATCTAGCAATCATTTCTATAGAAAAGACGGTATCTAAAACCAGTGGCGCACCCAGGATTTTTTCTTGGGGGGAGGAGGGCGAGATGAACTGATAAAAATATTTATAATGTATGGGGGGGGGGCGAGATAGACGGATAAAAATATTTATAATGCAAAATCAATATTCATAATGCAATTTCTATTTCTTTGGGGGGGGGGGCAGGGCCCCAGGGCTCCCCCTGGGTGTGCCACTGTCTAAAACAATAAATTATAGAGAGCGATCGAGCCATTTGGTGCCACAAAGGCTCGGAGAAGGATTTAGGGCCAGTTCACATAGAATCCGTCAGCATCAGCGTTACTCATATTGAGACATATTTAACCAATTACAAACCTGCAAACGATTAGCAACGGAACTGTTAGGGCCTAGGACTGGTTTTAAATATGTCAATACGAGTAACGCTGACACTGATGGATTCTATGTGAACAGGTCCTTGGTCGTGATTTTACTACATAACAAATTATAATAAAACTTATTTACTTTTTCTAGTTTTTTTAGTTCTGTAATTTTTAAAAAATTTTAAGTTTCTTTAAAATAAATTTTAAAAAATTCTTCTATTTAACACATACTTATCCAAAACTATCCGTTATTCTATTAAGTAGACTACTTTCAACAGTGATGCATTCATTACTTAAGAGTCTCTCTGAAAATTCGAAAAGGCTCCGTTTTTAAGACTTGTCTCAAGTGCCACGACGAATCGGCCCGGCTCTGTTCGTTATCAGTTAGAAGTTCTCTACAAAATCAAGAATAAACAGACATTATTAAGAACATTTGCAACTATGAGTTTTGGTAAAGCAATGGCATGTCCCCGGGAAGAGCTTTTAGGGTATAAATTATTCCAGGAACTTATAAGCGGCTAGGTTAGTTGGTTGATATCGCAACGGTCATTTTTTGCTACCCGAGGGTTGATTTGACAGGGACCTGCTGCTTAAAGCCGATTCCGAACGGAATTGATCCGATTGAGAAAAGTTATTCCGAGGTATAGTTTCACTTATCCCCCCACCCTCCTCCCCAATCAAAAACAAGTTTTCTTTACTTTGGGATCAGTGAACTCAGTAAGTGTCGTAGGCAAATTGACAAATCCAGCTTAGTGCAAAGAGCGCCGTCATTTTGCAATGCACCAGGCTAATTGTAAAATTCTCGACAACTTTCTAATTAGTCTGATATTTTTTAAGCTTATTGTAATGATCCCATACACCTTTAGGCTAGTAAAAAAAAATTGCAACAGTTTGCTCAAACAGCCTGGTTTCATCCAGGCTTATTGCAATAACACCAAAGCAGTAAAAACTTATTAAAACTGGAGATTGTTACTTAAGTGCTTCCTTTATTGAACATTGTTATGAGGGGTACCAGAGATACCCCTTTGCGTTGTGTAAATTTAGGGAGGTGAACTCCAAAGGGAACTATGCGTTTATAAATAAAAATAACAACATTTATTATACAATATTTTACAAGAAAAGGTCGGGTTTACATATTATATTTAAGATCTTGGCTATACATATTTCTAACCGAATTAGGGCATACTTCATCCGCTTCCTGCGGCATAACCATTACGGGTCGAGTGAAATAAAAGTCTCGTAATCTCTCAGAAGGCATGAGCACTATTTAGAGGGGGAATTTATGACCAACCTGGGGAGTTTTGATGAAACAGCAGAGCATGGCATCGTTGAGGCACTTCTACAGGAAGAGGCTTTAGGCATCGGGTAGAAATTCATGTGGCTCTTCACTGGCGGAGGCAACAGGATTCGGCGCTGGCGGTTGAAGACGGGTATCTCGCCATTTTACGGGGGCGTCTTTTCTTCCCAGGCTCACTTCGCAGCTCGCTACCTCAAAACGCTCTCTCGCTCTCCCTCCGAACGTCGTTTTCTCCCACACTCGGGGCTCCTACAATCTTCATTATAACCCCTCCCCAGGTTAGTTATTCACGTAAATTTATTGCCTCTTCGAGTTTTTTATTCGAGGGCAGAATGCTCTGACATTCCCATGGTTGACCCACGTGGTACGCTTATTTCCAAGAAAATTGGAAGTCCGTTGAATTTCCTGGAATTTCTTTCCCTCGTCTTCAGGAATTCAGGGGGTGCGATGTTTCTTGGAAAATTGGTACAGTTCCAATATGGCCGTTTTATGCCCCGTAATCGTGTTGGAAGAACAAAATGGCTGTAACGTTGGAAGGAGTTCAAAATGTCCAAATTGTGGATCCTTCACAACAATCACTCCCCCCCCTTTTCTAGGCGTGCTGGCACGCCACAGTCTGTAGGGGTTGAAGAACGGATTGGCTCCATTCGCTTCAGCAAAATAGACTCCAACTGCACAAAAGTCACAATGGCAGTAAAAAAAAAATCATGAATGACATCAGTTGTAAAAGTTCAGGAGGTCAAAATCTCCCCTTATAGTGCTGCAAGTTTTACTGATTTAAAAAAAAATTCAAAATTTATAAAGTTTTCTTTAAGCTTACATTAACTCTGACCAATATTAACTAACATCATAGAAAATGGTATGCATACCCTGTAAAACAAATAATAACAAAATAGTGGCTCGATCAACACATGTGATCAGAGATTAAAATGTAAAGAAAAGGTTATCTTACAGAAATAGAAATCTCTACGCTAAAATCGTACAGCGAAGATGAAATTTTCAAAAACGTTGGCAAATGTGCATAATCGCCATTATGTGTTTAACTCGTGGAAAGAGTAAAAATGTTCTCTTTTCCTTGCGCTGCCATTTGTGTGAAACATATAATGTGTTATCCATGCATTCAATAATAATAGTACTAATAATGATAATAATAATAATAAAACACAATAATAAAACACAATACACGCTAATCTTTTAATAATATATATATTTTTTTAATTTTTAAATTTTCCTTTTTTTTTTTTGTTTATTTATTCATTCCCCAACGAAATTGACCAAATTTTGCTCTATCATCAGATTTGTACACTGAAACATCGTCAAATTGAATTTAAACTATGCGCACAAATGAACCCACGACGAAAATTCTAAAGTCTGCTAAGTTTCCTAAAAAAAATTATATAGATATCACATAGCAATATAACAGAAGACGAAGAGTTAAGAGAGAGAGAGAAAAAAAAAAACTTATTTTTGTCAAGAAAAAACTTAATCAAATGAAAAAATTTATTTACTCGGTACACCTTAGTTTTCAGAAGCCTATCGTTGACACAAGATAGTTGATCAGACCCTCTGGAGAAAACGATAAAACCCCTTAAACCGAGTTTTCCCTTGTAAATTGGCAAATGGGCAGAAAACCTTAGGCGGCCATTCCCAAAGAGTTCTGTCCATGACTTACTGATCTAACTGAACCAGAAACATTTTAAGTAAAAAGTTTTAAATTCTGCGCGAGTAAAGAAAGTTTAATAGCTTAGCAGAAGTATTGAGCGTCTATTTCCCATTCGCCTGATTTTTGCAATTTTCTTCCGGCAGCGGTTCGCTTGCGGTTTTGATAAATGTCTAGACTCTGCATCTCAGTTCGCAATACGGCTTTCGAATTTCGCTTTGTTTGACACCCCGTTGGAGAGCATAATACAAATATCCGCGACCTCACGTACATTTTCGCCTTGAACCTAGCGTTGGGGGAATTAGCGAGACTAACTTTTTCACTCTCTCTGTGGAGCAATTGTTTAGCCGGGGGTCCAGCAAGTTGCTGTGAAAATCCCCCTCCCATTCTCTTCTGTCGAGAACGGGGCGAGGGAACCTCGAATATTTAGTGTGTTCTCAGGATCCAACGACATTAACTTTTTTTCACTCCCCCCTTATTTTTGGTCATTATTCCTATTCCCCGCGATCAAAGTCGCGTTCCCGTTTTAAGGGTAAAGTTGAATTCCGAGTGGGGAAAGTGTGGATTTCGTCCTGCTCCCTCTTACTAGAACACCATTTTAAAAAAGTGGCTATTTTGCCTACTGAACAGTAAAATTCGCGCATTATTCACCGTACTGCCCCCTAAATTTATTACTATCTCTATTTTGTTATTCATTATTTTCTCTTATTCACTCATTATTCGTTACCATTATACACTATTATTATCTTGCCCCTCAACCGGGATTTAAATATAGCAATTTCTCCTACTGGCGACCACTGAACAAAAGTTGCTAAGGCCTCGAATTGCATAAAAAACGCATTGCAGTCTGATTCTGAGGCACCATCGAACGTGAACACTAAATGCGTAAAGCCGGGAGTTTTCCCGCTAACAACTGAATCGGAAGGCGTCGCCATAATACAATAAAGTAAGGAAAGGTAATCCGAGATAATTCTATTGTGCTTCAAAACAAACCCTTTTAAACAATTTTTGTTCTAACATATACATGCGAAACATATAATAATCAAAATAAAGTAAAAATCATTATCCTAGAATTATATATATACTAGCCGCGAACACATAAATTCTAACATTTCAATACAATTTGTTCACACAACATGTAGGCATGGCAGGTACAAGGGAAAGAAAAGAGAGAAATTTAAAAAAAAAATGTATGCATAACACTTTACAGATATATATATGAACCATAAGAACCTTGCGCGACATTAAAAAGCTTTTTGCCAAGATACACAAAAAAAAATTTTTTTAGTATGCCCAGGTTTTGGACTAAAGTAAAAATATTATAACATACCCAGGGAAATCCTCGACACGAGGCACCAATATATGTTATGAGGGGTACCAGAGATACCCCTTTGCGTTGTGTAAATTTAGGGAGGTGAACTCCAAAGGGAACTATGCGTTTATAAATAAAAATAACAACATTTATTATACAATATTTTACAAGAAAAGGTCGGGTTTACATATTATATTTAAGATCTTGGCTATACATATTTCTAACCGAATTAGGGCATACTTCATCCGCTTCCTGCGGCATAACCATTACGGGTCGAGTGAAATAAAAGTCTCGTAATCTCTCAGAAGGCATGAGCACTATTTAGAGGGGGAATTTATGACCAACCTGGGGAGTTTTGATGAAACAGCAGAGCATGGCATCGTTGAGGCACTTCTACAGGAGGAGGCTTTAGGCATCGGGTAGAAATTCATGTGGCTCTTCACTGGCGGAGGCAACAGGATTCGGCGCTGGCGGTTGAAGACGGGTATCTCGCCATTTTACGGGGGCGTCTTTTCTTCCCAGGCTCACTTCGCAGCTCGCTACCTCAAAACGCTCTCTCGCTCTCCCTCCGAACGTCGTTTTCTCCCACACTCGGGGCTCCTACAATCTTCATTATAACCCCTCCCCAGGTTAGTTATTCACGTAAATTTATTGCCTCTTCGAGTTTTTTATTCGAGGGCAGAATGCTCTGACATTCCCATGGTTGACCCACGTGGTACGCTTATTTCCAAGAAAATTGGAAGTCCGTTGAATTTCCTGGAATTTCTTTCCCTCGTCTTGAGGAATTCAGGGGGTGCGATGTTTCTTGGAAAATTGGTAAAGTTCCAATATGGCCGTTTTATGCCCCGTAATCGTGTTGGAAGAACAAAATGGCTATAACGTTGGAAGGAGTTCAAAATGTCCAAATTGTGGATCCTTCACAACAAACATATGAATTAGTTAAGAGTTACTTAGGTTAAAAATGGTAACTTAAAACAGCACAACAATCAGGACTTTGAAATATGTTACGTGTTCGGATGGACGACAATGAAAGTACAGATTGGGTAATAGGCTGCCATTTTGTTCAGTGGCCCAAAAAAAAAAAAAAAAAAAAACACTCATCAAAACACAGAATAATAAGACGAAGTCCGTACACCGCACTTCCTGGAACAGAACCAAAATTAGGATTAGGTTCAATATTTCACCCACAATATTAGAAAATATCGGCAGTGAAGAAACTTTGGCACGGTTTAAAAAGGGTTACAAAGAAAAAGAAATGGCAAAAGGAGGAGGAGAAAATCAAGTCGCTAAACAAGATATGTTCTATTTGTTCATTTGAATGAAACATCTTTGATATTGTGCTCTTCATGTTTTATGAAGATTTTACATAACTTGTTGCCAGAGCGTTGCCTCAACATCGGAGGAGAATAATTTCGTTTATCACTGCGACATTTGCAATAGAAAAGAAAAAATAGTAACAGAGCGTCAAAAAGCACACGAAGGCCAAAAAAGAGCAGAAGAACAAATGATTGAAACTAGTTGAAAGAAACTGAAATCAGTTGCAGTTGGAAACTTAATTCTGTTAAATGTCCCGAAAGCAGACCGTGACCCTTTAGACTGTCCAAATTTAATTGGGAAAATTTTAAAGGTGGAAAATAATGTTTACCAGATAGGAACAAAAGTGGCATTATTAAAACTTGGTTTGCTAAGTGGTACATCTAGATTTCTGGCGCACCAATCCTTGAAGACATCCCAGAAAAATATATATCTCTTCGTGGAGCTGGAACGAATAAATCTAAAATCAGAGGCCAGGGATACAGCAGCTGCAAATTCTCAGTGTCAAACAAAAAAGTGCGTGTGTAAGAAGGCAAATCAACTGCGCTCTTCGAAGTGTCATAAAAGTTCACCATGTGGAAATAAATAAATTTAAAATGCATCATGTGGGAGAAAGCCCGATTCAAAGTCGAAAAGATTGTCATTTTAATATTTTTTTATTACAATTACTTAATAATAATAATAATAATTAGAAAGATTGTTGCACAGTTTTTAAGTTACCTCTTTTAATCTAAGTAACTCTTAACTAATTCATATGTTCACTAAAGGAAGTACTTAAGTAACAATATCTTTATCTACCATTTGTAATAAGGCTTTACTACATTGGGCTTATTGCAATAAGACTGGAAGTAATCAGGCTGTTTGAGCAAACTATTGCGAATTTTCTAACTAGCCTAAAGATGTATGGGCTCATTACAATAAGCCTAAAAAATATCAGGCTAGTTAAAAAAATTTCGATAATTTTCCAATTAGCCTGGAGCATTGCACAATAACGGCGTTCTTTGCAATAAGCCGGATTTGTCAATTCGCTTACGGCTTATGCTTGTTAACACACGATTGACTAATTAATAAAGTTTGAAATTAACATACATGTGAGAAAATTTCTCTGTTGGGGATGAGTGATAACTTTGTAGCTGAAAGTCATATTCACCTACTCATTCTTACAAAGCAGCCTATATTTTTAAGAGAAAAATAAACCGCAAATTTTAACAGAAGCAAGGTGTAGAGGTATCTCCACTTCGATGCAGCAGTGATAATACGAACTGTAAAATTCACTCCATGAAATTTATTCTCATAACTTTTTTGTCTCTCGTTTCAGAAAATTTACCCTACTCAGTGAAAACTTGAACGAAAATGCTTTTTCCCGTTAACTTGAGAAAATGGCTAATTTAGAAGTCTTACTATAAATCCCTACTTTCAAATATTGCAGGCAAAAAGTGATAATCTTCTTCACCTTTCATATGTATGCGTGTGTATCGGCTTGTAGATGTTTTTAAAAAAGTTAAAAGTTATATTGAAAGATTTCATTAGGTTAGGTTCAATGCTTTTTTTTTCGGTCTAATTAGCCCTTGATCAGCAAAAATTGATTGTAGCGCTCTCTACCAACAAAATAATATCAATGTTTTTTCCCTCAAATTTATTACTATTTTATTTAAAAGTTAAACTGTCTGAAGGTCTACATAACAAGGATAAATAGAATTTCTCAAGATGTGAAAATTATGTCCTTTTTATGAGTCTGCAACGTTACAAAGAAGCTTCCCATTTTTGTCTCACAGAAGTTTTAACGTAGGCTGGCATTCTCGTCGCAATTGTTAGGTGACTTTTGAGAAGTGCTGAAGTCAGGGCGACGTTTCTACCTATACATATTTGCTATACAACGGTACAGATCCAAGAGTATTCTTCATTTTAGGCCCTGCAGCTAATACTTTGTATGCATACATACCGAAATATATAATTCAAAGTAGAAAGTCATTCAAATGATTTATTCATGTGTAAAAGACTTTATTAGAGGTATAATTCGCATTTGAGAATGTGGACAGATATGTAATTTAAAATTCTCCTTTCAAAGATATTTATAATCTTAATGAAATACATGTTTCGACAGAATTAGGTAATTTAAGAAAAGACTCAAAAAGAAATAAACACTTTCATAAGCATCAGATTAAAATGTCGATTTCACATGGCGACAGTTGGCAGCAAAAGTCATATGTTCAGATCGGATAACTAAGAGTATTAGGTCACATTAATTCAAGATGTTTTTATATTGCAAATAAACCAGAGGTAATGTCACCTAGACCCCTTCGAGCCAAGAACCTGAAGATTTAAATAAAGCTTGAGCAAAGAATTTATATCTAGCAAAACTATAAGTTTTGCTTGATTTCTTAATTTTGAATATCCATTAAGCATTATTTTGTTTCTTTCATCGATTGACATCAGCCACGTTTCTTTTCGTTTATAGTAAACTAGCTGAAAACCCGCACTTCGCTACGGAGTACATTCAAATTAAATACATAAATACAACGGTCAATGTATGCAATTAATGCCAATATATATATATATATATATATATATATATATTTATAACAAGGTGTCACGTGTTGTCGTGTTCACGTCAGCTGGTGGTGGTTTTGTTACTCACAGCTGTTGTAGATTCAGACACGTTTTGTACGCAACGCACTGCATATCCAATGAACCGATTTATATTACTCTGATGTAATACTTCATTGATACACATAAATCTAGTCCTAGTGATTTAATTATTGTTTTCTTTCTATAATTTATTAAAAATGTTCTACTTTTTAATTTTTCTCCCGTCCTTGCGGGCCCCTTGGCCCACGGGCCCCGTTGCCGTAGCAACGGTAGCACCGGGCATGTGGGGGCCCTGCTATGATCAAGGAATAAAGTACCATATTTTGCTGCGTAACTTTGGTCGATAACTTCCAGGAAGTCGGTCCAACAGGTGTACTCCACTCATTCCTTTATTATATAATTTTATAATGTAAGGTTAAGGAAAATCAACTTTTATTTTAGCTCGGACATATCTTTTTGCTCTTCCTAATGGTTCGTGAGTGATAAAATTTGATGTAATAGTTACAACAAAACTATCGTTCCAATGGCACATATAAACTTCTCCATCGCATCGGTAATCAAACTCTCCACGTTGAAATTTCGATATTTCTTTTGCTGTTTTAAGAGAACATTGTCCCGTTCTGGATTCTCGCACTGTGCCGATTGCCTTAAAGCCTTTGTTAGATAAATCTGTCAGCAGACTGTACGATGTAAAAAAAGTTATCGAAAAATATTTTGCGTTTCTCTGGATTGTCAATAAAAGATAATAGTTCGGAGACAACTTTTGATCCAAGTGGCAAATTTTTATTTTTCGAACTTTTTCCACCGTAGATAGACATAGCATAAGGATAACCATTTGCTGAGCAGATCATCCAAACTTTGAAACCAAAGCGAATTGGCTTTCCACGTATGAACACCTTAGCCGAACGATGTCCATAACACGGAACCATGGATTCATCGATACTCATATTTTCATGAAAAAATCCAAATTGACGAAAATTTTTTCCAACCTCTTTATAAAAGGGAGAAATTTTTCCTAATTTATCGCCTGGTTCCAATTTACTATTATCAACAATGTGGAAATACTTTTTTAACATCCGAAATTTATTTCTGGGCATTGTATTGTTAACAATTAGGATATGCAAATCTTCCTGAGAGCTCCAATATGTATTTTCATCAGGTACTGAGTGGCAGCCACTAAACAACAGTAATCCAAGAAACTGCCGAATGTCATTTGCGTCGACGTCTAAAGAGTCTCCTTTTTGTAGGGCATACAGCTTTGTAAGTTCGGCTGAATTTTCTAAGTAATCAGACGGCTGAATTTTCTAAGTAATCAGACGGCAGAATCACTGATCACGTATGATATCACTGCTTTTGTATATCGTTACATGCCAATGTTCCTTTTTTGGAACATTGCATTTTTACGCAGTCTTGAGGAAATATTTCTTGTTATTATTTTAATTTATTTTATTAACTCGTTAAACTTATCCTTTACAAGTACGATGGGGAAATTTTTGGGTGGATTTGAATTTTTAGGAATTTTATAGAATTTTTTTCTTACGTACTGTAAAAATTGTGAAAAAAGCTGATTTTTAGAAATTTTTCTACGCTAAAATATTCATATTTGAAAAAAAAAAGTCAAAAAATCAATCATGCCTTCTATAATATACGGTAATTTTTTCAAACTGACAGATATCACAGTTTATTTTTAAAAAAATATTAAACATGGTGTTCCAAAAATGGAACATTGGCATAAATAACATAGAAAAAAAAAGCATACGAAATGTTATATACATTAATAATATGAAAACCAATTAAAAATATATAAATGTATAATAAACTCCTCAGATTTCAGCTATATTCGGTCTTTCATCATAAAAAAGCTGAAAAAAAAATTTAAAAAAAAATAATTAAAAAAAATAATAAAAGAAAATAAAAATAATAATTAAAAAAATAATAAAATAAAGATAATAATTAAAAAAAATAATAAAATTAAAGCTGAAATAAAAAAGGCCTTCATAAAAAAGCTGAAAATACAGGTTTAGCAAAATTTGTACGATCCCATATTCGAACCCGAGTCTTACGGGGTACCAAATGAAGCGTTTTAACGACTGCGCCACGATTATACACAAAACTGGTGAGTAAAGTAAAAAATATACGCAATCAGTTTTTTGGAAAGTTGCTATGGGTTGGTGAATATACATACATTTATGGAGTAAGAGGAGTTTTAAGTGAGAAATAAGTTAGCAGGATAGAAGCTTAGTCTTTAACTCTTCAATAGACACAAAGACATAAGCTAGGGGGATTTCAGTAGCGATTAAAAAAGATCGTGACACTTAGCGTGGTTGATTCGAATTTTCCATCGCGTGTGAGACTGTCAATATGCCGTTGGATCCGATTTATTTTAGAGTATAAAATCTGACTTGAAAGATTATTATTTTCATTTATTATTCTGGTTTAATATATAACTTGAAACTTTTTGATTTTATTTATTTTTATCTTTTCGCTCGCTGTTTGCCAGCTAACCCTAACGTGGACGCCATATTCAGAGGGGTGATTCCACAAAGTGTAACAGCTTACAAATTGTTGGTTTTTTATTAATTAAAAATCAACGGTAATTAATTTCGATTTTTGAAGTTCTTCAGACCCTCGGCTGTTTTTAAAGACGCCTGTATGTAAAATTTCACGATCGTTGCTCCTAAACTGTGGATTTCTATACAATTACAGAGATACAAACATTCATGTTTATATATTAGATAAATCACTCATTCCTTTTCGGAGAAAACCTGGTTTCGATTCCTTTTTTCTTTCTTTTTTTTTTTTTAACCTGGCTGTATGTGCCGGAAATTTACGAAATGTGCAATACACGACCCTGGTTCTCCAAGTCTTTTAATCTCCAACCATCTCTTCAATTGTTAAACTAACTTTTAGGTTTTCTGTCATGTCATTGTGTTTATTACCATATATCTTTTCTCTTTCCTGAACGGTTAATTAGGGAGAAATAAAAACGAATTAATTTTTGTATTGCTCACGACGAAAATAGTTACTTGAGGCTGCTGTGTTCTATGACATCATAATAGGTAGGTAGGCTATTCTCTGAGGCTTTTTTAAAAATTACTAAATTCGGGACCAAGAAAGACAGAGTCCTAATTGTAAATGATAAGGCCACATCTTAAAACAGAAACTTAAATTTAATAACAAAAAAAATTAACATTAAACAAGTACAACATAAACAATTGAATTTTAAGTGCAGATTTAGCCGCATGCTCCGAGACCCGGATAGTCTCAAACAGAAGCTTAAAAACCATTCGTCGGTGAGTCCATTCGAAGTCGGTGAAACCATTCGAAGTCTTCGTCGGTGGGGTGGCGTCTTCCTAGAAATTGTTTTCCAGAGCAGGGGCCGGCAAATAAGCGAGTGACAGTTCTTTTTAACGACGAACATTCCGGCAAACTTTATTACGCTGTAGTGTCAAACTTGCATTGAGCTATTGCTAAGAAAGGCAGTTTTACGAGACGATGAGAGGCGCTTCTGTTTTTCAAAACAGAATTTTTCATAGCTTGCTTGAGAACCCGATATGCCTGGACTTAACTTTTCAGGCTAAAAATTCTGGTGGCATTTACTGATATCGTTTTTTAATCCGCTCGAAATCCACACACGTGTTCAAAACGGTGGGAACTGGAAAATGGTATTCAGATAAGCATGCAGCTGTGTTCGTGTCCCTGTGAGGTCGTGGGAAAAATAACCCCATACTTTCATTAGGATACAGTACTAACCCTATTGGATTCGCTCACCTCAATGTTAACCTATGCAGAAAATGTGTCCAAGGATTGAAAGATTTTTCTACAAAACAATATTGTACTCCATAATAGAAAAAGAAATTCTACCCCTGGAGGAATTTTCCGTTAAAAAAATGCAAATGATAGTTTAAAATTTAAATAATTCGAGGGAAAAAAATCTGGTATAGTGCGTTTTAAACGCTCATAAATTTCTTTGGTGGACAAAATTTATAAAAGGAATGCTGTCGCAAGGTGCAGAAAAGTTGAGGCTATCTGAAAATACCATTTTTGTTGGATTATCAGAATTTATGTAACTGTAAATAGTAGATAAATTTTCTACATAAGTTAACATTGAGGTGAGCGAATCCAATAGGGTTAGTAAACAGCGGCCTTAAACCCACAACTTTTTAACTAGAAAATAATAAGACGCATTTCTTTTCAAACGCTTCGGCCATTTTTTGTCCTGAAGATATTCGTCCATCCGCAACGCGATTATGTTGGCTACATTGTAGCGGGAGTATCGCATGAGTGAATCATCACTACTTCCTATGGGGGACAGTTGAGGTATGTCCCCCTCCTAAGCGAGAATTCGACCGGACTTGAACCCACTCTGACACTGCGAGCCCACATTCGCGAAACAGAGAGCGAAGTGTAGGGGAAAGCAGTGATTTATTGGTCCCGTCGCCAAGAGGACGTTTTATGGCGTCTCTTGTGCCTTTGATCATTCGTACTCAGCCGTCCCGGAGAGCGGTTTTAAGACGAATGCTCAAAGCTACAAAATATTTCCTCCAAGTTGGGGGGGGGGACAGTGTAACAGAAATTGTTAAATTATGTTCTTGCTAATAAGAACTTTTTCCTGCGCTGTATTATCGTTGTAACCTTATTTGTCGGGATCCGACAAATCATTGTCATGTAGAAGGAATTATAATTGTAGAGTCAACTCTTATTTCATGAGGTTTATTAACATATTAAAATCTTGGTTAAATACGTTATTTACAAAGTTTCGTTCCGACGAACGTTAAAAATACTCGTGAGAGCTGGGCTCATTATTTCAAAGTCCCTCGAGCTCCCCGTCTCCCGTAAGCGTGTTGACCCTTCAACAGTCCGAATCTATTCCTCGTTCGTTACTCGCGTCTGTCTTTTATGCCTCCTCTTCCCCTTCTCGAACGACAATCGGCCTTTTTTTTCCACGATACGCAGACCACCTATTGTCGGTTTCATTGTCCACCGTTCCTACCTTAGGTGACGTGCGCCGCTGTGTTTCCTTAATCATTCTAAATGAGTTCGCTGCCTCCTATTGTCAAGGGTTTCCAAAGGTGTATGGCTCTCGACACCTGTTTGCGCTCCTTTTGATGCTTATTGAAGACACTATTACACACGTTCATCAATTCCACTTAGGAATGGGAGACGAGAGTCTGACATACGCCCCTTCCTTTAGAAGTGAAAACAGTCCCTTGAGACGTTTTCACGTTTGAACAACAGTCCCTGTTGATCAGAGGATAATGAAGCACACCCATGGGGTAATAACTGTGCTTTTTAACTTGTGACGGAGGCGCTTTGTAGCTACAACAATAACACCTTTTTTACAAGTAAATGATTCCATGTTTTCATCTGCATATGAGATAGCCACAACATTTACAGGTAACAAAAATTACTTTTCACACTTAGCCTTGACACAAAATTAATATTATAATTCTTGCTCATTTCTTTACTTTAAACCAAACACCAACAAATTATTTGACTACAAATCACTTATCTTCAATGCAAGAATTTCTAAGATAATTACACTTTTGATTCCTTTTTTTTTTCAACTCTTTAGGAATTTCCTGGCTTAATCTTAACCAGTTAAACTTACATATTTTAATGAAACTTCCCCAAATCTCTAGGGAATACTTAACATTCATTTAGTTCTTCACTTAAAAAAAAAACATAGACCAAGTGTTCATACAACAAACAACAAAAAAAAATAAATATCACATAACTTATACACTTAAATTCATCATACCATTATATTTACAAATTTAATCCGTTTTTCTTAGGATTCAACATTAGTTATCAATGCAATTACCAAAATACACATTTAATTAAATTTTCAATGAATTCTTCGAGAGCAACTTAAATCAATTTTAGAACATTTATAAAATACACAATTACGTGAGTTTCCCGGAATTCTTTGGGAATTACTTAAATTTGTGATTCTCTCTGCGATTTTTACGGGACCCTAAATAAATACGAATGGGTTTTTGGCTTCATTATTTCACCATCTCTCATTGACTGAATTGAATGATTGTTGTTCAATTTTGATTTTGTGAATTTGTGATCTAGTGTCGGTACAAAATCACCATTTTCAACTGAAGTATTTTCTCCCATAGTTTGTGTCTGTTTCCTACCCGTATCGTTGGAGCTTCCCTGGGCATTTAATTCTTCGTTTCGGGTTTCCCTTTGATTATTTCCATTCTCATTATTAGTTTCCTCTAACCCTTTATTCCTTAACATATCAATTTGATCTTTCCTCTCTTTTTCCGTTGAAACTCTAATTTCTCGTACCTCATCCAAATTCTCATTGAGACTTAATTCCCCATCCAAAATTTTATCCATTTCTCTCACCTCATCTAAATTCTCACTGAGACTTAATTCCCCATCCAAAATTTTATCAATTTCTCTCACCTCATCTAAATTTTCATTGAGACTTAATTCATTACCTCCTCCCTCATAGTACATCTCCTCATCTTTCGTCTGACTTCCCATCTCAAACATACTAAGGGGGATAATCATCTCCTCCTCTGTCTCATCTAAATTCTCATTAGGACATAATTCACTACCTCCTCCCTTATGATTCATCTCCTCACCTGTGTCTCTTGCGCTTTCAAATCTATTCGGGGGACTAGCCATCTCCTCCTCTGTATCCCTTACAATTTCGAACATATTAGGAGGAATAATCAACTCCTCATCAAATATCTGATCTATACTGTTACTCAAATGCCTTTGGGAACATGCTACCCCTTCAAGGACCTCCTTTCCTTGAGTAATTACATCCCTCACTTCCCTTTCCTGTTGGGTTTCAATTTTATTCTCAGGTTGAATAATTTCGCCTCTGTTAGATTCCATCTCAAATTTATTTCCCATCTGATCCCCTCTATTTCTGAGATTTTGAACTCTTTTGGGGCACTGATATTTCAAATGGTCTTTACTATTACAGACAAAACATCTTTTATCCTCCTTTTTCCTGTCAATTTTGGCACATACCTTATCTGTGTTAACTAGTGGTTCAAGAATAACCCTTTTTTCCTCTTTCAACACTCCTTCGAAATTATTATTAACCCTTCCAATACTTTCTCTGACCCTAAAACTTGAAAGTCTTTTAGCTGCCCTCATCCTCAATTCTTCAACTTCTAATTCTTTCAATTTTAACAACATTTCTCTTTGTTTATATCTTTCCTGTCTATTTATCTCCTGTTTTTCTATTTCCCATTGTTTGTTTGTCTCCTCCCATTGTCTATCTCTCTCCTGTTTTTCAATTTCCCATTGTTTGTTTGTCTCCTCCCATTGTCTATCTCTCTCCTGTTTTTCAATTTCCCACTCCTGTTTTTCAATTTCCCACTGTCTTTTTGTCTCCTCCCATTGTCTATCTTTCTCTTGTTCTCTTTCCACTCTCTCATTAATTATGGCAAATAACCGTTCCTTAGCGGACTCTTCCTCATATTTCTCACTTCCTAATATCATTTCCTTAAGATCAGTGTATGTCCTGTTCTCCGAAGACGGACAAATCCCTGTTAACTCTGTAGCTAACAAAATTAAATCGGCTTTCCGCCCCTTCCCTATGAATGCCATTTTTAGCTTATACCACTTAATCACAAATGCAGCAAACAAGTACAAATTCACTTTTACACCTATAACAAAATTTAACCACCTATACTTATCTTGAACTATTTACCTCCACAATTATGATAATTCTAAGAGCATTTAACTACTACAATTATAAATCACTTCCACTAATAACTAGTACGAACACTTGTACACATTTCCCGTTATACAAAATAACACTTTTTCACTTTTAAATTATTATTCCATTTTCCAAAATTCAATAACTCAACAAATTACTTCCATCATTATACACATGAATCAACACTTCAAAATTTATCAACAATAATTAGATTCCTTCAACTAATTACTACCGCTATCTCATACACAGGGAGAAAAGATAGAATCACTTACCCCTTTTTCACCTCGATGAAAAACTGTCACTCTAATCTTTCTCCGCTGCCGCACTTTGATCACAGTTCAAGAGAGTTCAGTATATAACCACGTCGTTGATGCACACTTTACTCCGACCTTGAATTTCTCCTGTTTCTTGACCAGTTGCCGAGTAAATATCTGTCGCTGAAGTCGTGCCCAGTAGACTCGTTCGGAATACAACTTCTCTTGAAACTGCGTCTCCTTGAAGATCTATCACCACTCTCGTACTCTAGATCATCTTTTTCTGATACCTTCCGTATCGCTGGGGTCCTCCCACGTTCTTTAATTCGACTACGCCAATGTAACCTTATTTGTCGGGATCCGACAAATCATTGTCATGTAGAAGGAATTATAATTGTAGAGTCAACTCTTATTTCATGAGGTTTATTAACATATTAAAATCTTGGTTAAATACGTTATTTACAAAGTTTCGTTCCGACGAACGTTAAAAATACTCGTGAGAGCTGGGCTCATTATTTCAAAGTCCCTCGAGCTCCCCGTCTCCCGTAAGCGTGTTGACCCTTCAACAGTCCGAATCTATTCCTCGTTCGTTACTCGCGTCTGTCTTTTATGCCTCCTCTTCCCCTTCTCGAACGACAATCGGCCTTTTTTTTTCCACGATACGCAGACCACCTATTGTCGGTTTCATTGTCCACCGTTCCTACCTTAGGTGACGTGCGCCGCTGTGTTTCCTTAATCATTCTAAATGAGTTCGTTGCCTCCTATTGTCAAGGGTTTCCAAAGGTGTATGGCTCTCGACACCTGTTTGCGCTCCTTTTGATGCTTATTGAAGACGCTATTACACACGTTCATCAATTCCACTTAGGAATGGGAGACGAGAGTCTGACAATCGTATTTAGCAAAGAACATAAATTACTTAAAAACTTTTACAAATATCGGGTGAGCCAAAAGTTTGCAAAAACTTTAAAAATTCATAAAAAAGGGAAGAAATTATGATAAAGAAGTGCAATTTGCAAGAAAGGGCTAACAAGGAAGTCAGTCTTTTATTTAGCAGCAAAATAAAAATTTTAAAAAGTCACTGGTATAGTCATTGCTCCAGCTTTGCGAGCACTGCTACTCCCCGTGGACGATTCCGCCGCCATATTATTCATAATGGTTTCCACCACAGTAATACGGCCTTCTGCTAACGAGGGTCTTCCACTTCGTGGCCGATTCTCCAGATCCTCGTGTATCACGGTCTTTTATTGCAAGATTGATTTGCATAATTCTGCTGAATCTCTAGCATGTCAGTGCCATCTACCGGCGACTTTTTAAACTTTTTTGGCTGCTAAAAAAAACCCGACTTTCTCTTGAGCCCTTTCTTGCAAACCGCACTTCTTTAACCTGATTTCTTCCTTTTTCATGAATTTTTAAAGTTTTTACGAACTTTTAGCTCACCCTATATTTATAAATTAGGGAATAGTAATAAAGTACAGGAATAAGTCGAAAATATAAGTATACAAATGACGTTTAGTATACCATTCAGAGACTAGAATGCATGATCATTTTAACGCTGTATTGAAGACAAAGAGATTACGCAGATGCTTTGAGTACCACCAGCGCCATCAGAACCTCTGGACTGCGAGCTCCATGAGTAATATTCATAATTATTAAGCTAAAGTATATGTTTTCCTTTTTAACTGAAAATGAATCACAAATATGAAAGATGGCGCTAGGGTTATATCCCTTACTAAAAACATTTGCTTCCTTAAATACATCGAACAGAGAAAAAATTACAACTGTGAAGTTGTGATAGCACTTTTTCGTTAAAACTGCGTCGTTTAAATGTCTTATTTTCGCAACGAGCCTTTCACGTGTATGGGAATAACATTATACAAGATGATAAATTAATCCACTCATTCTCTCTCTGGTAGGAAGAAAATATCCACTCATATAATTTTCGATTCCCGTTAGCGACCAGCGTCCCGTATGCGCGACGCAACGATTCCACTGTTATCAGACCAGCGTCTCGCATAGGCGAAGAACTCTGATCATCACGGGGAGCCCAGTGTCGCGTATGCGTAATTTGAAAATGGAACGATTTATTTGAATTTTTTAAATACTAGTAGATGGCGCTAAATGGTAGCAGTTTTCACAACGGTCGAGTCATATGGCATTTGACCTTCATGTACGGGCATTAGTTTCTGTTTTTCTGTTCTGTGCTTCTGGATTTGATAGATTTATTGGTGTAAACAAACTGTGAATCACGGCTCTTTAAAGTGCACGTATGTGTTAAAGGGACGGCGGCGTTTTTATTTATTGCTTTGCTTTTTTCGTTAGGAGAATATGGTGAAGTGCATCTAACTGACTATTACAGGGTATGAGAGAGAAATATTTCTGGGTGTTTTTTGTAGATGTTTTGGATATTTTTTTTCTTTTTCTCGAACACTAAATCACTTTGTCGCTAGACAAAAGTTATTTCGTCTATACATCGCCTGTATATACATCGTGAGACTGCTGGCCATTAATTTAAGGTGTGGGGTTATATTCAGTTTCATTCCGTTATCCATGGCTAAAAGACCGAGATACCTAACTAAGGGTGAAATATGTGTTGTAATCAAAATATGGGAGGTGTTGACACTGGCAATTCTATCATTAATCACTATCCAGCATTTAGAAACACAGTGAAATGGCATAAAAAGCTGTTTTTTGGTTTGTTAAATATGGCACTTCTAAATGCAAATGTAATATATTCGAAGGTAAAAGGAGAGAAAATACCCGCTTTGGAATTCAGATCCAGAGTTGTTAATCAGATAATAGAACAGTTCGCAAAACAAAGAAACTTAAAAATTTGTCCAAAATCCTCGGGCACTCAACCTTTCCGTTTATCTGGAAGACAGTTTCCGAAAATTTAAATTG
Source organism: Dolomedes plantarius (assembly GCA_907164885.2). NCBI lineage: Eukaryota > Metazoa > Arthropoda > Arachnida > Araneae > Dolomedidae > Dolomedes > Dolomedes plantarius. Next base: position 88,542,953 of record OU015496.1, on the reverse strand, counting down.
ACAAAAACGGTTAGAAAGGTAGAAGGCGATGGGTTGTGTGCGCTAAAAACAAGGAAAAGCGAAAGAAAACATCGTATTATAAGTGCAAAATATGCAACATAGGACTGTGTGTCGATCCTTGTTTTGAACTATTCCACGCACAACAGAATATTTAAATTGGAATTTCATTATCTACAGGTAATTATTGCTTAATTTTCTTTTTTTTTAATATCGTATTTGTAACTTTGGTTTCGTGTATACAGTATTTGTTTCCGTGTGTTTAAGTATAATTATAGTATTATGCATGTTTCATTTATTTCTATTAAAGTTATATTCATTATATTAATACATTTTAAGAAGTAGTATATTATATACATAATTTCTAAAATTGAAGTCATTATATTAAAATGCTGATTTTATATGAATTTTTTTGTAAAATTAGGCTTAACTGCTCAAAATGCGTGGGCCGGTGGCGACGCTCCATTTCGGAGCGTTCGGTCCCGTGACTGCGATTCGTTTTCCGCGCGCTGGTCCTCAAGGGGTTAAGAATGAAGATTTGAAACATAAACAACCCAGTAGTTAGTGCTTCGGAATTCGGTACCGCGGGTACTCTGTCCGAATCCCGACAAGCGCCACTGAATACTTTCATGTCTTAGCAAGCACGGTATAGTCATGTTAAATCTATAGGGATAGCTCAGTCGGTAGAGCCGTTCGAGTCCCTGTTCGGGAGAATTTTCGTTTCACCGGCGAGGTTCATCCCAGTTGGGCCTAATTGCCATATCGGGCCCGCTGTGTGCTTTTCGGAAGTCCCTCTGTAGGGGTGAGAAGGGTACGAGCCCCGCCTATCTCCCAGATGTCGACCCTTGATGTTCTCTGTCTAAACTGTGGTCGCACCAGGAGAAAAGTCAGACCTCCAACCCTTGTGGTGTCCAGTAGCAAGTTCTAAAACCTGTGACGCATCCATTCATCCCTACCAAGGGTATAAGGAAGAGAGGTAGAAAGAGCGAGAGATTTGAAACATAAGATTCGTGACCATCAGTTTTCGACATTTCAGATTTCGTGTGTTTTGTTATTTATTCTAATTTACATTGTAACGAAAATTATTCGTGATGGTGCATTTAATGATAATCCCCCCCCCCCTCGAGAACTGCATTTTACACTTGAGACAAAATAGAGACATTTCGTTTTTGTTTTTTTTTCTTCTTCTTCAGGTGTGACTCAATTTATTGCTTACTAGTCCCTGCATGGGGAAATTTTTTACTCAGCTCTTCTCGCATCTCAGAATTTTCCCACAACCAGTAAATACTGTAGTTCCTCCTACCGCAATGAGTCCATTGTCATTTACCCTTCCAAAACTGTACCACATATCTAACCTTTTTTGATAAATATTATGGCAAATTACTTCGGTTCGAAGGACACCACAAACTTAGCGGTACAATTTTATGAAAACTTTCTAATGCAACGCAATGTTTCTTTCCTTCATATTTGTAGATTTCCATAAAATTTGATTGCTCGTTTGTAAGTCGGCAACCAACCAGATAAAAAAAAAAATGCCAAACAATACCAGCCTTTAATAAGGGAGTTGTCGATTATTACAGTATCATATAAACTAAGGCATTAAGCGTAGATTTAAAATAAGTTTGATAAAGCAGTATAACACGTAACCAGAGCTAAAAGCAAATTATCAATTCCGCAAGCAAATTATTATCAGTATGATTTTTGCAAAGATTATCAGCTGCCACTATTTCTCACACAGAAACTTTATCTTGGATCATAAGCGTAGCGTGCTTTAAACTCTTTTTTTTTATGGGGAGGGGGGCAGGAATTGAATTTAGTTAGGGCCCTCTTCAGCGCATTGACTATCGGACGGTCCTTAAAATACGAAATATTATGATTTTTTTAAAAAATGAATAACAAATAGAATTGATGTTGGAGTAGTATTCAAAAGTTATACAATGAGAAAAATAAATGTACAAGTAATATAAATAAAATGAGAAAAAAAAATACAGCATCGAAATTTTGTTATGGAGAATATCATTGTTGAAAACTATGTTAAGGCTTGTTAAGACATAAGCGGAACCTTCAGTTTCATAGTTTGAAAAAGCGGAAGTTTGAAAAAGCATAGTTTGAAAACTTTTTAAAAAGTTTTCTAGAATTTTTCGATTTTAACTGAACTTCTATTAACGCTTTAATTTATTTCAAGTTAGGGGGGGGGCAGCAACGCTACGCCTATGTTCTGGATTGATGATTGACAAGATCATTTTTTTTTTAAATATAGCCTTCGCATAACTGTAGTACTGAGAGCTTGCAGATGATAGCTCATCTCATGAAATGTAGGGTGCCACAACGACAAACGGGAAGTTTTGATCGAAAATGTAAGACGCGACTGAACGCCTGTATTATTATGCACCCCCTGTAACCTAGTTACCTATCGACCTAGATATCTAGCAACCTGTTCTAGGTCCGTTTCAAGCAGGACCTCGTGAAATGTTTCTTCCGGACTCCCATATCACTGATTGTCCCCGCATTTTTCAATGTTGAAAGCTTTCTAGGTGAAAAGTTCTTGAATAGACGCGTTTCAAGGACGCTCATCAAACGATCTTAAACATGGATTTAGTTGAAATACGTATCAATTCCTGTCTATCAGTTTTGTCTGTGTTTCACGTTCAATTTCATTTTAATGATCATTATTGCATTGTGAATAATAAATATTGGCGGCGAGCACATGGATATACTTTCTTTTTAAACAGCACATATTGGATTTCTCTAATTCAATAAAGTTTGAAGTGGATTTCATTTTTCTTATTTTTCATTTTTTAGGAGAGTGTTACGATGACTTGTTCAGATACAATATTTACAAAACAAATTCGAAGAGACGTCAACAAACTTCAAAACACTTCAACAAATCAAACCATTTTATTTTCAAGATCACAATGCAAAAAAATACATTATAATAACAAAAACTAGCTCGTTCGCTGTTCATTTCATTTCATTTCAGCGTGCGGTATGAAACACAAATTTTTTACACGTGCCATTTAAAATTTACAAACCCGCTGGCGCTGAAGTCAAAGTTATCATTTTAAAAGATGACACTAACGTACCTGCACACCTCCCTCCGAAACTGTACGAACATTAAAGACAAAAGCGACAGTTTTACGCTTGTTATATGTTGTAATAAAAAACTGTATTTTTCCTAACAAAAACAGGTTTTTGTATCAAAGAAAATTCAATCTAAAAGTAATTACGGTACAATCTGGCTTTGATACAGAGGCTGTTCACACATTTTTTAGACGATGTATATTGTATTCACAAAACTAAATTACATAAAATTCTTGTGTTTTAAATGTTCTCTTTGACATCCCTTATTCTGAACTATCTTTCGACACCGCAATTTCCAGGATAATAATGCCTTTTGAAGTGTCAGAAGAGGTATTCTATCCCATTCCTCCTGAACAGCTGTCCAGAGTCCTGTAAGGGTTTTGGGACGACGTTTGGATAATGCAGATTTTAAAAGTCCGAAAGCACAAAAATCCATAGGTGATACATCGGGAGATTTAGTAGGGATATCAGTGAAGGGTATGGCCTTGATACCAGATTTTTGTTCCATTTCTTTTAGGAAATTTACAGTGGATTTTGATGTGTGACTGCTAGCTTTGTCCCGATGGAGTCTCACAGATTGATGGCACTGTGGGTAAAGCGATGGTATTTCATTCAGAAAAATTGGCGATAAAATATGTTCTTGATAGTATTTGGAGTTAATCTTGACATTTTTTCCACTCTCTTTAATTTTAACTTGCCATTATAAGAAAAACCAGCAACAATCATGAATCCCTTAGAAAAACTTTCTTTCGATTCTTTGAACCATGTACTTAAAATTTTTTCTCCCCTTTTATGATAATAAATGGCTCTTATTTTGTTGCAATCATTTAAATACACCCATGATTCATCTATTATGACAATTGTTTTCCACTTTTCTTTGGATAAGTGTTTCTCATACAGAATTCTGCAGCGTGTCCTGCGTTCAGCGATATGATTTGGAAGAAAACGATGCACATTGCGTTTTTTCGCTTTCTTAAGATTTAAATCAACGTTTATCATTTTGTTTACAGTGGACACCGAGCATTTTAATGATTTTGCAACTGTCCTTTGACTAGGGGGATTTTCTTTTAACATTAAACAACGTACCTTTGCAATAGTCGAAGATGTCCGTTTTTTCCTTGGATACTTGTTTGGAATTTTTGTCCCACTTGAGGCTCCAATTTGACGTTTTTTTTCCTTTCTTGTTGACGATATTACCTATCGACGCTTTAGATATCACAAAACCATGACTCTCACATCGCTTTTGGATAACGGAGTATGCATATTTCTCTTCGGAAAGAGCATAAATCGAACCTTCGAACCACTGCTTTGTTAAAAACGCCATTTTGAATAAAAACAAAACTTTCAAGCCGCAGACGATAATTTTGACTTTTAAAAACATAGTACAATTGCAATTATTTCTTTTGCAGCAAACGATTTTTTATTACCGCTTACCAAAATCGTCTAAAAAATGTGCGAACAGCCTCTGTATAAGTGTTTGAAATAAAATTAAATACCATATACTTCAATAGCAGTACAATTTAAACACATTGCACAATAAATACAGCAAACACCTAGCAAAATCAAAGCAATACAATAAATGAATAGCATCAAAACAAAAATTAGAACATTTTAATTTTGTACATAAATTTCACGAATTATATTTTACTTTGAATTACCCATCCATTGGCAATGGTGATAACTTTACAGTGGATGAATATAAGATATATTCACCATTTACTGTTTCAACTTTTACAACTCAATTATTCTACCAAATTTCCATCTTAATGAGGGTACTCCGTCCTCCTGAATTAATACCAAATCATTCAATTTTATATTTTCCTTGGGTCGAACCCATTTGTTACACTTTTGCAAAGATGACAGATAATTAGTAGACCATTTTTTCCTTTGCAATATTTGTTGTACCAATTTCCACCGCTGAAGTGGACCCAACTTATCCTGTATTAAATCCTGATCTAGCAATGCAGTTAATGCTGTACCGATAAGGAAATGACAAAGGGTTAAAACTTCAAAATTTTTAGGATCATCTAACGACATTGGCGCCAACGGACGCTAATTAAGGCAAGCCTCTATCTGGTTTATTAAGGTTAAAAATTCTTCAGTTGTCAAAATTTGCTCTCCTACGGTTCGTTTCAAGTGTGTTTTAAAAGATTTAACGGCAGCCTCCCATATACCATCGTGGTGTGGTGCTGCAGGGGGGTTAAATCGCCATTTCACACTTTCATTTACAAAGTGGTTCTGAACCTGTTCAGAATTTTAACACGAAATGGTCAACCATTGGAGCTCTCTTGCGGCACCAGTATAATTCGTACCACAGCCACTCCAAATTTCTTTTGGTTTTCCTCGACGAGACGTGAAACGTCTCAACGAGGCTATGAAAGCTTCAACCGTCAGATCATTGACAAACTCATTATGGACAGCTTTCGTATTGAGACACACAAAAACGCACACATATCCCTTAAATAATTTTACACTCCTCCCTTTTCTTATCGTTAAAGAAATGGTCCTCCAAAATCAGTTCCAACATAGGAGAACACACGTGAAGGGTTGACTTTGGCTGATGGAAGATCAGTCATGTGTCATGGTTCTGGCTCTTTGCCGATGACACCTTGTGCACTGGAATATCAGGCTTTTCACAAGCCGTTTTCCACTGATAATCCAGTACTGTGTTGCAAACGCAGTCAACACTAGATTGACACCACCATGCAGATGGGTTTCGTGGAAGTGGCGGATTATCACTTTTGTCACATGATGGTCTTTCGGTAGAATGATGGGATGTTTTCTTCCCTCTGGTAAATTCGAACGTCCCAGTCTGCCTCCCACTCGAAGCAAACCTTGTGAATCCAGGAACGGTGTGAGCGAGGCTATCGGACTATTCACAGCAATCAACTTTTGTATTTTTAGAGCGTCGATTGCACTCTTAAACGATTGATGTTGAACAAGTTGGATCACCGTTTTAGATGCTGTTCGTAGCTCTTCTGCTGTTAGGAAACCGAATTTCCCATCCTTCACAGCTTTGCAGTTTTCAATAAAGCGAAGACACCATGCCAGTATTATCTGCATTCTGTTCCAGGATGAAAATTTAAGGAGAAGTTTGTTATAGATCGGTCCAAGTTCCACAGGATTTAAGTTCACACCAATCTCCTCAGTCTGTCCTTCCACAGTTTCTTCGTTTTGCAGCTGCCTTACATCTGGTTGATCAGGACTTTGGACATCGAAGCTCTTTTTACTTTCTCTGAGCAGATGGTCCACATCAAGCTCCGGAATCTTTCCGTCAGGCCGAGTAGTAGTGAACAGCCAAGGTGGACCCTGTCGCCAGAGTGTACTATCAATGAGTGCTTTGTCCACCCCTTGTTAGCATGTATGCTGGATTCTGTTTTCCAGGGCTGTGGCGCCAGTTCATGGATTTCTCTGATGCGATTTGACAGAAATGGCTTCCAGTTCTTGGCTGCACCTTTGATCCAATGGCATGTTATTGTGGAATCTGACCACAGTACTATATTGGATGATTTCCGTTCAAATAGTCTTTGTAAGTAACTAGCCATTCTCGCTCCAATTAGTGCACTCATTAGCTCTAACCGTGGAAGAGAAAGCATTTTTAACGGGGCTACTCGGGCTTTTGACAGAATCAATTTTATCTCAAATTTTTTTTCTAACATTTCGAAAATAAGATACTGCGCCAAATGCAATTGGACTCGCATCGCAAAATACGTGTACTTCAACTTTTCCGTTCAAATCGCGCAAATCGTTGCCAAAATACCCCCTTTCCAAACGCCAATCTTGTAACTCTTCCCTTTCAGAGCACCAAATTTCCCATTTAACCCTTTGTTCCTTTGGAATTTCTTGATCCCAATCTAAACCTAGTTCCCACAATTCTTGCAGCATACATTTTACTCTAATCACATATGGAGCTACGAAACCGAATGGGTCAAACAATTTGGCAGCCACCTGTAAAATGTAGTGGTTGGTTATTTTTACAGCTTCCCGACTCTTTAGTAAACCAATAGTTTCCAACTTTAGTAAATCATCTTTTGTATCCCAAATCATTCCTAACACCTTGACATTACTATCAGCGTAACCATCTTCACTAAGCTTTCCCTGGTTAATCCACAAATCCTTCAACTGTTTAGAATTCGTATTGAATTTCCTTAAATTCATACTAGTGTCACTCAAAATATCAACAGCATCTTGAGCAAGACATTGCACTTCTTTAACAGATCTGCCCCCAAATATAAGATCATCAACGTACAAAAATTTGTTCAACATATCAAATGCTGTCTCATTTTGCTCTTTATACCGTTTTATATGAATTTTGAGTGTAGCCGCAAGCAAAAGTGGGGAGCACTTTACTCCAAAGGTAACTCGAGTCATCCGCAAAATCTGAAAACTATTTTCACACCTATCATTAAACCAGATGAATCGCAAGAAGTCCCTGTCTGATTTTTTATGCCAATTTGCAGAAATGCCTTTTCGATATCGGCACAAAATGCAACCTTAAATCCACGAAAGGTTAGTAAAACATCTAAAACACTGGGATTCAGAATAGGGCCAGATTTTAAACAGTCGTTTAACGAGTTTTCACCTTTCATTTTACTAGACGCGTCAAATACGATTCGCAGCTTGGTGATTGACGAGCTTTCTCTCAAGACCTCTCTATGCAGCATGTAACAAGAGTTCTTTGGTGCTATTTCAGTACAGTTATCGACAACTTTGGCTTTTATTTGATCAGATACTATCTCCTTATACTCTGACAAAAATTCGGGGTTAACTTTTAATCGATCACTTACGCTATCAAATCTACGCTTTGCAACTAGCCAATTGCTTGCAAGTTTAGATTCAAGTTTACGTTCATCCCAAAGAAAGCCAGTTTCATAACGTCCATTTATAAATTCTAGGTCTCTTTCAAAGTCCGACAAAACCTCAACATCACTTTCAGATTGATAGTTTATTTTGTCATTTATTCCCAAAGATTCTAAAGTCCAAAATCGTTTTAAATTTTCATTTAGCGATTCTTCCTCAACAAAAAAATGGAAGATTCATAACACGCGTTTCCTCTGCTTTCGGGCGTAAGTGATTCAACTTACCATGAAGCGTCCAACCAAACACTGTTTCTATCGCTACTAGCTGTTTATCAAGTGGAGTTATCCGATTTGTACAAACTATTTCCCACATCAGGTCGGCATCCAAAAGAACCTCCACTCGATTAGAGACTGGGTTAAACAATTCTATCCCCTTTTCTTTCAGAAAAGGTTGGAGATCATTTCCAGGATAATTAACACGCGCTCCACTAATTTCATTTGCCACTAACAATTCAGTCGTCCATTCCGTGTGAGGATATCTAACATTTTGAAGGCTAATACAAACAACGTCATACAGAATTTTTTGGGGGACCTTACTGCCAAATGAGTATAGTAACAGACTTTCTTTTCGAACTATAGGAAGTTTTAAATCATCAGCAACTGATTTTAACACAAAACTTCTTTGACTTCCCCTGTCAACTAAAACTGTGACATTAAAATTGGTCTTATGGTTGGACTTCACGTGTGCAACACATGTTTGCAACAATACTGTTACGAATTTTACGAGTCTAATATAAGACTTATCGCCAAATTGGCGATGGATTTGGTGACTTATTTTGGTCGCCAACCTTCTAGACTATTCTCGAAAGGTCTAGTGATTTATAGCTGGTGACCGATAGAGGGCACTTTGGAAGTCTATAAATATACCTGAGATTGGCATTGGGAGTCAGTGTATCTTGGTGTGACCCTTGATCGCAGGCTGACATGAAAATTCTGTCGATAAACTAATACAAAAATGTAACGCTGTTACCATGCAACTTCGCTCATTGATATACAGCAGCCATCTTTCCATGAGAAACAAAGTCCTACTTTTTAAACAAGTTATTCTCCCCGTAGCTCTTTATGCAATACCGGTCTGGTTCTACGCCGCGAAAACTCATATCCATCAACTGAAGGTCATCCAGAACTTGACTCTCAGACGTATTAGCCGAGCGATCCGTAATAAGTCCAATGAAACCATACGACAAGACTTCAACATGCTTTCCTTCAAGGAAACTGCACTTAAACTCTCTAAGAATTTTTTGATAATATTCCTAACATTCGCAATGAGATTATAGCTGAGTTTCCCAACTATAATACTCCCACCGTGCTAACCGCAAACGCCCTCGGGCGTGTCTCCTTAAGAGCTAACACTGTCTCTTCTACACTGCTGGCCACCCAAATTGAAACACCAAGAAAGACAAGAGATATCACAACAAAATTTATTTTGTAGATAACATGTTGACCAAGTATCAAATGATTAAATTTATAGACTTCTGTGAAGTGTGGTTCCTGCCAAAATCAGTAGCCAGAGTAGCCGCCATTGTTGGAGATCACCGCTGCCACACGCCTCGGCATTGATTCAAAGAGACTTTGGATGAGTTCTTGGGGTACAGTAGACCGAGCAGCTTCCACACGTTGCCAAAGTTGATCTGCTGTGGCAGCTGGGGATGGAATCTGGGTCAATCGTAGAGCAAGCATGGACCACATGTTTTCTATCGGCGAAAGATCCGGAGAGCGAGGCGGCCAGGGAAGCAATTCAATCTAGCGATTGACGAAGAACCGTTGGACAATGCGTGCCACGTGTGGTCGCGCATTATCCTGTTGAAATATGGCTGTGAGCAAGCCCTGAAGGTAAGGAAGGACAACTGGCTCCAACACCTCGGAGATGTAGCGCTGGCTGTTTAAAGTACCGGCAATGCGTTCTAGAGGTGTGCGAGAGTGATATCCAATACCGCCCCATACCATAATACCCGGTGCAGGACCAATGTGGCGGTGCATAACGCAGCTGTTCTGCATCCTCTCTTCACGGTGTCTCCAGACTCGAATGCGACCATCGTGGTGTTGCAGACAGAAGCGTGACTCGTCAGTAAAGACAATTTCATTCCATTCTGCCGTCCACATCCTTCTGTCATCGCACCATTGGCGGCGGAGACGTCTGTGGTTCTGCGTCAAGGGTAGACAAAGCAATGGACGTCTTGCGGGCAGACCACTCTGCTGTAAACGGCGTCGAATGGTACGCGCAGACACTGGATGATGCGTTACAGACTGCATGTGCTGTGCTATGGTTCGTGATGTGACTGAGCGATCCGTCACTGCCATGCGCACAATTTGCCTGTCATCACGTGAAGTGGTGCGCTGAGGTGGATGCGATCGAACACGCCGGTCCGTCGTACCCTCCTGCATCCAACGATCACATATCCGCATTACAGTTGTTTGGTTTCGTCCAACACGACTACCGATTTCCCTGAAAGATAATCCACAATCTCGGTAGGCCATTATCCTTCCTCTGTCGAACTCGGATACTTGATCAAAAGATGATCGCTGTTTTCGACGAGGCATAGTTGATCGTTTTTTGAAAAAACCACAAGAAAAACACGATTGCCGAACTTGAAATCGTCGAAATCTCCAAGCCTTAAATTGCGCTTTGAAGTGGCGCCACAGGCGCGCATGATGTGCGTCTGCGCTGAAATTCTAATCATTTGCATATCTCACCTCCGCTAATGCATGTTGTAAATTTCATGTTATTTGCATGTTTCCTTCAGGGTGTTGCATTTACAGTGGCCAGCAGTGTATCTTGCTTACTTATTCTTATTTTTATACTCCTCCCTCTTGTATTTTTACCAACCCCCTAGAACTTTACTATAATCTCAGTGCGAATATCTTCCTCATTTTTCTTAAATAACTGTGGCAACTCTGGACCAGTGGATGCGCGTGCGCCTTGTAATTTTTTCTCCCGGGTGCGATTCCCGGCGTTTGCTTTCATTTTACTACTACTTATTTTACTTGTATAATGTTTTTACTGATAAGGACCTATTTATGATATTTAATTACCTGCTGAGCAAATATATTTCGGATGCATAATGTTACAATTGGAGATAAAGTCCTACAGACCATGGAGCTCCGAGAAGTTGAAATACCTGAACCTGAAAGTCAGTGTTCTTTTCTGCTGAGAATTGAATGTATTGAAAGCGCGCTAGTATTGTATTGAAGACTCTGTTATCCTGACTTGTGTTTTTAGAGTTTTCTGTTGTATAGAACAGTGCTCCCCAAACTTTCTATCGCCGCGGACCGGTCAACGTTTGATAATTTTACCCCGGCCCGCTGATTGTTTATATTTTTGATTGTTTTGAGTTAAAAATTGATGTTATTATAATTTTGATGTATAAATGACGTTATGTTTATTTATTGTTCTGTAAAAAACTCGTTTTATTTATTTATTTGTTTCGTTTTATTTCTTTCTTTCAGGAAAGCGCATTTATTTTCAATTTTATGACTGCAATTTTAATTCATAATCTTGAAATGTTTAATAAACAATAAACTAATTTAAAATAGTTACAAGATTTCTTCTGTTACAAAGGTATAAATTAGCATAAACCCCACAAAGTCGCACAAACCCGAGAGAAATACACCACAGTAAATAAAATGGAAATAATTTAATGTCCTTTGGGTGGCCCGGTACCATTTGATCCACGGCCCGGGGGTTGGGGACCACTGGTATAGAAGACAGTTGTTACGTGTTTTCTGTTGAATTTGTGTATGCGCCTGAAGAATTTATAGAATAATAAATTTTATTTTGTGTGCACTTTTTGAAGAGAATTTATTCAATCCCATCGAACCCAGAAAACGGAACATTTTGGTGTCAGTGGTGTAGGGATTGAATACCTTTTACAAGATCAAAGGCTGATCAGACTGTTATAGTTGAAGCTTTGGAAGATAAATTCCAACAAATTATTGCTGCGATGACTAAAATGGCTGCAGGTCAAGAGGAGATAAAGAAAGAAATGTCTGCAGGTCAAGAAATGAAAGCCATTCAAGAAGAGATAAAGGAAATATCGGCTGGTCAGGAAGAATTAAAGTGTGGAATTATAACTATCGTGAATGAAAGAGTGACAGATATGGAAGACAAATTTGAAGAAAAATTCCAGAGAGTGAACAAAAATTTAATATTTTTGAAGCAAATATTGGCGTTATAAAAGAAAATTTAGAAGAAAAATTTGATAAAGTTGATAACAAATTTGAAAATTTGGAGGAAAAATTTGGCAACAAATTTAAAAGTATGAAGAAAAATTTTGATAAAGTTGACAACAAATTTGAAACTATGGAAGAAAAATTTGGCGATAAAAGAAAATTTAGAGGGAAAATTTACCGACGTTTCAAGAAAAGTACAGATTTTAGAACAGGAATTGTCAAATACTTACGTTACTGAAGATTCTAACTGTATATCTGTCACCTCCCAGCCATCCATTAAGCTGTTAACCTATGATGGAAAATCTTGGCAAGTTTAAAAAACTCAATTCTTGATTGTGGCGGACGCCAGCGGATGGGACTCTGTAACAAAAGCGTGTTAATTGGCTGCATCTCTGCGAGCTGAAGCGGCGGATATTTTGCAGACGATCCCAAAAGAGCAGCGATTATACTTTGGCGCACTTTCTAGTGCTTTAGAGTTACGCTTTGGCGAGAAGTGTTTGAAGGACTATAGCCGGCACCAGCTCAAATCTCGCCAACAGAAGCCAAATGAATCACTACAAGAACTTGCAACAGACGTCGAAAGGCTCTCGCATCTCTCTTGGTCAGACTGCCCTGCGGAAGTACGGGAAAATTTTGCTTTACAATATTTTATCGATGGAGTTCGCGACTTTGAAATACAGAAGGCACTTCGAATGGCGGACGTTAAAGACCTGAGTCCGCCTTAGTCTATGCCATGAAGTTTGAGGCAGCCCAACAAGCTTCGCAAAAACCTCGCTATTCTATTAGGGTTCCGAACGTTACAGAATCTCCCGAACGTACAATGGAGCATTTGATGGAAAGAATAGACGAGTAGTCAAAACAGGTCGGTACTATGAGATCAGTTAAGCCTGACAGACAAGTCATAAAATGCTGGAGTTGCGGCGGCGAAGGCCACACCCGAAGAAACTGCCAATTGCGCCAAGACTCGGGAGCCAAGAACACTCCCAAGAAACAGGATCAGGGAAACTAAGAGTCTGGCCATCTCGAGGGGCTGAGGTTGCCGGATATTAAAAAGCCCCAGTTCAAAGTACTACAAATTTCTTTCATGAGAGACGGCGATCACGGACTTTTTGTCTTAGGACATGTTAATAGACTTCCCTGCCGCATGATCATCGACACAGGAGCCAATATGACGATCATTCAAGAAGATTTGGCTAAGCGCTTAGCGGTCGATCTTCTCTGGACCCCACCATGCGTTACCCTGCAAACTCTGACAGGTGACAAAATTCCGATTCACGGAAAGACAAATATTAACATCGCATAGCGGCTCCAGTCCAGAGATTTGAGGAATTTTCTTTTATTTTAAACTAGCTGAAAACCTGTACTTCGCTACGGAGTACATTTAAATTAAAAACAACGGTCAATGTATGCAATTAATGGCAAAAATATGTATAAATATACTTATAATAAATACAATGATCAATGTATGCAATTCATGTAAAAAAAAACGAAAAAATATATTTATAAAAAAATCGTAACGGATATTTTTATAGACAAAATAATGGAGAAGAAAATATTCAAATTAAATCTAATAAGACATACAAAAGAATATAGAACAGTTAATATAGTACAGTTTGAGGAACATATCTTTTACTGCATTTTAATTTTTTTTTTTTTTGGGGGGGGGGGGGATAACTTCCAATCGTCTGCCGCATTAGCAAGAAAAAATTTTTTTTTTTATCTATTTCGTTGTCATGCACGTGACGATAAATTAATTAAAGTACCAGAAAAAGAAATCACGTGATCAGCATTTAATAAATTAAATTCTAAAAATTAATCTTTAAAAATTCACCAAAAATCAGAAAATGGAGGTAAAGATTCGGAAAAGATTCATTTTAAAGCAATTTTTATGATCTTTTTCATGATATAAATTTTATAACCCTCAAATTATTATTTCAAATGCAAACTTAAAAAGTTGCTAAAACAGCTTAAAAATTTAATTTTAAAAAAATCCAAGAATTTTTCAAAAATCTTTCTTAGTGCACCGTGCACCCCTACACTACAAGTAGAATCGCCATGCAAAATTTCAGCCCTTTAGGTCCAGCGGTTTGGTCTGTGCGTTGTATGTCAGTCAGTGAGTCAGTTACGGAACTGTTTTATATATATAGATTAAGCATTTCGTTGAATTAAATTATGGAAAATGCATTTTTTTTTAAATGCCTTAAATGGTCTTTTTAATGAAAATATACACGTTAGGAAGGGGGAGTCGAAGGATACGTGGAAACCGCTGAAGGGCGTCGCGACTCGGAAAAGGTCGGGAAAACACTGTTCTAAACCAGGGGTGGGCAAATTGCGGCCCGCTACAGATTTTTTTATGGCCCGACTAGACAGCCAGAACAATTGCCAGCATTTTATTTAATATTTATTTATTTATATTTATGCTGCAATTCATACCTTTTCTGAAATGCAAAGTTAACTAATAAATGCAATAATTTTAAAAGGTGCGGCCCTCCGCTAACCCCCCGCTTCCACAAAGTGGCCCACGAGTCAAAACAATTGCCCAGCCTTGTTCTAAACCAGGTGTGTCCAACCTTTTAGCTTCCTTGGACCACATTGAAAGAAGACGAATTGTTTTGGACCACACAAAAATATACCTAACATTAAAAATAGTTGATGAATAAAAAATTTATAATATATAGTTATCATATTTATGTCATTATAAATTTTATTAAAGATAACTATAGGAGTCATAAAATTAATTATGATATTTGGCATTGAATTTGAGAAACTAATGCATCAACATCTGGGTCAATTGAAGTGGTTTCAATTCCCAAGATGTTCATCTGATATTTTGGTTCTAATTTGACTCTTAGTCTGCTTCACTCTTGTACATGCTAATTTTAATATCATTACAAATATGAAATATTACATCTATAAAAACTTCACATTTCATTTTTGTAATGAAATTAATATACAGAAATTGCATACGGAATTTTGTATAGAATTAAAGATATTTCAAATGATGAATTGTCGATTTGTTGAATGAACAAAGCGGGATCTATAACAGCTTGCCATCATCGCTGAGGTGGGCTATTGATATTTTTTTTAGCTTTGAGGTCTCTCTCTCTGGGCCGCGGGTTGGACACCCCTGATCTAAACCATATCACTTCAACGTTATTTTTTCCTATCATCATTTCATCAAAATAAAATGTTTTTTCTATATGAAAGGGCCCCTAGACCTTGGGGCTCTCTCTTCGTCCTGGGCCTAAGTGGAAAAAAAAAAAAAAAACCTATCGCTCTTCGAGCGCACCACGTGAGAGAACGCTTCAGACAAAGAGAAGCCCCCTTTCTCCCCCACTGCGAGCGTCCTTGCCCTCAAATCGGCCGTCGCTCAAGCGAATGGGATCCGCGAGGCCTTTATCTTGAGGGAGAAAAAAAAACGTTCAGAGTTGAAAAAAGGGGCAAAAAAAAAAAGGTTCTATATCCCCCGAGGAGGCCGAAAATCGTCTTGAAGCATCACCCGAGCGTAGTATCCTTCGCTCGGAAAAAGCGTGTCGCGCAAAAAGTTTACGAATTAACGAGCTTTTAAAATTTAGGGGGGGGGGGGGGGGATTGATTAAAACCACGATTTAACAGAAATAATCATGCAATAGTATTAGAGTTATAGGGGTTATTTAATTTTAACATTCCAAAAGTAAATGACATAAGTTCAAAATTGATGTGCGAGTATTTAACTTTCTGTGGGAAAATATTTCGTGAACTCTGTAGAATAAATATTAAAATATATGCATTATCTAAGGGGTTAACAGAGTATGCAGGAATAATTACTCAGATCCTAATAAGTATTCTGATAGCTATTTCTATATATCAAAGTGTATACTTATTTCACAGGTACCATTCCAACTATTTCTTAACTAAATTTTTTTTATAAGAGTGAAGTGGGGTAAGTGTGAATGTGGGCTTAAAACCCTAATTTTTAAAAAAACTTCAAGTGTACTTTGTACGAAAATTCTTGTTCTACTGTTATGTATAGCTTTTATTAACAGAAAGAAAAATTGTAAAATGGGAAATTTTTTTATCTACCAACACTTTGCATTTTAGCTAAGGTACCCAAATTAGAGTACTAGCCAAAAGAAAAAAAAATCATAACTAATTAACCACAACACATAGAATTATTTTGAAAATACCCACTTATTCATTAAGAAATGAAGAATACAGATAAAATATATAAAAACTATTTTTTTGCAATATTACTTCAGTACTGCAGGGTTTTCCCTTGCCCCATAAAACTTTCGTGTTGGGACAAGCGAGAACTGGCCCCATATACTGAAAAAAAAACCTACCTTTGTGTTATAACAACCATATACAGTTTTTTCTTCCCAACATCTTTTCTAGCTGGAGAAACTTCATAACCAACATCTTTTTGCCATATTTCTTTAACAGCTGATGATTCCTCAACCTTCAAAAATTGTAAATTGTACAACCGAAACTAGTTTTTTTTTTTTTTTTTTTTTGTACGTTTGAAGAAGGGAATTGTAAAAAACTTACTTGTTTAGACTAACTATTAGTGAATGTGAGAGGAGTGGACATTACAAACTGTGTGTGAATATATTGAATTTCTAATTCTGTTGTCACTGTTTCTGAGTTGCCTATTGTACCAGATGATGACTTATTAGTGTTCCTGGAAGAGCCGAGGCCTGGAATGTGCAGTGAACTAATTTTTTCTGTGTCTTTTTGGTTCTACAATATTCAGTAGAGTCTAGGCAAAGAAAGAAAAAAAAAATTTCCTTTTGAACTTTTAACATACATTTGTTACTCTAAAACAAATATACTTATTTTGTTAATATTCAGACATTACTGACACTGCTAACTTGAACAACAAATATCTCCACAACAAAAGAATGCGTTAAAAAAAAAAACTTTTGTTCAGCATGAAATATCTATTCTTTTCCTTGCCATCCTTATTTTGCTATAAGCAACTATGATTTATTAGGACCTGCGTTCTCACTTACCCAAGTGCGGGAGCAAGTGAGTACATAAAACAGAAAAACTTTAAATATTTATGGCAAAAAAAGTTGAGAACAGATTTAAAAAAAATAAAACTGTAAATGTAGAACCTAATCAAAAGTATGTATGCAAATTTTCATACTAATACAGCAACTTGTTAAAAACTTATTTAGATTCAAAAAGGAACTATATGATTTTGCATCCTCACTTACCCCACTTCACCCTATAAATTTTTAAAAATCTGGAGAGAAAAAAAAAAACTTTCAGAACTAGAGGTCCAACAATATTTTTCTATATAACTCAAAGCCTTATAACACATTGATCTCATCTAAAGCTAAAAACATTTGAAAAATCTATAAATATTATTAAAGGATTTGAACACTGCATGAAGCTAAAACCAGTGAACTCAGAAATCCACAGATACATTACTTTTGAAAAACATTACACAATGGGATACAATATTCATTTATGTCACAAAAGAATTAAACACCATTCGTGTGTGAAAAGCATTTATTTCTTTTTTTTTAAAAAAAAAAGAAAGGAAAAAAAAGAAAAAGGGTCCAAGTTAAAAACAATACAGTGAATACATAGCAAATATTAGCAATCAGTATTTCTCTGTAAAAGTACAGTTCAGTACATATGTTGACCAGAAATCATTAGCCATTAGACAAGTAACTTCTCCCCCACTTCCCCAAAATTTCCATTATCGCAGAAAAATAGTAAGTTATAAACTTACAATATACTTCCTTACATGCAACAAAAAAATTATCTTTTAACATACATGCAACAAAAAAATGATCTTTTAACAAACTGAAAATACTTAGCATTAAGGTGGGATAAGAATATTGACTAACACATTAAGTATATTAAGTTTGTCACAGACAATTTTTTTTTTTTCAAACTTATTGAACTCTTGGGAGAATTAGAAACTCCAACTAACATTTATGAAACAATCAATAAAATTTACTTTTACTTTTAAATATGCACATTATAAATCCATAAAGAAAATTCATCACCTTTTTTTAAATTTTCAAACTATTAAAGCACAATACATTACTTATATCAATTTAGGAAGACAAACAGATACACATACATAATTTTTACTTCAAAACCTTCAAAATATGGTTTGGTACACTTTTTAGGCATCATGTCATCAATGGTTAGATTAAAAAAAGATTTCTCTTGGTGTTAAATGAATACATGACTAAGGGCCTGTTCACATAGGAGTCCGTTGCGTTGCGTTAAGGAAAAGATGACGTTGAGACGAAAATAAACCAATCATATGCCTCCAAACGATTAGCAATTAAATTTTTAATGCCTATGATTGGTTTATTTTCGTCTCAACGTCATCTTTCCCTTAACGCTACGCAACGGACTCCTATGTGAACAGGCCCTTAGTTGACTGTATTATTTATTCCTTATTTTAGAGCACATGGTAACACAGTGATTAATGTTAAAGATAGATATGAATGCAAAATAATTTAGTTTTATCTGCAATATATATTTTTCATATAAGTGAATTATATTAATCTTCCTTTTAAATAATAGTAACTGATAACAAAACTTTAAAAAATATGGGAATTTTATATTAAAGCTTCTAATGCACGCATAAGTACCCATAATTGTAAGACTATCAAGTTGTCTGTATTCATAAAAACTCCAAATTAACAGGAGACAAATTTATAGTTATACATGCCTAAATAATACTTTCCTATTCCCTTTGTCTACAATACTAGACATTTTAATATTCACAGTGATGTACTGATTACAAATAACGCATGGGGAGAAAATAGAAGACACATGAAAAACAAAACAAAACAAACATAAAATGAATAGCAAAAATGTGCATAAACATTAGTCCACATACTGCCATAACAAAAGAGAAATTTTGATTTTAAGTAAAATCTTTACACAAGCAAGAACAGCATGATACAAAACTTAACATAGCAATGATTATTTACACTGACAAAAGAAATCCTCTCTCCTATAAATATCATTCACAGTTCCTTTTAATGCATTATCTTTGATCACAAGAAATGTATATGCAATATGCATTTTGTACAAAATCAATATGCAGAATGATTTTTTTCTCTTTTTAAAAGTAGCAAAGTTACAAAACCCTGATTACATTTAAAATACCAACAAAAAGGACACCACACAAATAAATGTTAAGCTTCAGTTAATACTTTAAAAACTTCCTGTAATCAAAGTAAAGCATTCAGTTACCTTATCCCAAACTCTCATTTTAAAATAAGCATTTAATTTAATACACTTATAAAAACTTAACAAAACCAACCATCTCCTTTCACTAAAAACCAAGAATTCATGAATATATACAAAAGATTTTAAAAACAATTTGGAATTTTGTAAGATACCAATACACCACACGAGGGTATGCCTCAAGCAGTTATCCATTTATTAACGAAGGTATCATTAAGGTGTAATTTAGCTTAAAAGCAGTATTTAACTGTATATCATTACAAGATACCTTAGATGATTTTAGAAATATATAGTTTTACGTGCCATATACAGTTTTTGACATATGCTTTTTTTTTTTAAAGAGATGCATACATTTTGATTTTACACTGAAGAGATAATGGAATAAAATATATTGCATATATTATAATACAATGATTACACACAGTGCAAGGATACAATTTTGAGATATTTACGATGAAAAAGTACTATGTTACAATGATGTAATGTCAATATAATTTTAAAATTCCTGTCTACGCTAAACAAAATTTCTAAATAAAGGACACGCAAAAAGCAAATCAAAATTGATACATAACCTTCTCTAAACAACTGTGAACCTAACTTCCAATATTTACAATGATCCAAATAATTCTTAGTAGAATAAATATAACTGTTACTACAAATGCACAGAAAACATTAAATAAATTCAGGTTTTTGTCAAAATGACTATGGAACGAAAAATAATGTAATGAAAAATTGTACAGATGAATAAGTTATTTTGTAAATAATGAATTATTGATTTGCAAACTTTCTTTTCAGAGAATTTTTTACAGGAAACAAACAATAATAATGTATGAGGTATCATAGGAATTCTGCATAACACATTTAAACTTAGAAATCAAAGAATAAATTAGGAATTCATACAGTTCACTATACTGTAAGTAAACAAGACAATCATGTTACTATATGTGTTTATATAACTGATGCGATCAGATAATAAACATATGGAAAACATACAGGATGCCTTTCACTTACAGATGGAACATTTTCCCACTAAGGTTCCACATATTAAATCACATATAAGTAAAGCAAAATAAGTATCCAAAGTGAAATCAACTATTCCAAACAAACATAGTTTCATACTTATGTATAAAAATTTAACTAATCATGAAACTAGAGTGAAAGCACAGTTAAAAATGAAAATTTTAGTCGTATGAATACATGGGGAAAAAAGTTATTACAACTTTCTTATAACTTCATTCTTTTTCGAGGTGGTCCAATTGGTGGGATTTGCTGAGTAGCTAAAGCACGAAAAGCTTCAGCAACAAGATGTGGATGTGTCTGAATCATAGTTCGCCAACCAGCTGTATCCATCACATCAGTGGCATGCATATTGATGAAATCAATTACATGTGCTTTCAGTTGGTCTGCACTATGCATGTCAGCAAGAATGAGAACTTCTGCAGCAGTACCAACAGATAAGTTTGAACAGATATGCTCCTCACACATCACTTTCAATCTATCAAGTGCATATTTGTCAGCAGCAGCTAAAAGATCTTCAGGCATGTTTTCAATGTTGGAAACTTTCCCTGTATAAATATAATGAAGCATCTCTCTCAAAACTTCATGATCCATGTCAGTTATTTCAACTCTGTTTTGTTTTTTCTCTTCCATTTCATGTTCAAACATTGCTGAAAATACAGGAGACCGAGCAGCTAAGATTGCTTTGTGTGCAGCAAATTCCCGACCATTTACACTTAGGATAACATCGCTAAATTTTTGGCTTTCGAAAAGCTGGCCGAAATCATCAGAAAGATGACATTCAGGAACTTTAAACTGAATAGCACTATTTTGACCAGATATGTTAATGGAATCAGCAACAACACTTACTTCACAGTACAATGTCAATTTATCATCAGGTAACAGTCCATTAGCTTCATCTAATAGAAAATCTCTACGAATGAATTTTTTAAATCCCCAATCCTTTCCTTGCACAAATCTATATGCTCTTTGACTCTCCATAGCCTTTGTTTCTTCTTTACGTGCATTTAAGATGGAAAATTTGAACTTTGCACGAACTTCTGTTTTATTACATGAAACTAATAATAAATATAATGATAAATAATCTTTACTCTCTTCATCTAGGCCTTTTGGATTGACCCGAAGACACCATTTCAGCTTGTCATTACTACCAGCTGAAAACGTAGAACTTTTCAGGACTTCTCCCATTTCTTCTCGACTATAACTAAAATTGTTTATAGTCCACATGAAAGAAAATTTGATTACCTTTACTTGAGTGTAGCACCAACTTTCTGCTACTGATTGAGTTGATTCGGATTGTGGTGTAGGTGGAGGAGATGGAACGCGAGTCAACGCCATTGTGGCTGTCACTCATACAATTTACAAAGAGACACTCAGTAGTTTCGGGGTGAATACAGCGTTTTGTCCAAAAAATTAAATGAAAACAGGTCAAGACACCAAATCAGGGTCAAACAACACACATCTGCTCGAAACCTCAATTGCAGTAGTTGTAGTTACTTAACCAAAATTCCTTGTTCCAGAAACAACAAATGAGGAAACGCGGATACTCCGAGGTTACAATGTCAATGACACCATTGGGCGAAACTTTTCTGACAGGACCACGTGTTTTTATTTAGTTTTTGAAAATAAAATGAAAGTGTTTTAAAAGTCTGTTTTTCATTGAATTTAAAGAAATAAAATAAAATTTTCAGTTACATTCCTCAAAGATACACTCTATTCAATCAGCAGAATATTTTTTAGACAGAAAAAAAAATGCCAAAAAATTTATAAACTGACACTATTCTATAATTTTATGATTTATGAATCATTATTGTTTGAAATTATTTCATTGTTGAAAATTTTCAATGAAATTTAATAGAATATGCATTCAAGAAAATTTGTAGTTTTTTTACATTCTTTTGAGCCATGCTAACATTAATTTGGCAACAGTTATACATTATTCGGTGTAGTGTTTGTCAATAGTACAAATTTTAAGTACAAAAATCGTATTAATGATCTTTCTTTACATAAAATTATGGTTTTAATCTAAAACTCTCTTATTAGCTTATTCATTCGGATATCACATATTTTTTTTTACTCTCATAAGGTGATTATTGTTTTGTCTACTGGTTCTAAAGGTAAGCGTATATTCACACACTCATACACTGCATTTTGACTGTCATGTATTAAAAGAATTTTCACTTATTCAGTATCTCTGATTAAAGAAATATTTTGCTTTTTAAAGGTTTATTAGTAGTATTAAATCGCAAATGAATTCTTGTATTTTTATTTCTTGTAGCATAATCGCATTTTTATATGTGACCTTCTAAGTAATTGAAAAAAATCTCGTAGTTAGAAGAGTTTGCGTGTAACATTTGCTTTTTTTAAAACTTTTTGCATTTGTGTCAGCTTATTTTAGGACGCTTATAGAAAGGCACATTTATTGCATTTTTCACTATGATAGTATATTGCAGTTTAAATCATGCTCATCGAAATATGAGTCACAATAGCAACACTTATATAAATGATTTCATTTTATTGAATGCAGTAACTAGTGTTCAATTAAATTTAATAAAATGAAATAAAGTTTTAAAGGCTGTGTATTTGGAAATTATTTATTAAACCGTTATTAAGCTGATATTTCTTCATATTTCTTTTTTTTTACACATTTATATGCAAAATTTTCACCATTACATTCCAGTTCATGTTGTTTGCTAATTATAAAGCAAATTGAAATGTATTATTATATATAATCAAAATAATTTTGTTATCTTCAATGTTCTAATGACATTAGATTAATATTATTTGATATAGTTATTCTTTTCATTGAAGCGCAGTATGACATATAGATAGCGTATAATAAAATGTACATTTATTGTATGCCTCCAAAGCCATGCCTTATATTGGATATCTCCTAGATTTTAATAAGTGACTGTTTAAAGAAATCCAAATTAATTATGACGTGAAATTTATCAGCAAAAGAAGCTGGTTTTGTATAAATGATACTTATTGCATTTTTTTATAGTTCATAAGCAAAGGTTAGCTTTAAACTTTTATTAGCAATTTAAAATTCCTCCTTTAAAGTTAACTAAACTTTCTTTTATTTTCTTGGCAGCTAAAAAAATCAGTTTTTCAAATGATTTGTAATAATACTAACTGTTTGCCCGGGCATTTTGGACATCTCGATCATTTTGGATATTTTATTTTTCATCCCTTCTCACCCCCCCCCCCCCACGCCTATGGAGCTGAACTTAAACAGCATCAGGAGTGTCACCATTCATCTCAGTGACCCCAAAAACTATGGATTTGACACTAATCTCAGTTTTTTTAATGTCACCCCCCCCCCCCCCTTTCCTACTCTCACTCCTAGGGATGCACTAAACTTTGGCTTAAATGTTGTCGGGACTGTAACCAATTAACTTAACGCCTCTGAAAACTATGGGTTCGATACTACTATCAGTCACTTTGGACATTTTAATTTTACCCCTTCTAATGCTGATGGGGGGGGGGGGGATGTTGAACTTGCACTTAAATGGCATCGGGAGTGTCACTATTAATCTCAATGACCCCTAAAACTATGGATTCGACACTAATATCATTCGTTTTCAATTATTTTTATTTGTCATTTCCTTCTCAAACCCACTCTTCGGGGTGCTAGGGGTGTCTAACCCTAGAGTATTTTTTTCTTGATTGTAATTCATATGGGCATCAAGCTTGGTTGAAATTGCTCCAAGCATTCCAGAATTATGCTGGAACATACACACATACATACATAAATTTTTACATATATAGATGAATGGCTCTAAATGATTTCTCCAAATTATTATGGGGAAGAGATTTTTTTTACATAAATATTATTAACAATGAGTTTATAAAAATATATTTATATTTCAATCTGCATTTGAATTTTAATAGTTAATGTCTAGAAAATGGTTTTGACTGTTGTAATTTATAAATACAGGAATTATAAAATTATACTTGATTTGATTATAATTGAATTGATTCATAGATTAAGAGACTTAAATATTTAGAATATAGTAAAAATAATTCTTTCATGTTGTGGAATTCCTCTTAATGAATGAAAATTATGTTAATTTTAAGCTGAATTTCTTCTTGGTATCTTAACATTATGATAAAAAATCAACAGTGGCAAAGTTTTTCAAAAATATATTAAAATATAATTTATATTTAGTCTTTGCTTTTAGGGAGGTTTAAACCATGAATAAAATATATAATTAATCTAATGCATATTAGCAAATGGCTTTTAATAATCCAATTATTTTATATAGTGCTCTTTATATTAAGTATTAGGAATCCTCACTGGTGGAATGTCTGAGTCTTTATCACAGTTGTGATATTTCTCTTTATTTAATATTAATTCCTTAAATTTTCTGAAATTGCATTATGAAAAAGTAGTTTTCTCTTTCCTCTTGGCTCCAAGCTCAATAGTCAAAAGCAGAGATGCCAACTAATATATGATCCTTCAGGAGTCAAGATATTCAATTTCAAATTTTCAAAGAAAGGGATACTCATATTTTTTTTTCTTTCTTATATTTACAAATTTAAAAGGAATTTTTCTAGGGTTTTGTTTTGAAAAGGATTCCCAATTGTATCACTGTATATATATATATATGTGTGTGTAATGATTGCGTATTTCTTTATATTGTTATATTTTATATTTATAGGATGAAAGATTTAAGGATATCTAAGGACTTTACTCCCAGTCAAATTATTGTGAATCAAAGTACAAATGAGGATAAGATAGAAGAAGAAAATATCCTTTTAATATTTTTTTCTTGTGAAACATGAAACTGAAAAGTGAATGTATTGATTGTAAAAATCTCTGTTGGTTTTTCTGTTTATGAGATGCTAATTTTCTTTAAGCTCTTTCAGGAATCTTATGGCTTCCTTTTAGAATACTAACAATCTCTATTTTTGATCACATACACATTGAAACACCAAAATGTATGTTTGTATCTATACATACACACACACATACATATATATATAATATATTTTTTTAATTGAATGCTTATGCTTACAAATTTTTACTCAAACATGTGGAGAAACTCCGGAATTTTTGGAGTAGTTAGCATCTTTATGTATATATTAATGCTATTTTAGAAATTAGTTTGCTTTTATAATAGCTCTTACATGCTATCAATAGTTTAACTTTCCTGTTTACAAATAACTTTTTTTTTTCTGTGTGTGTATGTGAACTGCATTATAGCATTTTGAGATATAAAACTGAAATTGGCCTGTTGTTATACTTTACTAAGAGACAAAATTGTACTAATGCGCATTCCCATTTTTAAATGTTATTGAGCATTTATCTCATATTTAACCCATGTGTAGCCAGACAAATAGATAAATATGATTGAAAGAATAAAAATTATTTTAGTGAATTAAGGGTATTCTTATTGAAAAAAAGAATATTTTAATAAGAGAGAAAGGGTTTGGTTTGGAGCATTTCAGTCATGTATTCCCTCTCTGAGGTAGGTGTAAGTAATACAGCTTAATATCCTCTTTTTTTTGGGGTGATGTTATTTCCCTTTTGATTAAAAAAAAAATCTTTATTGTTCTGTTTAACCTTTTTTTTAAATATATACATGTACTCAAAAAAATTGTTAGTTATTTTTCTTTAACACCAGTTTACTAGAGCAATTGAGAACACAGTTTTCAAAAGCCCAAGCCTCTAATGACACTGCATGGAACAGCTCTGTGTTACGAGTATTGTTTAAAAATGAAACTTTTGCAAGGTAGTATTAATTGATTGTAAATTCATTTCAGTTTTATGATAAATAAAAACAGTACTTTTCCATTATACCAACCTGTCGCCAACCAGCGAAATGCAACTCGTGGTAAGAAAAAGCCGTTCTCATATGCTTGTGGAGACCAGCTTTTTATCTGTAGAACATCTACTTACAAATCACAGACGCAACCCCTGCACCATAATGTTATTAACAAAACAACTCTTCTTAGGTATATCTAAGAAGTAGACAGAAATGTGTATGATAAAGGAAATTTAAATATTTTGTAATGATTTTTTATCTGATTTAGCTCTGTATACTTCTTACATACAATTTTTCATGCAAATGAAAGTCTTGCATGAAAGAAATAATGTTGTATGCGACCGAATGTAGATATGTATTTTGAAAAAAATTACATGTGATGTGAAAAATCAGCATAATATTTTAATCTTCTCTTCCTTCGTTTTTTTTTTTTTTAAATTAAACTTTAGAATGTCGTTTTCAAAAGTTGAAATATGGTATAAAAATTGAGTATTTTCTTGTATTACTTTTATTTAATTGGCAACTTTTTATGTAACATTAATGACAGGTTGGCATAGTAGGAAAGTACCATAAAAACTGTCTGTAACTTTAGTGAGATAATTTTATCTGCATATGTGCTTAATGCTAAAAAGGTGCTTTAAAAATTTGGGTTTGATAGAAATGCTGCCCTACTATATCTGTGAGCTGAGGAGGGTACTTGCCTTCCATATGCTAGTCCTTTAATACTCCAGACAATTATGTAATATCACAAACATTTATAAGTTCTTGGGGATATTTAGTATGACATTCAGGGGGCACAATATAAAAATTTCCCGTTTGTTCATTACTCTCATTATGAGCCTGCAAAGAGAAATTGGTTTTGAATTTACATTTAATTCATAAAATTTCAAAAAATTAAAAGTAATAAGAATTTTTTAACTTGTTTTTAAATGAAATGTTCTCATTCCATCCAAGCTTCAAAAACATAGCAGTAATAGCCTTTCAACAAGCAAGCTCATTATTATCTTGCATGAATTTTGAAATCTTTTCTCTCATTCCATCCTGTGTGTTTATGTTTATTATTAAATATATAATATTACTTTTTTAAAATTTTCAGTATCCGAGTAGACAATTTTTTTTAATGTTTGAATTGCATGAATATATTTTAAACAATTTTAAGCTAAATTTCAATTGTTTTTTAATTTTCTTGTAATTGTTTTTGTAGATTAGTTATTTTTAAGAGTAAAAGAAATTTTGTCTGAAGAACATTTTAGGGTCAAGAAAAAGACAAAACTTTCATTCAAAAACTCTTTAAATGTACTGTTAAGACATTACAGTTGCATAGTATGGTATAAAATACTTTTGTGTAGCTGGAGTGAACATTTTGGTATGAAGTTACTGTAATTAGACATGCACATCTCTTAAATAGTTGCTAAGCAATTAATTAATTGTAGGTCACTGTTTATTCGTGCTGGACCCAGTAATTAAAAAAATTATTATTATTATTATCATATTTATGAATTAAAAAAATTATAACAAATATTTAAAATTTAAAAATTAATTTTATTAGATAGGCTAAATATATCAGACTTTAAAGATTTTGTTGCTTCATTCTTTTATTTCACACATAGCTAACTCTGTCACCGATCAATGGATCAAAAATATTTAAATTTTTTTTTCTGGTTTTTATAAATGCCATGAAATAAGTGGGCAAGAAGTAACATAAAACTCAGATGAGTATTGCAGTCTTGATGTATAAAATTAATATGTTGATTTAAAATAATATAAATGTAAGTTGTACATGTATTTTGGTTCACTCTTATACAACCTTCAACCATTTGGAAAATCCTGTACATATTTGCTATGCCCATTGTGAATTTATTTGTTAATGCTGTCTCATATTTAAGAACTGTTTTTTTTTTCTAGTTAGTTGAACATGTTTTTATTTTAAATCCACTCTTTTATATTTAAAAATAAATTAGATAAATTTACAGCAAAGAAAATTAAGGTTTTTCCATCTTTGTATTTGGCTTTTTAAAATATTTTATTTGTGTACTTTATATGTTATTTTTTATTCCTGCAATAGGAAATATAAAGTGAGGATTGAGAAATTTCTTAAAGATTTACTTGATGAAGGAGAAGAATTTATTGTGTATCATCCAACTCATACTAATAGTGAACAGGTATGGACTCTTTAATGAAATAATTATTAAAATTTAAATTTTATTAATTTTATGTATATATATTGTATTTTAATATGTTTTAGGAATTTGAAGATAATCATCAGGCATTTCACATTGACAAAGTAAAAGATGGATCGTTTGATGATTCAGAAATTTTGCAGAAAGTACCTTTGTATCCTTTTTTTTTTTTGCTTCTCATAACCTTTACATGTCTGGTGGCTATAATCCCCCACTTTGAGATTCCAAAATTTGGTACTGAGTTATCACACTGTGAAAGGAAGAGAAGATAAATTCTACATTCATTTATTTAAATCAGAACAATAGTTACTGAAATATTAGTGCTTCTTCCAGTTTGAAGAAACCATTGTTTTGCCAAAAGAACTTTTGTTTTAAGTATACCATAGTTAAAATGAGCATGTGTATATGACATTTTGTTTATTTCCTCATCAGTAGCCTATTAGCTTAATTATTTTCATAACTCTGCATTTAGAATTAAATATTTTGATGATTATCTTGCAATCATTTTATTAAAAGAAGTGTGAAATTAGGAGCAATTTCATTTAAATATATTCAAGGTACTTTTCATTTGAATAAAACTGTAAATGATAATATATATTGAAAGATGACATTTTATTAACTTTATTTTGAAAAAAATTGACTGGTGTATTGTTAATACTTCTCCACTCTAATTTAGAAATTTTTGAGTTTCAGTGACTGTTTTTGTCAAATATTTGAGGTTCCATGCGCTAATTTCAGGGTCCCCCCCCCCCATACGCACACACTAATTTGGAAATGTAAAGAATGTATTATTCAATCTTTTCCTTTTTTCTTATAAATGTAGTGTGTTTTATTTATAAAAGGGCAAAAAATTCCTCTCTTTCCCCTCTACTCCAAGCTCATAATATTAAACACGGCAATGCTAGCCTTACATAAAGCTCTTCAGGAGGCAAATTAATCAGTTTCAAAAGTATTAAATTGTTTGTTGAAAGGGAGTTCTGAATTTTCTGTCCCCCCCCCCTCACCACACCCACCCACATACACACTTATTTACATTGAAAAGCTAAAAATGTATATGTATGTATGCATGCATGTATGTGTTTATACAAAATATTGCTGCAGTTTTGGGTTATGAGTAACGAATATGATGTGTAAGTTGTAAAATTAAATTTTGATATGTTTGGTTTATATGCCAGTGAAACATTTACAAGGGATGTTATTTTGTTTCCTTGTATTCAGAAAACATAATTGTGGCATTTTTTTTTCTTCTTTTAAATTGTTGCAGAATGACTTTTCATGGGGGGAGGGGGTAAACATACTAAGATGGTGTTTCACATATGTCATTTTGGATTTCACATTAAATAATATATTTTTTTTTAATCATAGGAAAAATTTATTCAGTATATTCTATGATATATACATTCTATGATTTATTTGTTTTTAATACTAATTTCCGTACCTTTTGGTACTTGATGCTGATTTTGGTATTTTCTACCTGTTACTTTAACTTTCATATTTTGACAAAACTCTGGCAGTTTGAGTAACAGGTACAAGGCTACTGACATTTTGCAGCAATCCCAAGTACTACCACTTGGCATCGCTGCAAAATGGCAGTTCTTTAAGACTAAGTTGGTAGATGAGAAGTTTCTGAGATGATTGAGCAATTTAATTTTTTTATTTTTTATTTTAGGTTGATGAATAAATAATTGTACTCCTAATTAAGTAATAAAGTCAGTACATACACAAAAAGTAAAATATAGTACACAGAATGCCCAGGTTTTAGTATAAGAAAGTCATCAAGGACTTTCAAAAACTGCTTTTAAAAGAAATTTGAGCATATATGCAGAATACAGGGTCATTGGAATCCCTCATTCTATAGTGAATTAGTTCATGAAACAGAATGAATGAATTAGTTCATGAAACAGAAACTAATTCATTCATAGTTTGTGTAATTTCAAGCTTATTAGAGCAAACCAACCATAACTACCTTAAATTATTTCCTGCTGCCTATATTATTCAAGTAGTGTTACCAAATGTATAACAAGATTTTGCATTTAGTAAACATTTTCCATTTTCTTATGAGAAAGTTTTTTGTTACATTCATTTCATTTATTTTTTTCATTATTAAAAACCATTTTTAATATGCAGTTGGAACGGGGACAGAAGAAATTTTTTTTTCCCAAAAGGCCAACCTCAAAACTTGAAATTCTATGTTTGGCATTTTTGGGGGTATGACTAACTATAGGTTTATAGTTTAAAATCAAAATAATATTAAGAAAGCTTTCATATATTAAATAAGCTTATCATATAAAGTTTTGGTACATAGTATTGTAAATTTGGTAATTTTTCTCAAAAATTAACATATTTTTCCAAGAAATACAGGGTCTGGGTTTCTAATTAAAGATGTTTTTGTATGTTTATCAAATAGTTGTGTTCAAACTCCAAGTTTGTCTCCAAAATTATAAGAAAGTTCATAAAATATGAGGTTTGAAGTCAATTTCATGATTTTTTCAGTTATACCTTTAACTTCAATTTTACCATGAAATTTAGTTATTATTGTCAGCTACAAGAGATAATGTCAAAAGTTTTCTTAATATAAGTTTGATTACTTTATTATTATTATTTTAATATCCCCTTAGGCACTCTCATAATGGGATAAAGATTTGTCTTGTTTATATAGCTCTCGCTAGATGCTTCCAGCCCCCCCCCTCCCCCCAACACACACACCTTTTTTTTAAAAAAATTAGGATTAAACTATTAGAACCTATTTTTTCTCAATTAATTAAACTAAAATTTAATTTTTAAAATATTTTTTAAGTATTGGAAGTAAGTTTTGTTTTGCATAATATATACTGATTATAATTTTATCATTACTACTTAAAATTATTGCTAAATTTAATTATTTTAACTGTAATCACAATTAAAAAATTTCCTGTATTTAAAATTGCCTGTTAAGTTCAACTTTTATACCTTTTTTGAATGAAAATCCTTCTCCTTTTTTTGTTCCTGAAAAAACACAATTTTTCAGCAAAAATAAGAAAGACTCGAAGAGACTTTTTTTGAAAGAAAAATATTTAACATGTAAAAATATATATTATTGTAGAAAAATATTTTGTGGAAATATGTCATACTATTCAAAGAAGAAGGATATCATTTTATACGTATATAATCAAAAAGGCTTTTTTAAAACATGATAACTTCAAGCGTTGTTTCTGTACCTTTTTTTTCTCCTTTTCCTTAATTTTGTTTTAGTTACTCAGCAACTTATGAAGACACTCTAAAACATAATATTGATGAGACTGAAGAAAAAAATAAAGAAGAAAAGTATGTATAATTCAAATACTTATTAATCATAATTTTACAGTGTTTTTTATTTTATTATGTAATATTAGTATAATATTCATATATAATTCTAGTGCTTTGTCTGTAAAAAGCAAATTATGCATTAAAAGCTGTTAAACTCACCTTTGAGAGAAGAGGGTTTTTATTGCATTTTCATAAGGGAAGGTGCATAAAGTTGCAGGATTTATCTACATATTTGGCAAATGGAGGATTTAATCTTTCACTGAACTTTATATAAATATGTCTAGAAATAGCTCAATTTTTTTTAAAATTATGACCTTTGATTAAAATTGTGTTTGTCAATCTTTTATGTATTGAAAAATACCATTATATTTAATTTTCTTCCTGTATGTGTGAGGAAATGTTGTTAATTTGATGAAATTAAGTTTATTTATTTTACTTATGTGTCTAACAATGTATATGCACATACATATTCATACACAGTTCTTACTTTCTTCAATAAAAATACTTTTAATTGATTAGTTTTTTCTTTCTTTTAGTATAAATGTATTATTCCGTTAGCTATAGTATAATTTAGTGATTACTCTTAAAATCACTTACTCATAAATTGTTTTTACCTTTAATATAATGGTCAGGCTGATAGAAGCTAATTAATGTGTCATGGTTTGATATAAAATATAGCTGTGTTATTGAATGTATAATATGCATTATCTATTATTTTTTTTTAATGCAGGCCTTCAATGCTGACATGTTTCAACTGCCTTGGTAATCATCATATGAAACAGTGCCCTGAAAAATTAGATAGGGCCAGAATTAATGCCAATAAGAATGAAATTTTGTTGTCAGGCAATTCTATGTATGTTTTTATAGTAATTTATATATTTCTGCATTTTTCTTTTATCTCTTTACATCTTTTACACTTTGTAACATTTTTCCTCTCTTTTGCAGACGATATCACATTGGAGAACAAAATAATAGCTTAAAACCTGGAAAACTGAGGTAATGAACTTACATTTAGAACAATTCTACAAGAATTTTGATTTGCAAAATTAAAAACTATGATTACTTTTAGTTAAAGAATCTTTTTAGTTTAGAGCTAAAGAATGATACTCTTTTGAAGTGACAATGAATATTTTACCTTATTTAACAAATATCCATAAAAAAAAAAAATTTTAAATAAAAAATTATAAATTAACATTGAAAAGAATTTGACTTTTAACTGGAAAAAAAGAAACCATAATCACAGTGTAAAATATTTACTTAAACATTTCTTACTTTCCTGGAATAATATCATGCTTTTGTTCAGAATTTCAAATCAAATGCTTTAAAGTAATTGCTGTAACTAGGAACATTTCATAGAATCTAGATAATCTCTGTCATGATGCTTATGTTTGTCTCACATTCATGTAAAGGCTAAATTTCTGAGTCATTTATTTGGAATTTAATTATAGCTTTGAAAATAAGTAGAGAGATGCATGCTAAAGTTCTGTATACAGCTTTATTGATTGGGTATATAACTTTAACAAGATGCTCCCCATTTATGTGTATATGTGTGTGAGTGTATATATATATATATATATATATATATTCTGTATGCATGTAGATATGTTAAAAATTTTTTTTTTTTCATTTAATGAGTATTTGGTAGATAGACTTAAGGTTTTGTAATACTGATCAGTTGGAAGCATGCTTTTAACCTCATATTAATGATTAACTTTCTGAATAGATTTTAAGACTATACCTCGCATTTTCTTTTAGTGATAATTTACGAAATGCTTTGGGATTGAAAATGAACCAATTGCCACAATTTATTTATCATATGCGTGTTATTGGTTATCCTCCTGGTTGGATGAATGAAGCTGTATTTGAACAATCTGGACTATCATTGTATGATTCTGATGGAAAAGGTAGGTTTTCAAGTATTGTTGATGTACATATGTATTGATTTTACACTGTTATGAAAAAAAGTTGTGATATATTTTCATGTTTAAGCATTCTGCATATAAAAAGTTTTTGGTCTGACTTGCTTCATTCTGTATTTTTAACTCTTTCTTTAGCTGTGATGGATGAGCATTCAATGCCTTCATCATCTGCAACAACTTCATCATCTGGAAGTAAGTACTTTTCCTAAATGTACAATTTTCTTTCTTGCAAATTTTTCCAGCATCTTCTGAACAGATATGCTTTTAATACTTTTTAGCATTACTTTTATCTATAACTGAGTAAAAAAATAATACCTCTTTCTATGTATTCTCTTGGCGTTATTGAGTATCATCGAGATATTGTAAATGTTAAAAAGTGTCATAAAATAATTAAAAGGTGACCATACCCCTGGGAAAATTAGGAAATTCAGTTTTATGTCATGGTTTTTTTTGTTTTTTTTTTTTTTTTGGGGGGGGGGGGGGGGAGTTGTTTTCAGATAAGCAGACAATATTTTTTAAAATTTAGTAAATTAAATTTTAAATAATGCTAAAAACATAAATTTAAATCTTCCAAGGACATATATTGTTTGTACTTGTTTTAAAAGTTATCTATTTAAGCTTACTGATTTTTTTACAGTGCTTTGATATAGATATTTTCTAAAAAAAGAAAATAATTTTCTTTTAAATATCCTATAATGTTATAGTTGTAGAATAAGGTTGTTTGTTGTGGTGACTGTAGTTATCTATAAAAATTTGTAAATTTATCTTGTTCTTAAAACATCATGTCAATCATCTAACAATCTGCAAAATTATGTTTGCTGAATCAGGTAGATACTAGGCACTATTGTTCCGTTGACCTTCCGGCACAGAGTTTAGTTGTTCAAAGTTAAATTCTTCTGAATCAGTCTCCATTATTTAATAGTTCTTTTTTAATAATAACTTTATATTATTATGAATGAACGTTATTTTATTTTCTACTTATTATTGCAGCCTTGTATGATGGTTCAAAGTTTATAGACTTCCCAGGTTTTAACTCCTCTGTCCCTGATGGATTCATAGATGTGAGTAATGTAAATTTCTTGTGTAAAAGTCTCTTTAAAAGGAGGATTTCTTTTAAAAGAACCTGTCTTAAGGTCATGAAATGCTTTCTGTAAGTCTTGTCACTTTATGTTCTAAAATCATACTGGATCTCTACGAATTTTACCATTTAACAGCAAAACTGCCCATCTAAGCGAAAGAAAGTATTACATTTTCCTTAGTATATTTATTCTTAAATGTTTTTTAATATATATATATATATATATATATAAATAAGAATAAGATGAAAGAGAAAACCAGTAATAGCTCTAAAGCTACTTGAAGCCAGGAACATCCAACATGTAAAGAAAAGTATGAATAAGGTTTTTGACAGCATTTCTTCATCAGCGGTGTCAATACTGTCTAAAAACCAATGGATTGTTTCTGATGAGTATGATCTATTAAATAAACACACTCAGACACCGTACAATCCATTATTAACAGAAGAATTGAATAATAATTGAATTAAGTTTGAATAAAAGTACTTAACCAAAGAACACCAAGCCTGGCGCTAGTCAGAGTGGAAGTTAAGAACTTGTAACCGCAAGATGACTGACGTCATAAAACTTGCAACCATTGAGGTAGTGGATACTCAGTTACAGACTTACTTAGGTTACCATATTTTAAGACTATTATTCCTTTATTTATTTAGTTTTTATTATTGTTACTACTATGAGTTATTTTTATTTTTATTTTATTTTACTTTTTTATTTTTGTTTTTAGTAGTTATTATTTTTATTTTAACCTATTGTTATGTTTAACTTATTAATGCAACAGAACAAACTATTCATTAAAACAAAAACAACCAATTATGTTTTTGGATAGACTTACTGGGTAATTATTACGAGTTAGCACAGCTTTCAAGTCTATAATATGCTTAATCCTATTGTCTTTAGAACATAGCCTATTTATACGAACTAACTGATTTACAATAATGTTATTAAAAACAGATTTATGTAAACAGGTTAGATAATTTTGAAATTTAACAATATTAAAATTATAGTCAGATCTTTTGTCGTATAAGTCAAAAGTAAATTTATTGTTAGTACTTAATTTAATATTAATATCTAGAAAGTTTACATTAATATTATCATGGCTACTTTTAATTAGTTCCAAATTAGGAGGGTAAAAATTTAAGTCTATAGGGTTATTACTTTTATTAATTACTATTATATCATCTATATATCTAAATATATTGTAATTGCTATTTTCTATATTATTAATTTCAAAATAATATAAGTATAAATTAGCTAGCATACTTGAAGCATTACCACCTTGTGGTACACCTTTGGACTGTAAGTATATACTATTATTATGAACTATGTAATTATGTTTAGTTACTAATTCTAGGAGCCTATTGAAACGAGTTAGTTTAATTTCGTTGTTTAAGTATTGAATATTATTTTGTACTAACATTATGATTATTCTATTTAAATCAATTATATCAATATTATTAAATAGATCTTTAAAATCATAAGTTACAATATATTTACAGTTATCTAATGCTTGTAGATTTCTAATTAGACTATAGCTATTATCAATTATACCACAAACACCAGATGTTATATTTTTATAGATTAATTTAAGGTATTTTAATAATAATTTACTTGCTTTTGTAGCATAAGTTATATATATATATATATATATATATATATATATTTTTTTGATAACATTTGGATAATCTCTAGTTTTATGAATTTGTATTGCTCATTTGCTTTTAAAGGTTTTTTCTTTCTTTTGGGATATTAGGAACATGATAAGCTTTTTTTTTTTTTGTTTGTTCATAAAATTATTAGCCATTTCATGCAGTCAGTGCAGATTTTTATCAAGTGTTAAATTTATAGCATTTTTAAATCTTTAATTTTCATAACATAAATGATAGTTATTTAAAAAATAAGTAAATATGTGTTTCCTTGATAAAATTGCTTAAAATATTGTCTTAGAATTAGTCTTAAATGCAAAAACAGGCATCTAGCATATCCAACTGCCGAGGATTCACCTGCATTACAAACTCCTCAATTGATTTGAAGCACAACTAGAGAAGAAATAGAATTTCTCTAAATTTTTTAATGGTGATAACAATTTCCATTCCTATTGTCATTCGAACTTTTGACAGAAAATTAAGGCTTATTTTACAGTTTGTAGGGCAAAATTTACATTATGTATCAAAATCATTATTTAAACTAGTAATATTAATGCATTTTGTAGCAGTAAGTTTTACATTGAAGAATTTTTTAAATGTATTTATTTGACAGGAATGGAAAACTTTGAATATGCCTCCTATTCAACCACATCAACTACTAAAAGAAGCACTGAAGTCTCCCAATATAATTGTAAGTAACATGCTATTGTTTGCAAGGATACATTTCTAAGGATTATTTATATATTTTTTATATGCATGTATCAAAACACTTCCTTTGCTCTCCTATATATGTATATATATGGAGACACTATGCGTAATACCATCTTTTTAGGCATATATTATGCCATAAGTGTGGTATGTAACAAGTATGAGAATAGTGTATATTCTGTATTCAAATTAGCATTTGAATTTTATTCATTCCTTCTTCCTTTTTTTGGCACTCTTTAAGCTGTTTGTACTAATTTCCAGTAGCATATGATGCCACAAAAAAGGTTTACATGTTTACTGTAATTTGGAAATAAGAGAGTTTATACTAAAAATTCTTGTGAAATAAAGTTAAGTTTTTACATACATATTTTAATTTATCAAGATGACAGAGAAATATTGTGTTTAATCAGATGTGAAATGATTTGTTGGTCTTGGCAACTATTGTTTTTAAAAGTTTATCATCTCCTTTTCTAGTAACATTCAAAGGAAATATTCGAAACTGCTGATAATTTCTTAAAAATATGGCACATTTCTTTTATATTCATGTTATATAACTGAATGGACAATGAGAAAGTTTCTCTCTTAACTTGTTTATTGAGAGGTGTTTTTAATTTAAAGCTTTTTTATGTAATTTTAAGCATTTATCAAAGATTTTCTTTTCCTATAATCTCCATCCTTTCTTATACACTCATAAAAAAGGGAGTAGGATATTTTCAGTGCCAGTAATCTTTAGCTATTAT
This sequence comes from Dolomedes plantarius, assembly GCA_907164885.2. Lineage (NCBI taxonomy): Eukaryota > Metazoa > Arthropoda > Arachnida > Araneae > Dolomedidae > Dolomedes > Dolomedes plantarius. Next base: position 88,505,301 of record OU015496.1, on the reverse strand, counting down.
TCTGAATTCAATTGCTAAACTAGTAGTCAATTAGATCTTAATTTTATTACAGTATTTGTATTCTGCTCAAATATTCTTCACCCTATTATTTAAATTTTTGAGGAAGAATATTCTTTTATTTTATCAAGAGCATATTTTACATATAAAATGTAATCTTAGTCATCAACTAATGTCTACACTTCAAAATATATTTTAAACTATCACTATCTAGATTTTCAGCCTTTTTTAAGTTAGAAGATATAAATTTAAATGTTTTAAAGTGTTTGGATTGATTTTAAAGGTATTGAAAATTTTAAAAAAAAATCTAATACCTTACATCTTTAAAACAACTTTGAATTAAAGTACAGATCATCAGTCTCTATGTCAGGGGTTTCCCAACCTGTGTGTCATGACATATTTTCTGGGGGTTCGCTATGGTTTTATTCAGCATAGGCTTAGGCATAATTAACTTTAGAGGCTCCTGGGAGCTAGAGCTCCATATCCTCTGAATTCAACGTGGAATGTATCATGATTACTGTTCTCTAAAATTGATTATAATATTACTACTGAGAGTGTGTGTGAAGAAAGAAAAAAAAGAAAGAAGAAGAAAAAAAGTGAAATTAAATTTTAAAAAGTTTTAACAGTTTAGGTAGTAGGTAATGAAGGAAAACCCTGGGGGTATTGAGAAAAGATTAATAAATGGTTTTATTTGATCAAAGCAAATTTTTAGCAAATTTCACCCAAAAATTTTGCAGTTTTTATATACCATGAAACACTAAGGCAGTGATGTTTTTCAAAAAAGAAAAGGTCTCATTCAAAGCACAAACTCATTTCATTAGTAATCCACCATCTTAATTTTGGCAGTAAATGAAAATTGCATTTCCTTAGTACATACAGTACACAAATTTTAAGTGTAATTTTGTCTTTCATCAGTCTGCAATGTCACTTTTGACATTAATATGGTAGTTTCTCCAACAGAATAAAGGTATTTTATTGAGGTAAGAGTTTTCTAGGTGGAAGAGTTACTCTAGTTCTCAACCCATAGAAGTGTGCAGACCACTAAGCCAGCAAATGAACCATGGATAGACCCCCCCCCCCATCTGACTCGAGGTGGGGACCTTTTGGGGGGGGAGGGTATAGAATATTCCTCAGGCAAAAGGGATACAGGATTAATGTAATCACATTCGAACTATCATATTCTAATAATAAAATAATTATGTTAAACTTTTAAGAAATTTTAATTCAACACCTGATAGTCATCGGATGTATTCGATCCATCTAGTTCAGCGAACATTGCTTTCAAAATCCCATTTATTTGGCAACTTTTTTATATGTGGTGCCAGGCCACTTCCGAGGCTCTCGTGGACCACCGGTTGGGAACCACTGCTCTAGAAGGAGTGTGTGTGTGGGGGGGGGCAGGATGTGTGGAAACCATTGCAGGGCATTGCAACTCAAAAATGGTTTTAAAACATTGCCTTAAAAATTTTCTAATTCAGAAAATTTTTAAGTTAAAAATTCAGAGTAATTTTTTGCCATAGTACTCAATTTAGAAATGCATATTGTTAGGGGTGGGACAATATGTAAGATGATGTCAGATTTTGAAAGATAAATGAATAAAACACTGAACTTGTAATCAAATTTGAAGGGTCCAGGGGTAAAACCACTTTATTCCAAAAACTTCATTTTGAGAAAAAGGAATTTGAAAGTTGGAGTAAAGTGGTTTTTCCCCAGATATGAATACACATGGTGTTAGTACTCCTTGAAAGTTACAAGATGACACTGCTAACTCATTTTCATAAAAATGGCTGTAAAGTGGTTTTACCCCTGGACCCTTCATTTTGAATCAACATTAATACTGAAGAAAAAAAAAAATTCTTATCAAAACCATATAGAGTATGTGCATTAGCATGTTGATACCAGTGTTGAAAATTTCTTGATCCATTAAAAAAATGTATCTTTTCATTTTTGTATATAAATATTTAACTGGGATTGCTAGCTGTGTATAAATTGTTGTAAATAGAAAAAAAAAATCTGTATCTAAGCCTTTAGTATTTTGTACGTATGGAATATCTCATCTTCAAAATATTATTGGTTAATTGTTAAAAAGAAAGTATTAGATATATTTTAAATAACTTTTGGACCTATAAAAACTAAAACTGTTTTTCATTTTCAGTTTAAATTGTTTATTTAAAAATCAGGGAGTGATAACTAAGAATTTTGAGAACTTTTATAATATTTTAGTCAATGATTACATTTTCTGCATACTAATGTAATTTAATTTTTCATCTAGAATTTGTGTTCAATAATTTGATTGAACTAAAATTGTTAAGCTGAAACTATAAAAACTGCAGATTTTTGTGTGTTAGGAAAACAGCATTTAATTAAGGTAGTCATGAATTAACCATCCAACCTCGATTTCCCACATTATTCTGATTGATATGTTTATACATAATATTTGTACTTGTGAGCTTAAGTTAAAAACAGGAAGGCACACGATTTTTTACAAAACTCAGTCATTGAATGTTGTAAGTAAAGTTTGGTATTAACTTTTTTTTAAAATAAAATTTCTAAAAGCATATGACTTGTGATAAAATACTTAAAAATAGATATTTCCTGTATTCATCTTGAAAAGTTTATTAACATGTGTGATATATAGAATCAAATAAGGCCATTCCCATCATTCCAGATACATGAGGTTACAGGATTTTAGTTACCTGGTATCCTTCAATTAGAATAAAATGATAACTTTCTTAGTAGTTTAAGATTATTTATTAAAAAAAATTCTTTAACACCAGGGCTTAGGAACAAAAATTTTGAATGTACTAGTTCTATTTGGTTTACATTGTAACAGTTTTGAAGTTTTATCAAACTAAATTTATACAACAGTAAAATTATTTTTCATCTTTCTTCATTTTTAATGCTTTTAAAAATACTTAATGCTATGGTTTTTTAACTTCAAATATGTGTATTTTTTTATGTATTGTCATAGTTGAAATTGTAGATAATACTTTTATAAATTATTCTAAAAATATAAATTGTGATCTTCTTTTTATCAGATTAATAATAATATCAATAAGAGGAAGCAAATTCTATGCAATAATGATATAGATTCAAAAAAACTCAAAAATGGTGAGCAAACTTTTTATTTTAATATTTTGACTTTTTACAAAGATTAAAATTTTTTTTTCACTAAAATTTAATATACTTCTTTCTATCAGTAGCAGAAAAGCCTTCCAGTCCCCTTTCAAAAGTGAAAGTTACTGAAAATGATTGTACCAGCCCTGAACATCGTGGAAAAACATGTGATTTCAAAACTCCTGACTCTAAACAGGCAAATAAGCGCCATAGTATGTCTATATCCATGTCTCCTGGAACACCAGTTTTAGAACAAGGCAATCCATACCATAAACTTCCTGGGGCAAATAAATTTGCTCAAGGAATTACCGAACACTTACCTTTTGAAAATCTGGCTGATTCTGTAGGAACATTTGAAAAAATGCGTGAAGTAATAAGTTCTGTTCAGAAAAAGCTTAATGATTTTAAGAAAAGTTGATGATGATAACTATTAAGTACATTGCACATTTATGTAAACTTTTGTTATGTTTCAAAATTCTTGGACTTTTTAAAAACACAAAGGAAATTCCTTTAAAGATTTTATTAAATTTTTGTTGTATGGAATTTTAACTCTCATACTAAGCATGATCACTATATGTAAGCTCCCACACTGTATCCATTTCATTCAAATTTTAAAGAGTACAAAGAATCAAAACATTTATACTGTATCCTGCCATTGTCCTTTTGTAGCTTCTGAAAAACTTTTTCAACTTTATAGCATCACATTTTAGTATTTGTTTAGATTTTATTTCTGTTGATTCATTGAATATTCCATGACAGTTTTTTTTTTTTTTTTTGTAAAAATCAATCAATCTTTGAACACATTTCAGATTTGTTTCCAAATTTGTTTTTAAATAGTGAAACAGATGTAATGTACAATTATGGATCACACACATTTTTTTTGTTTCACAAAATTATGTATAATGTTCTTTGTCTCATTGAATGATAACAATGAACGTATAGCTCTATCATAAAGCATTAGCATTCACTGCTGACTGCCCGCCCCACCTTTTTAAATAAAGTCTGTATATAAAATCATAGCAGTTGATTCCATTTGACATAGTATATTTGATGGGATTAGTTATTTATTGTGTAGGTTTGATTCACGTACTGAAATTAAAAATGGCATTTACTCTCAGACATAGTTTATATATTTCAATTTGATTTTTGACTTATTTCAGTAGACCAAGAAATGTTGTGCCTGTAAGTGATTAAATTTTTCAAATGCCTCTCATATATTATAAAGCAATCATTTATTTACAATTAATTACATTTAAAAATAGCATTTGTATACAATATGCTTTGTATAGAATGACCAGTAGTTATATATAGAATGATAATTAATTACTCCTCATTTTTAAGATTCGCTCTACAAGCATTTTGGGTGTAATAGCTATTGTAAATGCAAGAGTTGTTGAATTTGAGGGTTTCTTTTCTCAGGTATTTAATATTTGTTTGCAAATAAACTTTCCTGGTCATTTCAACTGATGATCATCTTAAAGGATTTGATTTTCAAATATATTATATGAAAATTGTTTCATAGAGGAATTTTTTTTTTCTTTCTGAAATTCAAAATTAAATCTCTTTATAAGAAATAAATAATATCTCTCTCTATATATAAAATGTTTGAACTGGCGATGGTGTTATTTTGTGTGAATTTTAAGGATATTGTGGCAGATTTTTCTTTTTCAAAATATTTTAAAAGTTCTAACCTATTTAACATTTAAAAAGAAAGAGAAAGTAATAAATGGTCATTTGGTTTAAAAAAAAATCAGAGGTCAATGTATTCAGTAAATGAAAAAATAAATATATATATATTCATAAATATATATTATGGTAAGTGAGGGGTATTGTCCTGATGATGTACGGAGATTCTTTTTATTTACATTGTTGGAAACATTGTGAATTTGACCACTGCTTGAGATGTTTATTTTTAGTTTAAAGCATATAATATGGGGTTATGGTAAATAAATTTTTTTAACTTGATTAATTTTGTAATTACAAAAGTGAAGATTGTTCATTAGAAGTTCATGCTATAGTAATGTATGTTCTACTCATCTTGTTTGGGATCATCTGGAATTTGATGATTATATATATATACATATATATTCTCCTCTGAGAAAATAATTTAAGAGGCTGAGGTGGAATGGGTTTATTTTATTGTTTGTAGGATTTTATAACTTGCTTAAAGTAATTTACTTTAAAGTAATGGGTGAAGAAAAATTTATTTTTTCCTGAACAGAAAATGTTTGTATTTTTTAATCTATAGTTTATTATTTAATCTCACAGGTATTCTATCTAATCTTTTAGGAATTTATTTAATCTTATTGGAAATGTACAGTTTAGAACTTACTTTATCATAAAATTAGTGCTTTTAAATTTATATAAGGAATTAGTAGGTATAGCTTTTCTATTGCCTGAGAATATTTTATGTAAAGTATGCTGTAAAATCCTTGTAATACAAAAATCACTGCAATGGAAGGTTTTTCTCACCTGTAACTGCCTGTTGTGCAATGTCCATAATCATATGGTGTAAATGGCACTTATTCATTTTGAAAGACTTTGTATCTTGTTTTTTTTTTTTTTTTGTTGTTGTTTTTAGCTTCTTTGTTTATTAATTGTAATTTATTTTATTCATTTATATCTTCCATCTTATCTACAAGTTTATGGATCTATCTGATTCTACATGAGTATTACTCCATGAGGCTTATACTTGAGTTTTTCTTGATGTCTAGACTCATTTTTCTTGAGTATTACAGGCCTAAACTTAAGGTCAAAATTCGTTTTGCCTTCTAACTTATGGATTGCTTTTAAATGTAGTGTATATTAATGCATATTTATATTATTTTGCCAAACTTTTTCTTCTTTTTACGTATTGTAATATTATTGTACATTGTTCTGTTATAGATTCTCATATAAAGAAAGTTAATCTTATGTATCTTCTCTTACACTCTATCTTTATTATTAAAAAAAAATCTTTCTATGTTTAATTATTTCAGTAATATGTATTTGCTAGTAATATTTTAGAGATACTTAGGAGGTTTCTCTTTGTTCAGTTAGCTTTGTAATTCCCTATACTCATTATTTTCAGGTAGAAAAGATTTCTGTTACCAAAAAGATGTGTGCGTAGTAGACATCCTAATAAAATTCTATATAAATGTATTAAAATAAATATCATAATTTGAAAATGTCCATAAAAATTAATGTGTTTGTCTTCACTGTTGCTTTCAAAATAAAAAATTCTAACCTTTGCATTTTTAGTGCGTACGTCGAGGGCATGCCAAAACTGCACTTTAAGGATTTATTCATTTTCCACTTTGAAAATATTTTATGAAGTTCAAAAATATGTTCATTCACTCGTAATAAAGAAACCTAGTGATGAAATATAAAATTTGTTCTGGAAGGAGCAACACATAGTTATAACATGTAAAAGGAACTGTGATATTTATTATGTGTGGGTTAGTGATTGTTTCATTAACTTTCCTGAGATTCCACGTATTTTTCAAATCTTTTTTTTCTTTTAATGTCAAAAATTTAAAAAAAAAGTAGGTTTTATGTATTTTCCCTTTTTAGTTTAGTGTACATAAGTTAAACAAAAACAAGAGTTAATGGCAAAAGCTTCATTGCAGGCTTTACTCACAAAAATGTCCTTTTTATTTGCCACATAACCTGTCTTAATATATTACTCATAAATGCTATATGTTTCTAACGGGTCATCTGCTTATTTTACAATATATCTGTGCCCATAAAATTAATGATAAGACAGATGCTGCGTAAATTTTCTTGAACTCAGAAAAGCTGTAAAAGCCCTCCCCCCCCCCCCAAAAAAAAAAAAAATGCTTTCTCAGCAGCAAAAATAAGGCTATACATTTATAAAACTGTTATTGGCTAATAATTTTGTTCAACTGATTAAAACTGTTTTAATCTGCAACTATTTTGATTGTGCTCAGGTCAAACATTTTTCAGAAAATGAGTGATACTTTAAATCTTTGAAAGTAAAGAACTGAAAGATATATTAAAAGCTTAAAAACCTTTTGTTATAGAATTTATGAAAAGGATTAACAGGTATTTTTTTTTCTTTTCTTACAAAGAGAACATTTCCTCCTGTAGTTAACCAAAGCAATTCAATTTTTACTGATTACAATAGTATGGATGTTGAACTGCATCCTGTGATGTTGATCTGATAAGAGTTACCGGGGCACAGGGCCTAAGATTGCAACTGTTCCCTCTCAAAATTGACAAGATACCAGTTTAGGATTTGGTAGGTTCCTAGATAAGTCATTGCTGTGATACTCAGAATTCAATAATCTACTTTGTTTCTTCTTTGCAATTTTGTGTCATCCTTGCTGATTGTGTTTTGTTGGAGTGTTTGTTTACCTCTGGAGCATCTATTTTTTGGCCCTTTTCATCAAATTTAATTGCAGACTTTTTAGTCAACTTCTGTGGCTCTCTCTCCACCAACCAGAACAGTTCCCCCTCCCTCATAGCTTCTCTGGTGGGCCTGAGGTAGGGGTGCCTGGGTATTTGCTTGGATTAGTGTTGGTGGGCTGGTTGCCTGTTGCTGTCTACACTCGCTGGTGTAGAGTCGGAACGGAAGGGTTTGTAACTATGTTGGGCCCCATGTCACACATTAGAGTCTCATTTAATCTTATGTGTGCAAACAAGACTTTAAATCAAAATATTGTCCATATAAATAAAACTAATTATAGCATTAAAATTGTTAAAACTTTTTCATACAAATATAATATTTATGAATTTAATATATATTGAGTTATTTACATGCATATAAATAAATTTATGTTTACATAGTTAGTTTAAATAATTAAATAAAATTAATTGCATGTTTTAATTAAAAAAAATTATTTCTGCAAATTGTAAAATTTTTATGCCCCCCCCCCCCCCCCCCAAAAAAAAAAAGTAAAATTTTAATTTTTACATGTACTTGTTATTATAAGTACTCTACTATTGAAGAAAATGAAAGCATTAACTTTTCTTCCCATTCTTCTTTCTACATATATTGCAGGTTATTATTATTATTTTTAAAGCTATGTTTCAAGTCTACCTTTCAAAGACATTAAATTGAAGTATCTTATTCTCCTTTTTCTTCTTCTTCTTCTTGATAGTATAACTGTTCACTGTACAGCTAATTTCTAGCTCAATTTTATGTCATTTTTTTAGCTAAATATAAATTGTAATGGAGCATATAAAAATTCAGAAAGTAAAATAAATCTATCATACCATTATTCTGTTTAGCAATTTTGCTTTCTTATTTAAAAATACTATTGTCAAAAGGAAATTATACATAATTATGCATTAATGGATGATTAACAATGCAGTATTTTTATTAATTAAACATTTAAATAAAAAATGCTTGAGAAATAAATATTGAATCTAAATAAAATTGCTGTTATCTACCCTCTGAATTTTTATGGTATCAAAACTAAGTGAGAAAATAATTTTGCTATCACTAAATTATTTTCTTAGCGATTGCAAAATGTATAGGTGCAGTTAAAAATTTATAAATAATATTAAAGTCATTGTCACTGTATAATATTTTATATTTTGTCATTTCAACTAATTCTTTTAAAGTGCTATTAATCTAAAGTTGCACTCAGTGATATCTCTCATCTTCATATATTTCCATTACTCACATGACTTAAACTTCATGTTTAATTAGGAACAAAGAGTAGTTTTAAAGTAATATGGACTTCAAAAATTCTTAAGTTCTTTTGTATCTACACTAGAAGCTGAAATTATTTCCGGAGTAAAAATGTCAGATAATTTTAGATATTTTTATTTATTTTTCTGTTTAAAAAAAAGCTACATTTATGAATATATTTTTAATTTATATCAATTCTACTTTCTGAACTCTTTCCACTTCCGAACTTCAATGGATATTAAATGTGATCACTTTCGGTATTCTTTCTTTATTTGAAATGGTGAAAGATTCTTTTCTGCAGATATTCAGTTGAACATCTAGAAAAGCTGTTTTGACATTCTTGTAAATGTATACAAGGTATATCAGACTTTCCTGCTTTCATTGGACGTGATGCTTTAATTTAAAACAGTACATGTTTCAATGAAGTCTAAAATTCAGAAAAATAAAACCTCTTGTTCATGTATCTTCATTTTGTGTGTATTAAGTGTGTTTTGTGGAGAGAGAGAGAGAAAGAAAAAAAAAGCTAACTACAAATATCAGTATAAGCAAGGCAACGAAGAGAGGAGGCACTTACCATGGGTTTAGTTCAATTCCCCGTGAAAAAGTAAGATCCTTTTTAGAAAGTGATGATATTTCTCCTCTATGGTTTCTAAACAAAATTAATTGCACAAAATATTGTTCTCAAAAATTTTAATTTGGATTCTTGTTATTATTAGTCCTTGAAGTCTCCTGAAAATAATCATTCCTTGTTGTTAGCCTGTTAAATCACTATAAAGGAAATAATTTATATTGTCATTAGTCTCATTAAAAAAAATATTTCCAAACACCTCTGTTCAGATTGTTTTTGATTACCTTTAAGTCAGGGCTTGTGGCAGCCCTGTGGTACAGCGAGTTGGATTTCTGTGCTGAGGGTGCTCGGATCAAATCACAGCATTGTGCCATGAAAAATGCCTCTGTTTGTGTCGTCCCTTCACAGGGGGTAATGCTGTGTTCGACGACAAGTGCTTCTGCTTTAAAAAAAAAATAAATAAATAAAAATCAGCCTGATTTTTATGGTTGTTTGGGTGAACTGGAGCTTATCTGTATTACAGGACTCAGACCTATGTAGGCTAAGACTCAACCATTTTTACCTCTATTGTAGATAAATTGCCATATTAGTTATTCCATGCCATTTTACCTTTTGTTATATTACTTTTGGATATGGGCATATTAAATCTGTAGACTGGAAAGTCCTTCTGTGTGATCAGAGGCATTAGAAAAAGCTAGAGCCATCTAGACGTTGTCTATTAAGGGGTTCAATCAAAATTGAGGTGGCACATTAGGGTAATGTTGACTCACCTGTATGATGTTTCCAGATAAGTAGTAATCACCTAGTGATTACTACTTATCTCCAAATATCTGTGGTTAATTATGAGGATGTCTCATGACAAGTGCCTCTGCATTTAAAAAAAGAATAATAATAATATAAAGGATTACATTTGGTAAAAACTACTTAATGTGTGTGTACCTGTATATGTATAAATATATATATTGGGGGGAAAGGGTGGTCTATGAGTAAGCTCCTATAGTCAATGGCAGATTATTGCACAGGTGCAAGAAGCACACATTTCGGGCCTCTGAAAGTTAGCAGCTTCAAAAAGTGATACATTCTGTGAACCTGAAGCACAGATACCATCTTTATCTCAACAATTTTCCATTTGTTAAATGGCAAATTGCATAGTACAAGTTTTTACTATCTAATGACCCATAAAATTACCTTTTCAGCTGTGAGAAAATGTCTTCAGTAATAAATAATATTCATTAATGGTATTTAGAACAAGGGGGTCTCAACACTAAATGGCACTTGGGGCCCTCCAAATGTTTCATCTGCCACTGCCTGTAATGCAGTATATTAGTGTACTTACTTGGTCAGTAGGAGGATAGTACTTTTCTGCTAAAGCCTGTCCACTAAATCTCTCAGCAGGTGTCTTGCTAGTGTGTTAAGCGTATGGTATAATTTTTTTTAATTTCATGCTGTGCTGACTGATCTTGTTTATTGACTGTTCATGTTTATCACCTTTTTCATAGTCTTTCCCTGTATCTGAGGGTATGAGCTTTAGAAGATTACTTACATCCCTTTGTAATGTATACTTTTCTGGAGCTTGGTAGTTGAATAACTTGCTTTCATTGAACTATTTACGAAGTATTCAAAGTGGTTACTATTTTCGAATGTAACCACTTCGAAGGATATATTCTATTAGCACAGTGACAAAAATCTTTGGTTTACAGACCCTGTTCTTCCAACAATAGTGAAGGATTTTGCTGGCCTTTCCTTAAATCAAGGGTCTCTTAAAAGCTGAATAATAAGCATGTTAAAGTTTTTAAAAATCTTGATGAAATGAAAATTTTATTATTTTATTTAACATTGATTTACTAAGCTGTTGTGTAGAATTTCTTTAAGACTTTTTTCAAATGAAACAGGCTCCCAAATTTATAATAAAAAGTATTTATTGAGAACTATGGGAATAAATCCCTGCAGTAGTTTCTTCCCTTTTGATCAACTTACCATTACAAATGAGTTTGGTCCTAGTTGCTATGTTTAAAAAAGAAAAAAAGCCAGCTGATTATTGAACATCACTCATAAATCAAACTGTCAACTATTCAATCTTATAATGTCTGGTAGCACATCAGAGGGATAATGTCCCCCCCCCCCCCCCCCCAGATTTTTTAATATGAAATGTCAAGAGTTTTGAAAGATTGAAAAATATTTTTTTTAAGAAAAGTGTATTTCTGTTTTGCACTAATGCGACCGAAAGAAACTGTATAAATTCATTTACTTTTTAATTATCAAATGATGTGGTTGAGTGATAAAGATATATTTGAGTACTGTATTTGACATAGTACTTAAATTAATATAATTAGCAATTAATTAAAGTTTCCACTTAATTTTTTTTTAAATGTCACTTGATATTAATGTAGCCTTTAAATACTGGCCTAAAAAATCTGACAGGATAATGGATTCAGCACGATATTTATTTTGTAAGAGGGATCCTGGGGCTTTTCAAAGTTATGAAACCACTGCTTTAGCATATTTGCTTCATTCAATTTGCATGTGTTTTCAGAATGATAGATCCTTATATAGCTTCATTTAGTAAAATATCTTTGACCATGTAATAGTTTAAAAGAGATTTGATCTAAGTATGGTTATGGCTTTCATATCATACCATCTTTAAAAGAACCTCCCAAATATAATTAAGATGTATCTGATCTCCAATAAGAAAATTGAGTACATATATAATAAACAGGAAGAAAAAAACAGGACTAGAATTAAATAGTTTTTAGCTTTCTTTCTCAATAGGTTTCTCTTTATATATGTCAGTAGCATAAAACAGAAAAATAATTACTGAAGAAGTGTAAGATAAGTTGTGTACAGAAACTGAAAATGGAATTTTTCTCTGATTAAATTGCATTGAAGGAATCTTTTATCCTCTTGTGTCAACCATACAGACTTCCTTTTTGAACAGCTGCATAAAATTCTCCTTTGTCAAAGGATGAAGGCTTAATTCTTTTAAACTCTAGAACTGCAGAAATTTAAACTATATTTTTAGAGAGCTTTTAATGAATTACTTTCATGATATGTGCAAGTTATGGTCTAAATTACAGTTCAGTTATTTTCATCAAAGCAATCAAAACTTTTATTACATGTCTATTACACTCTACTGAAAATAGAATAAGCCCTACTAAAAATATTTAAAAAGAGTTATTTATAACTTATTTTGTGTAAGTGTAAACTTGACAGGTGTAACAAGTTTAGTGTTTTAGTAGATTTTCTTTTCTATATGTGGCAATCAATGAACATATATAGTTTTAAATTATATGACATGAATTTTAACTATTTAGTTTACATACTAGTTATATCATGCAGAATTTCACCACTGAAAACCATCGTTTTTTAATTGTTTTTAGCTATTACAGTGATCTTGTATTTAAAAATTACAGAATTTTAAAAAAATTAAGAAATTTTTTTTCTTATGGCTGATTAAAATCAAATTCAAACACTTTCACTCATAATTCATTTATGTCTTGTTTCTTACAATGCCATTGTTATTGTATGAGTGTTGTTTGCTTCCAACAGATGGGTCTGGGTTTGAACCCCAGGTAAGGCACATGGAAGTTCCTGTGTTGTCTCCTCAAAGGGAATATTGTTGGCTCATTTACTGGATGCTCCTATAATAAAGAAGTCAACAAAAATTGTGGTATGTGAGGAAAATGTTCAGGATAAATGGCTTTCACAAGGAAATTAGAATAAGTGCATTTGAAAGAGTTTTTTTTTTTTTTTTTCTAAATGTAATATAAGGAATTGTCATAGTAACAATGATGGCATTCACACAGAAATAGTTAAGAAAATTAGGCAAAAACTGTTGTGAACATAATAGTTCATATTAGTTGCTCCCTCTAAGCCAGTGGTTCCTAACTGGTGGTTCACGGACCACTGGTAGTCCAAGAAAACCCAAGAAGTGGTCTGCGAGGTCAGGAGTGATTTTTAAAAATTGGTTTCATTGTTTCAAAATGAACAATAATTTAAACAATTTTTTTTAAAGAGGTGCCGAAAAAAAATTTAGTTTTTTGTTCAAATTCTAAAAATTCCTGTATTTTTTCCACTTTTTGATGTTTTGAGTAAGAAAAAAAATCCTTGTTCTGCTTAAAAATTTCTTATATGTTTACTGTGACACGGCATCACAGCAATTTTATAGCTAGTAGAGCAAATGCAAGCTGAAAAATCTTGATAATTTCAAGTTTTCATAGGCTATGTTTGCTATTAAGTTTTCTTTTACGTTAAATTTGTTATTGTTATTAAACTTATTTGTAACTTTTTATTTAAGTTGATTATTCAGAATTTAAAACCCATTTTTGCCTGTAAAAGGATTGAGTGGGAGGTGGTTCCTGGTGAAATATTTTTTTTGACAAGTGGTTCCGGATCAACTGTTGTTTCTGATGTCGGTAACACATGAAAACTAGTCCATGAGTCTTGATTAGTCCTATACATTATATATATTAAATAGTTGAAGATAAAATGCACACAGCTCTAAAATATGTGCGCACACAGCGACACGTTCCCCACGCAACTCTGGAGTAAAAGCGGTGGCGAGATGGACAGCACCACTATACGTAGCAGTATTTTTCTGCACAGAAAGATAGGGCCACTCCCTCAAACTCAACATCAACAAAAGATTAGGAACCACTGCTCTAAGCTAATGTAGACTGAGTCTCTCTCTCTCTCTTTTTTTTTTTTTTTTGTGTATGTAGGGGGGAAGAAGGGTGTGTGTGTGTGTGTATAGGAGGGTTACCTGTATTTCCCTTATATATCTTAAGGCTGTGATACTTTCAAAGTTTCTGTGAAAAAATATTTCAGTCTGTCAAATTTTATATTACTTCCGTAGATTTTGAAAATGTTCTTAAAAGTAAATTCTAGCGGACAGTTGTCATCTGTTATACATTTTTAAAATAATACATTTGAATGAGTAAACCCTATTTAGAAAAAGTTAATTGTTCCACTGTGGAAGCTTCCAAAAAAAGTCAAGTCAATTTCTAATGTTTTCAAAGAAACTCATTTCCAACTTGCAATCATCTGATTATTTTAATTTTTTGCTCTTACATCTATATATTTAATTTTCGTTATCGTAGCATACTGCCTTATTCTCCTTCAAAATTCTGTACACACACACACACACATATATATATATAATTCTCCTTTTATGCCTTTGAAATTATATATTTCTTTGTTCAAAGAAACCAAAAAGAAATTTGTAATTTTTTAATGTACTAGCAAAAAGCTGGACCTTGAATGGACTTGATAAGTTTCCATCTAGCTAATTATTATTATTAATTTTCTTGAGTGATGCTCATAAAAGTAAGTTGTGTTTTCCAGAAATAAATCAGAAAAAGAAATAAAATGAAATGACTGTTTTCTTTTTAACTGTTAAATGGTTATTAATTATGATCAGTGGTGGGATTCAAATAAATTAACGTGTTCTATGTCCTAATGACCTAAGTATACCAAAAGGTATACTGAAAGGTAGTTTAACTATTCATGCATTGAATACTCAAATAAGATCAATAAAAGAGGTACACAAAACTAGATTTTTTTAAGAAAGAGTTTTAAAATATTAAATACCTGACAAACTATTATTGAAGATATTTCCATATTTCTGTTTGATTGGCGTCCTCACTTGCAATTTTCTTTGCTTTTACTATCAGCTGTGTGGTTTATTCTTAACCATCTTTGCACTGTACGAGTAGAATTCCATTCTTTTATGATTAGACTGATAGTCATTATGTTTGATATATTTGAAACAGTTAGACTACTTCTCTTCACTGAACATATAATGTTTATCTTTAAAAAAACCCTTTCTGCTTCTGCTGAACTTACTGCAATCGTTCTGACAATATTTTTAGCTCTTTGTACACTTTCAAGAAACTGAATAATTCTGGGAATTTTTTTCCACAAAATCTCAATACTCATTAATATGAATTTGGTAATTGAAAATTTCATTAAATACAAGCAATTGCTCTTCAGCTGCTTTCCATGGAACTAGTACTTCTTTAATATTCCAGTAATCTGGCTCTAAAAGAGTGAGAAATTGTAATTTATTACTGTCTTTAAATTGGCTACAACTTGCTTTTAAATGTGCACAATCCATTAATCTTTTTTTTTTATTCATTACAATGTCTTCTAAAAGTCTTTCCCGATAAATCGATGATTTTCTGCAAATTCTATATTTTTTAATGTTTCTGAAGTAATTTCTTCATTAATATTTTTTCTTATGGACCCTTTTCTTTTTCAAGCATTTCAAATGCTTTAATGCATTGTATCACAGCCTTTATTGTACCTGTATTTCTTGATTGCAGTGCCTTTGAAAGCAGAGAAATTTCGTTTAAAATATCAATCATCAATGCCGAATCAGTTTAAAAATATATATTTTCAAGACCCAAGTACTTTGGATTTGAAGAAACATAGTCATGTAGGGCGGGATAAGCACACCACTCAGAGCTAGAGTTGACCTTAAACTTACAGGCTGCCCCATCTTGGTCCCAAAATTCTACCAGTCTTTATAATTTCAATTTCAAGTTGTTCAGATATTCCATTTGGCTCTTATTAGATTGATGAGAATAGTATATATCTTATAAATGAATATTTTGAAATGATTCGTGCAAATGAATCCTCAACTTTTTAGAAAATTATAATAATTGGTTTGTGAGTTTCCTGAATGATCAAATATATTTTCTGATAATTTTCAGTCAATATTTCTTTTTTAATTTTCTATTTTTATGTGACTGTAATCCTATTCTCATGTCTAATCCATTTTTAATTATCTTGTATGTCTGAAAATCTTTTCATGGGCTGTAAATTGTATTCAATACTCTACAAATAATACTTAAATATTTTTTACTCATTGCAGGCCCGCCGTCAGGGTGGGGCAGGGTGGACAAAATACCCGGGGCCCGGTTAAAATAAGACGACTAAAAAAATTTATACAATGTTCAAATATTGAGGGGATGGGGCCCACTGTATTATTTTGCCCTGTGCCCTGGCTCAGCTGCCGACGGCCCTGACTCATTGTATCTACTATATTTTGTTATGCTCATATAGTAAAGTTGTTTTTACAAATGCTATGAGCCTTTCATGAAAAATGTCACATTAGAGAAGCTTGTTGTACTTCCACTCTTTTGACACATGAACTTTTTTCTCTTTTATAAAGTCATATTTTGTGCAATACTCACAACCTAACTTTTTGTTAGAAATTCGTCACTATTTTTCTTGAAAATTGTTATATTGTTGCATTGTCTGGCAGTCGGGAAGACTATTTTCGGTATTGGAGGTGTAATTATTTTCTATTTCAACAACTAATGTGCTACTTTTTTCAGGTTGGATGGGTTGTGCTTGTGACTGTGTTATACCATCCAAGACCAATTCTCATACAACATAATCAGATTTGGGTTTCTTGATGAAAAAATCTGTCAGCCTTTCAATCTTCAAGTATTTTCATCTTCTTTTCATTTTTTCAAGGGCTTATTGTCCAGGCATTATTGAATTTTTTTATCTTACCTTTTGACCACTTCAATGTTCTTCCTTCCTCCATGATGAGTGGCACTCATGTGGTTACAACCAATAGCATAACAGATGGTTCTACACCACGGTAGCCCAGTAGGGCCATCTGTTTAAAGGATTGCCATTGCTGCATAACAGAATGGACTGGCCGCCCAGTGTAGGTTAGGTTTATTTTTTTAAAAATGTTTGTCCTGTGAACGATTCAGCTGATGTTTATTAGCAAATGGTTTGCAGAACCAATACCTACATTATATATCAGTTCTACAGAACCGGTGTGAACTGGCTGAATCCTACCACTGATTATGGTCACATTACTTATGACATTCTTTATTTTACATAAATTATTTACTATTTTATATTTTGTTATCAAGTTAAGGCTTTTTTAATTACAATTTTGTTTTGATATTAAAAAATGTTTTATTCATAAGGTCCACTTTCATGTAAGTGTCTCCGTAACATAAGATTATTATGACATTAGATAAATCACTAGGAAAAACTTTACGAAGGTATGTAAAAGTTTGGATGTCAAGATTTGCAAATTGCTTGAACAAATATAAATAAAGGTTGTATGCTCAAGACAGCCTAGTGGTTAACACATTGGCTTTTGGCTCTGAGGGTGCTCAGTTTGAATCCCAACAAACACCACTGAATGCCTTTGTGTCTATGCTGGATATGGGCACAATAAATCTGTAGGCCAGAAAGTCCTTCCGAATGGTGGTAGAGGATTGAAGAAGGGTACGAACCCACCAGATGTTGCCCCTGGGGGTGCTCAGTTAAAATTGCAGTGATACTTATTGGGCAGCTAAGGTCTTTCAACCCCAAAAGACCTTAGTTCTTATGTCATGCCTTGTCTGGTGCATTGGACATTGGAAATAAAGGTTTGTATAAGCTTTGATAAATAGAAATTAAGCTTGAACAAATGTCAAATTAATGTTAAGCTTTGTAATTTGCTAAGTAAAAATAAAGTTTTACATAATAAAGTTAATTATTTTGCTTATAGAAAGTCATCAGGTATGTTAATGGTAGTTATAATGCCTGACTGATAGTTGTTCTAGAATAATGAGATAATTGTATAAATTTATAGAAATTGATTAGATATATGTAACAGTAATGAAAAATGTATCAGAGACAGTAATTTTTAAAAATATTTAATATCATTTGCTTTTAATTGCCTTCATAGAAAAATAAATTGAAGTTCCTCAAGGGACTTGAAAAACTAAATCAAGGGAGAAAGTAGTTATAAGGGTGATTTCTATTGAGAATGCTTTTGCTGAGATGACACATACTATGAAGTAAAAGTGATAATAGAAATCTTAATCCTGATAAGAACATGATGATTTATATATGTTCTAAGTACTTTTTCTTTTTGGTTGTGATCTTAATTTGACTTTGCAAAATTTCTTTATCTCTTTCCAGTTATATAAAACTTAATATTAAATATTCATTGAAGTATTAAAAAAAATTCCAAAAATTTTTTTGGCTTTTTATAATATCAATTGATGTAGCTTTAAACATATTAAATTTCAGTATGCCTAGGATTGTAAAATGTAATAAAAAATTAAAGAAATAGGATGTAAGTAAATGCTTTTTATTTTAAATAAATTGTTAGAATGTGTCAATATTGATTTCTTTGCAGTGAGGAGTAAAGAATGAGACAAAGCAAGTACCTGTTCATTTTACTTAAGGCATATTCCTAGGATTTGTCATCATTTATTCAGCTGGATAGTTTATTGGATGAAGTCACAGATTTTAAAATAAAGAAATTTATCTTTTTGAATAAAGGGATACATATATTTCGCTTCTATACTCTCTAGTTGGTCATGGGTCAGGTGATGGCCGATTGGCTAGGGCACTGGTATTCGGTCCAGAGTCTGTCAGGGGCAGCTCCAGTCCAAAGATTTGGCGAGGGCAACGTCAGCTCTTAGGGTTATATATATATACATACATATATATATATAAGAAATAAACAACAATTAAGTGCAAATTAAATCTTTCTTGGTAATAATTTCTTAATGTTTTCATTTTGATTTTGACATGTGCTTCCAAAACAAATAGGTAGTGTTTTATTTAACATGGAATTTTAAGAAAGTAACAGCAAATAAGGAAAAACTGATAAATCAAAATCACATGACTGTGGAGTCATTCTAATTTTAATAACAAAATTTTGAACTTTATTGAGAAACATCCTCTCATTTTAAATTTCAACTCATTTAGTATTAGGTCTACAATTATATAATTTTAGGCTATGAAAAAAATATATGCCAGGCTTTTTTTGGGGGGGAGCAATTGTCCCTACTGCCCCCCTCCCTGGAGCTGCTGTTGGAGTCTGTTGGTTCGAGTCCCACTGTTAACATGGATGTTTATAGGTATTCTGATTCAGCTTTAAAGTATAGGTCCTGGTCTAATTAGCTCATCTATAGCAAAAAAAATAACCGTTGGTCATATTAACTCTCTTTTTATCACAGATATTTAATCAGGATAGTATAATGAAAGAATTTAACTAATATGTTAAAAACAGAAAATGTAAAAAATTAACAAAATTTATAGCTGTAATAAATTTTTTTCATGAAGTCTAAATGGCTAAAATTAATAAAGTTGCCATAAGCAAATTAATATTCCTGTGGAAAAATAACTTTCAGAAATTTAGTTATAATGTTGACACACAATTTGAAATTAAGTTTCATGGTTAGCACATTAGATTTGGTACTGGGTGTGCTGAACAAGTACCACTGATGTTTTATTGTTATGCTTTTGTCACTATGATAATATTAAAATTTAAGATTCTTTTAATCACAGGAATTATATTTTGATTGAATAGGAAATATGCTTTTTTTGTTCAGGGCAATTCCCTCCAATTGAATCTGCGGTTGTAAAGGAGTGGTCATATTAGATTTGGGGTGGCTGCAATGCCCTCCAAGTTCTCAAATTTACCTCTGGTGGTGTGAGGTCAAGTGTTCCGGTCTCATCACTTGACTTGGTTCTAAATTATGGGACCAGCTTGTAGGGGGTAATGCTGGCCACCTATTCGGTGCCCCCTTAAATGAATGGCCAGCAGTCTCACCCTTTACTGAGAATAAATGGCGTCATAGCCAATCTTCTGGGCATTTGTAATAAAGATTTTGGGTGGGGGTGGCTTTCCAAGAATAAGTATGTTCTATGATATTTTAAGAGAGTCTTCTTGCTAGAGCTGTGTTGTATGAAAAAAGACCTTTATTGGATGATTTGGTCATGGGTAGGTCAGAAACAATCTTGTTTTCCTCATGTGTACCTCTGATGCCACAAGCCTCATTTTAGAAACATGTTAATAATTGGATTCAAGTTATTCTTGATGTTGTATGTAACCATTTCACTATAACTATTCATACGTTATTATTTTTAACCTATTTAAATTAATTCATAATTTCTATTTTTCTTTTTATGACCTACGGCACCCTAGTGGTTAGTACATTAGAATTTGGTGCTGAGGGTGCTCACTCTGAATAATGTGAAATGCCACTGAATGCCATTATGTCTTCACTCAGTATAGACACATTAAATCTGCAAGCCAGAAAAGTCCCTCTGTGTGGTTTGTAAGGAATGGGAGGGGGTCCGAGCCCCATAGATGTCACCTCTGGTGATGTTTGGTCTAAATTGTTTAGGCACCAAGGGGGCTATGTTAGCTTACCTGAATGATGCTCCCAGATAAAAAGATGCCAACAAATCATGGTATACATGTGAATGTCTTCATTGACAAGTACCCTACATTGGCAAACAACAATTTGAAATTAAGGCAATAAATATATCACAAAGAAAACTCGTGTAATCTCAAATGTGAATTTTGATATGTGGTTCTTATCTGATTTTATATGTGGGTTTGTTTTGCTTGTTTTTCTATGGTGATTTGAAACTGATGTGTAATTTTTATATGTTGTTATGACAAGTTTCATTGAGCAAAATAATTCTTGCCTTTTCAGGAGCATTGCAATCTTTGTAGAAAATCTGTATAAGATGTCAAGAATGCCTTTAACAATTGCTTTCCATGTCAAACTTATCAGATTTAAATACTAAAGATGACACTTAATATACATGTATCCTCGCTTCTTTAAAAGATTTTTTTTACTGCTTGCAAGAAACATAATTAATTTTTCTGTTCTCAGCTGATGCTAATTATCTCTTGATTAGGAAATGTGAACATTTCCAAGCATCAAGGTAAGGTGTTAAAACAGTTGTTAAAACCATAGTTTTTAAAATTTTATCAGCCCCTCATAATTAAGATATACTGGGGGACCCAAAAGTTCATAAAAACTTTAAAAATTAATAAAAAAAAGGAAGAAATTATGATAAAGAAGGGCGGTTTGCAAGAAAGGGCTCACAGGGAAATCGGAATTTTTTTTAGCATCAAAATAAAAATTAAAAAAAGTCAGTGACAGAGTCACTGGTCCAGCTTTGCGAGAACTGCTACTTCTCGTGGACGATTCAGCCGCCATATTATTCATAATGGTTTCCACCGCAGTAATGCGGCCCTCCGCCAACGAGGATCTTCCACTTCGTGGCTGATCCTCCTAATGCATGTGTATCACGGTCTTTTATTGCAATATTGATTTGCATAACTCTGTTGAATTTCTCGCATGTCAACGCCATCTACTGGTGACTTTTTAAACTTTTTAAAAACTTTTTCTAACTGCTAAAAAAAATCCGACTTCCTTGTGAGCCTTTTCTTGCAAACCGCACTTCTTTATCACAATTTCTTCATTTTTTATGAAATTTTAAATTTTTTACCAACTTATTGGCTCTCCCTGTATGTATAATAAAGATTTTCTTTATTCTATTAAGGAAAAATAAGTATGCAAGTTCTGAAATTTATCACTTTACTTTTACACTTAAAATTTATCATGTAAAATATGTAAGAGCTCTTGAATAATTATTTGTGTATGTAGAACACCACTTTAACTGTGGATTACCCCAGAAAAGCTTTCATAAAGTTGTGTTTATCAGTGCCTATTCAGTTTAAAGTTCATGAAGATCTGATATGATTATTTCCTGATAAAGATTTTTAAATGATCTTATTTTTCATATTTGTCTGATCACAACAAATGCATGAAATTGTTTTGTTTTACCCCAAAGAAACTCCATTGATTCAAGAGAGGATTGATGGAAGTGGAGTATATTGAAATATATCCCAGCATCATGGAGAATAAAGGTAAGTAATTAAGGTAAGTATAATGCATTATTCTCTACAAAAAAATGTAAATACTGGAATCAGATCTGTGAGAGGTATGTAAAATTGGTAAATGGTTTCATGTCGTCTGTATATAAAATGCACATATTGAATTAAAAGCGTACATAAAATGGTTGAATTTTTTTTTTTTTATTATATACATGAAAGTTCAAGCATAATTTTACAGTTATGTATGAATTGATTTAAACAATCAATAGTATATAGTATTTAAAATTGCTGTTTAGTTAATAGAATAAAAATAACGCTTTTTTCAGAATTATATTTGATTTCTAAGTACTCCTTCGGAAAACGGTAGTTAAAATTTTGAAAATTCTCAATTTGAACAATCTCTATGTTAGATTTTAACCTTAAAATTTGCACCATATTATACATAAAACTAAAAGAAAAAAGTAAGCATTATGAGAAATTAGACATCTTTTTGTTGCCCGATGTAGCCTAGTGGTAGCGCGTCGGATTTTGGTGCTGAGGCTGCTCGGATCGAATCCCGACAAGCACCATTCAATACTTCCGTGTCTAGGCCGGATATGGACACGTTAAATCCATAGACCGGAAAGTTAATCTATGTGGTCAGAGAGGGTGTTGTTGTTACTAATCCTATCTGATCTAGTCGATAGGCTATACCAGATCCATGAGACCGAAAACATTTAAAAAATCCAAAATAAGGAGGGAACTCTGCGTCAAATCGTTCTTTTCAAGCCCCTGGCAAGAAAGAAGATGGTCAAGGGTGCAATGATTGATGTTACATTTTCCACAAATGGGGAAGATCTTATTACCGTGATCAAATTTAAGGCACTTCAGGTGACCACTTAGGAGTCTTGACAAAGCAGTCTGCTGAGCACGATTGCCCACAAAAGCCATAGCTCCTCCTGGCTGTCTGCCATAATACCAGTCATGTGCTGGAGGAGATTGCCATGAAGGGCGATGGCAGATTTAACTCTTGAGCAGATCTCCAAAAAAGTTAAAGGAGAGGGTGTGTATAGGGTTCGATCCCCTAGCTGTCACTCCTGAGGTTGCTCGGTCAAAATTGAGGTGACACCTGACTAAATCGGAGTCTGACCCTTGTGGTGCTATTATAAACCGGAGCCGCACCCCTAGCCTCTGTGGACCGGTCTGGAAATACTTCTGGCCATGAGGCATAAGAAACTATAATAACAACAACAGACATCTTTTTAGGTCGCCGTTATTTTTAACCTAAACTTTAAATTCCCGTGTACAGTATGCTCTCTCTTATTACTTATATATAGCTTCCATTATCCGCAATTTGTATATCTTCCCATAATTTTCCCATTATTATAAATTTGCCCATTTAATATCCTGCTTTATGATTTAAAATTAGTTATCCTCATTATCTGTCTGAAAACATTATTAATTGAATCTGAGTAGCATTTTCCAGAATTTAGATTATGATCATGGCTCAGTTTTTTCTCAAACGCCCCATGTTTTCAAGATCTCAAGCACCTCTCTAAACCTCTTCAGCATTTAAAACCAAGAATGCTCTATTACAGAGTATAAAGTGTGTCCCATCACTAAAAAATGGAACCCCTTGACTTACAATATACAATAAAGTGCCAAGAAAACTGAGATACCTGTCTAATACATCGTTGGGCATCGGCTATTAAAACCGATATCATTCAGTGAACATAGTACAGTCCTCAAGCTGATGTTAGTAAAGGCTCCGGATTGAATTGCGGTGTTATTTGCGCCAATGTTGCACTCCTTTCGCTTCATATGATTTTCGACAGAAGACGCCGGTCACGGTCATTCCGAGTCTTTCGACGACCACTCTGTTGCAGTAGGTTCATTGTTTTACCAGAATTCTATTCAAGGTACATCCGTGAAATTGTCGAAGTTGAAAATCTAAACTCTGCCTGTATCGGTATATGACATGACCCATAAAATGAGCACCAACTATCATACTTCGTTAACATTCACATAAATCATGATCGTCTGCCATGCTCACTCCTAAATCAGCTTTTTAAACATCTACAAATGTCTGTCGCTCTATATAAACTGCTTGCGGATGAAAGCATTTATGTGAGAGTGAGTACTGTTACATGTTCCAAAAGTGATCGTCTATCCCAGTTATTTCTGGAACTTCAGTGTATGTCTCCACGCTACCCAGAAGTTATAGACCCTGGTTTTGGACTCCTCATCATGACATAACTAACAAGTGTTCTGGAGGACAAAATTCCAAATATGGAATTACTCTAAATTCTTACTAGTGACAAAGTACAATCAATCCAGCCTACAAAGGAAAGGGACTTTGTCAAGTGACTCAGAAGTTATGAGCAATTCGACTTTTGGAACTCTTTTTTTTTCCCCTCTAGACTACGGCTACCAGGCATGCAGGAGATGCATATGTCATTGCATTTTTTTGTTAGGGTGTGTTACATACAATTTTTTTCACCTCGACTTTTTATGCAACAACTGCATGACCATGATAGTTAATAAACCCAGATTATTGATGTTCACTTTCATATGGGTTTAAGTTGAAGTCTCGGAATCTAAATTTGTTGACCATTTTACATTGCATTTGAAGTTTCTCCATTGCATCGGATGGGGCCCGATATGGCTGCTAAGGCCCTCCAGGTTGTACCCCCACCGGTGGTAGCAGACCACTGTAGATGCCCCCCCCCCCCACACACACACACGTACTAATCCTTCCCAAGCACCCGCTTGCCACCACCTCAGGCCCACAGGAGCAGCCAGAGCGGAACATGAGCGGCTCAGATAGGCAGGTAAGAATCTGTATATTTAAGTTGCTAAGTCGACTTTTTGGGTAGTCCGTGAGAGAAAACTACTGCATCAGTTTGCTTAATTTTGGTCTTAAACAGGATTGTAATCTGTAGATTTGACAAATTCGGTTTTTGTAACCGAAATTTCTATTTATTAGTGATAATTTACAATTAAAAAAAATTGCTTTTTGCGCATGCTCAGTGGCATGTTTAAAATCTATCTTTAGAAACTCACTGTTTCTGCGCATGCTCAGTGACATGTTTTAATGATAAACACGTTTATTCCTAGGAGTCTCTCTAGATCTCTCTCTGCCATTGTTATTTTTATCATAATTATGCTTGTGAAATATAAGATTAAACCTGATGGAAATTTATTTCGCGCTGTTTAATTAGCGATAATTTACAGTTAAAAAATTGCTTTCTGCGCATGCTCAGTGACCATTTTTAAATCTGGCTTTAGATACTGACTAAGCATGAGGCCGCTTAAACACAATTTGTTTCTGCGCAGTTATGATTTTCAACATTTGGCGATGATGTGTTGAGTATAATTTGTGTATTAGCACATTTATTTACTATCTAGCTGTCATGTTTTGACGGGTACCAACTAGTTAGCCATTTAAGAAGGCTGTGGATAGAGCTGATTTTGAATAAGATAATTTAGATGAAATTGCCGAAAGAAGGATGCTCCAGAGGCTCGAGAAGAGACCCAACGGCACACAATAAATGAGGGCGACGCGAAAACGCATAACCTGATAAAAAGAAAACAGAGCAGTGCATTTGGGGTACCGTTGATACGACTACCTAGAAACCAACCTAGCCTATTCCGGCATCTGATCAATTTTGAGAGGCGTCAGACATAATCCTGGACCCGTATCTCGCAACACAAAGTTCAACATCACGAGTCAAGGCCCACCCTGCGGGACCCCGTGAAGTAGCTTGCTCAAACAGAATTCTTCGGACCGCCGTTCTCCGACAAAACTTCGCGAAAAAAAATTAGGAGGGTGTTATAGTTTGGGGGCAGAAATGCCCAAGAACTTTAAATAAATAAAAATGTAAAAATAAAGTTCTAGCTTAAAGTGCAGAGTCGTTATAGATAACAGGAAAGGCGGTCTATTGCCTTAATAGATAGTGAAGATAGCTGGAAAATTAAACATAAATAAGATGAAATACTTTTTCAAAAGTGTGGTGCGTAAGCCTGAAGCGAAACATACATAAAACATATAACTAGTTTAAAATAACATAAGTTTATTTAGACACATAAAGAAGTTGAATTAAAACAAAAAATGATTCAACATATAGATACTTGTTGTAAACATACGGGATTGTAAGGAACCTTACACAAGTTCAACTGTTCGAGAATTTAAAAAAAAGTTCGAGAAGTCTTAAAGTTCAGACGAACAAAGTTTTTTTTTTCTGGCTTTAACAGGAGATATTGTTAAAAACAACTCACATGTGGTAGACCCAAATCCCTTGGGTGTTTTAGCGAAAGCGGCGAACTTCAAAAAAAAAAAAAATAATGCTGCGTAATACATTACACGAGCACGAAGAATTGCTGCAAGAAGAGGTACTGGACTCAGGCACGTCGGTTTACCGTCGAACCCTCGCCGAAATATAAACATCGCAGCAGTGGCGTAGCGAGCATAACTGGCGCCCGGGGCACGATACCTTTTTGGCGCCCCTCATGGTATTGGGGACCAAAGGGTCCAATGGTCTTAGTACCATTGGACAAGGTACAGTGGACCAAGGTACCACCAATGGTCAAGGTACCATTTGGCGCCCCTCTGCAAGTGGCGCCCGGGGCATGATAGACCCCCTTGCCCCCCTCTCGCTACGCCACTGCATCGCAGGGAAAAGGTTGCTTGAAAAGGAACAGTCTGCATGCACCGCATTCAACCCGCCAACTGCCAACCACCGACACAAGGGAGCTCGCTGTACGGTACTTATCTAAGAAGGCCGATTGCGACACTCCCTGGCGGATTTCCGAAAAAATGCAAATTTATTGCACTTCAGAATACGTCCCTTGATGATATGATGACGTCATTGTGCCGCAAATTCCGTCGACTTTAGTTTCGGCTTGCTGAGATGACGTCACGGGATTAACGAAACGTTAATGCTTTAATGGCGGCTCACGAAGTAAATATTTAAGGCTAGATACGGAGGAAAAATGCATTCCTGCTATTTTTTTCTAACAGAGGGGGAAGCAAAAACAATTAGGGGGAGTACTAATGAATTAAAAAAAAGAAGAAGAAATGAAAATTGGGCCGTGGCCCTCAGTGGTTAGCAAGGAACTAGCTGGCGGCTTGGCTGCAGTCGATGAGCCAGAATCCCTAGGGATAGGGGCTAATCTCCTGACTTACGCAGGTTACGTGCCACCGCATTCATCCTAGCAAATCCTAACCTTAAGCCCGACGACTCCCAGTAAGACCCACCACAATTTGTGAATTGATATGCCGCGGAGAATCCTATCGGCCGAAAAAACGTTCTGGACCAGGTAGAACAATTGAGGGGAAATTTAAAGCTCAAACTCAATAGATAGCTGAGGAAGAGAAGGTAACTCTTAGGTAAGGAAGAGCCTTTGAATTAATGGAGGTAAATAAATTTTAAAATGGAGATACTTACATGGAAACAAAGCTGCCACTGTAATTAAAACTGGAGTTATCTTCTTTAGTTCTAGTCGGCCAGTATGTAGTAAATAAATACTCATGTAGCCCCTAGGCGGAGCTAGCATTTTGCTAGATGAATTTCCTCTACCGAGTCAGCTAAGTTGGTCACAAAGCTGCTCTGGGGGGAGGGGGATCTTGACTTCTTGAAGGTTGTTGATCCACTAGCCGTGATCCGGGAGGTGACTGTCCCTACTTAGTCCACTAATATGTTGACGCCTGTTGAGGCAAGATGAGTTGGATCTTCCCTTGGTTAGTTGTGATAATCACGGGCGCAGTGGAGCCTTTTTTTTCTATTATGTTAGGTTTTATGACTTCCACTTTTACTTTTACGGTTTTTGCAAGTCATTTATGTTCGCATACAGCCAGCTCATTATTCTTTTTGCCCTAGCCTTAACCCATTTATTTTCTACTAGTTGTAAATACCAGAGGGCTAGAGTTCTATAATTCGGAGTTGTCAGTTGCTCGGTATTTGGGAGTGGGTACTTTGTTAGGTTGTGGATCCAGTCTCCCAGTTCGCCACACAGACACTGCGGGGAATTCCAAATTTTGAACCTATGAAGGTAGGCCGGAAAGCTGTCATGTTCGGTGTAGATCTGTACTATGTCGCTGACCAGGCGATCTGTTGAGACAGTTGGAAAGAAGCCGAAAGTGGTCCTGCCAGTTGATCCAAATTGCCAGGTATTGTCATTCCTCCAATATCGCTTTTTTAAATTTTCCTTTTCAGTTGTGATCTCGGCCTCGGGATTATTAGGGACCCTGAATTTTGGGTGGAGGCCGCAGCTTTTGCTTATATGTCGGCCGATTCATTTTCGATTATTCCGACGTAAGCTTTAACCCACGCAATATGGAATTTGACCCCAGATTTTTGAATTTCTTTTGTAGGTCCCTAATAAGTGGGTTCTTCTAGAATGGTTTTTTGATTGCAAGTATGAATGAGAGACTGTCCGAAAGAATTCTATAATTTCGATTCTCGGTATCGGGCTGTGTTGATAATCACGTCGCGTTCCGCCAGGAAAACGCTATTTTCTGTGTGGAGTGTTTGTTTCCAGGTTTTGTTTGGTCCCTGTCTGTTTCGAAGGCTACATATGCCGATTCTACACCCTATTCCGTTTTGGAACCGTCCGTATAAATTTCTAGCCTACTTGGTATCTCCGACTCCTCTATTTGGAGGCTTTGGGACGGGTGTGTTTCCCAAATGTCCAGTGCTGGGATGTAGTCTTGCTGTGAGTAGTCACAGCCATAAAGTCTTTGCGACTTGCCAAGCCGACTAATTAGTCCTACTGTTGCCTCGTATTTGATTTTTTCCGTTATTGGTGGGATGCCTGCCAAAACTTGTAGTGCTGCTATCGGGGTTATTCTATTAGCTTTCGCTATAGCTAGTAGGAAGTGGCGTTAGCAGGTTGTGAGAAGGGCTTCACCTTTGGTTGTAATGTCAAGTTCCCGAATCAGGGCCATTGTAGGCGAAGGGTAGAATCTATTACCATGTTCCATACAGACGACCCAGGGCACATTTGAAGTTTCTCATATTGACATAAAATTACCCAATATTTGTATACCTATTCTGTAAGTGAAGTATATGATCAAATTTAAAATTGTCGTCTTTGATTATAGATTCAACATTCCAAAAATGTGATACTTATAATAATATGAGAGAGAAGATCCACTTGAAAATAGTGTTTATGCATTATTCTCACAAAATGGACATGCTGCATTATATCTTCAGTTGTTCCCCTCAAAATCCGTTCCATATGAAAAAATTGTTGACAATGATAATTATAGCCAAACAACCTTAAGTTATCTCTGTATATAAAATAGTGATAAAATTTTATTTGTCCCATGTGCATTCCTAAATACTTGACTAATCTGCACTAAATTTTGCATAGATACTCTGTAGGATTCTGTGAAAAATAAAGGCAACTTAAAAATGCATAAAGCCCTGATTTTGAACCAATGACATTTTGCTGTTGCCATATTAAATCCTCACCTTGATTTGAAGTTGTTGTCTCAGCATAACTTTTGGAATAACCAGATGGCTTGGTTTCAGAAGATCAACTATGTTGCTTGCTACAGGTTAATTTTAATAAGTCGGGATTAACCAACAGGTAGATCCCCAAAAGATTATTTGGTCAATCACACTAAACTTCAGTTCTTTACTCTCAGTTGTATATTAAATACTTTATCATATTTTGTGTTGAGTATATATTTTTAGGAGCTTATTTTGACTGACTTTGAACAAATGAATAACAGAAAAAAGAATTACTATGCTTATCAGTAAAAGTTTTTTGAAGCATGACAGTCTATCTCAGCTATTGACAACTTTATGACCTCTTCTGTGTGTTATTTTTTTATCTTCAAATATTTGCAAATGCTGTTCTAGTTGAAGCTAGTATCTGATGAGTTGTTATCGAAGTTATTAGGTAGGATGAATAACTACCACAGGTTTTTCTTATTATTATTTTAAGAAATGTGTATAATCTTCAGATTATGAAATGTGGTTATGAAGATTTTGTTTAGAATAGAGAATTTACCTCCAACTTTTTCCCCCTGCCAAAGAAATGGTCATTATTAGGGGTCAATGATAAACAGTGCTTATCGCAGGGTTCGTATGGTCCTTAAAAGTTCTTAAGAACTCCGTACTCTCAGTTTCTGTTTCTAAGGACCCTTAAAAAGTTTTTTAAAAAATATTTATTTTTGCTTTTGAAATCCTTACTTTTTTTGCTTACTTCTCGGTTCTTAAAAAAGCCCTTATTTTCGAATTGCAATACAATTTTCAGTTTATGGCTGTGATTGCCTTTATGAAAATAGAGTTAATTTTGCATGTTTTCTCTTTGTATCATTATTGACCAGAACAAGAATGCTTTTGTATTATCACTCTCATCCCCAACTCAGTATATATATAAAACTACTGGTTTGCTCTGATTACTCACTGTGATACTACTTACCAATGTTTGTCAAGTTAAATGCAGGGATAACCCAACAGATTCCAACCTGTAAAAATAATTTTTAAATAGTATTTTTTTATGTTTTGTTGTCTTCTTATTTAGACTCAGTTATCTGTGGGTTAACAACTCAAGGATTACACTATATATGGAGTTAAATTTACTTTATTATGAGGACTTCACAGGTATAGACTCCATCATCAAACATCGCACACATTCTGAAAACAGTTACAGTTATTAAACCTACCATGTAACAGTATTATTAATTTTAATAATTTATTAAGGTGATGTAGAAGTTATAAGGTTGTATAGGAAGCCTAAACTGTGGAAGTAAAATATCTTATTAAATCATCTTTGAGGTCCTTAAAAATGCCAGCACAGATCCTTAGAGAGTCCTTAAGAACTCTTTATTTTTGATCTAGGGATATGAGTACGAACCCCATTATTGCCTTCTCACAGACCATAAGAGAAGAGATGCAGATTATTTTTTCCCTAACATTCCTATGTATAGAACTGTTGTCTATAAACAAATTACAAATGTGAAAAAGGTTTAGCCATTTAAAAAAACAAGAGCAAATTTTATCCTCTGTGAGATGAACGTCTTGTGATAAACTGGTTTTTGCTTAGACATATTTTTCATAGTTTAAAAATTTTAAAAATCAGAGCAATGTTCTATTTAGTCATTAATTTAAATTTCAAACTTAAAAATAAATATTCGAACAAATTAGATTATAGAGCAAATTTCAACTCTGTACAAATGGCACTGAGAAGTTCCCTTGATAAGTTAGTAGCATATATTTTTTCCCCCCATTAGTTGCTTGTAAACACTGTCTTTTCAACACGTAAAACCATGACCCTTTGACACAAACCCCCCTCTGTTCGAACATTTTGTACTGGCAACATTCTTTTATAAAATGGATGAGTTGTCTTAGGCCCATATTGAGACAATACTTCCATGGAATGAGTCTTGTTCAAGGCCATGAGGAAAAAGGTTATGGGAGTGCCATATCCTTAAGCCTGTTTGCTACATGTGCCTAGAACTGACAAAGTTTATGACAACTTTTACACATCTCCTACTATCAAAGTAAGTTCAGTTACTTTTATTTTGGTTCATTATTATTATGAACAATTGAATAGCAATTTTGTTAAGTTCTTGCAAATACAGGGTGCGGTGGCCCGGTTAGCAAAGGCATCGAGCCAGTGATCTGAGGGTCGTGGGTTCGAGGCCGGTCGCTGACAAAATCCACCGCCGTGTTCACTGATGGTGGCCGGGGCACGTAAAATAGGTCGTGGCTACAATGTCCTCCAAGTTCTCAAATTTACCTCTGGAGGTGCGGGGTCAAGTGTTCCGGTCTCGTCACTTGACTCTGTTCAAAATTACGGGACCGGCCCATAGGAAAATAATGCTGGTTCACCTATACCGTGCTCCCAGAAAAGTGGCCAGCAAATCCGCGGCGTCATACGACAGTAAGGATAATGTCCAAGTAACCAACCGTCTGCTACATTGGAGAAGAAGAGGTCTTACAAATACTAACACAATTTGATGCAAGCTTGTTTTTAAAATCTATTTTTCAAATAATGCATGTTTAGTACATGTAGGTTTTAGAACGCTGAGTTAATTGTATATACAATGCAGCACTCCACAGTTCAAGTATAATTTAAGCTGGCACTAAAAAATTAACAAATGACAGAAGAAAAAAAGAATAACTTTACTATTATTGCTTATGAACAGTCTGGTCTTTTAAGAAGTGTGGGAAACAGACCTCACTAAGAAAAGGAATATATTAACAAAAGAAACAGAATCTATAAAATATTACACATTCACATGTGTAGTTATGATCAGAGTGTTCCGAGATATTTTTTATCTCAGTATTATTGGCCTTGTATTAAACACATTTTTAAAAAAGCAATATTACAAGACAATTTTTGCTACATTTTGTTAGATTTCTAGTGTTAATTTGAATGAAAATTTATTATGTCTGTTTCATCATTCATCAGAACTTTTTAACGGGGGATAAAATTCTACATTTAAAAATGCTGTATGATTGCAGAACAGCTAGGGTGCTGGCATTCGGTACCAGAGTCTGTGGGTCCAAGTCCCACTGTTAGCATGGTTGTTTGTAGCTGTTTGGAATCAGCTTACAGCAGTAGGTCCCGGTCTAATTAGCCCTCATGTAGCAAAAAATGACCATAGTGCTCTCAACCAATCGTCTACACTTAAAAGCTGAAATAATAAATACAATACTGCTTCCACTGCAGTGTTAAAAACTAACAGGTTTTGAACAGGATCAATTAATCCTTAGAAATTTTTTAAATTAGGTGAATGATTCCCCCCCCACCTTCCAAAAAAAATTTAAATAAATAATAATAGTAATGACTACCTATATAGAATACAGAATATCATTGAAGCCAGAGATCAGTCAAAGCAATTATAAATACTGAGAAACTTCATTTCTTTGAATGTCTCTTGCTGCCACACAATTTCGATATATTTTACATGAGATATATGTATATACTATCTGAATACTCATGCTTTGCTACGGAATACATTTTAGGATAATTACAATGAAAAAATAATGAAATTGCTTTTTAGAGGATTTCCTTATAAACAATATTTTTTGTTTCTTCATTGGGCGGAACTAATGTTACCAGGCTCATCCACGAACTTATACATGGGCAAGCTATGTAAAACTGACCCTGGGAGAAACAATTTTTTCTTAAATCTACGCCAGTGTATTTTAAAGTTTGGCCTTTAGACTTATAGTCATGGCGAAGTATACTTTGAGGGGAAATTGCAGTCTATTAAAGTCAGAGGGGAAGTCATTGGGCATTAGAGGAATGCGGAGCACGAACATTTTTTCTCCTTGAGCCCACTCTGTTAAAATAATGGCTTTGATTAAATTTTTATGCAGGGCTTTGACTTGTAGTCTAGTGCCATTAAACAATTTCTGTGGTTTTAAATTCCGAAGGAGCATTACGGGTGTGCTGTTCCACAAAAAGAGCTTATGGTATGGAAGACCCTGTGGTTTAAGAGAATTTAAAAACTCTACCGGATAGTTAACGGTATCATCTGAATTACAGACAGTGTCTATTGACTTGTAGACCATTTCTTCCCCATCAAAGGACTTTAGCAACATGTCATTAATGAATGCAGCTTGATCGCTTTTTGGGGTCAAAATGGCCCTTTCACAAAACCATTCTATAGGCTTATTCTGTATTTGAACAATGTCTGGATAAATGTGATCTATCAGTTCCTGGATGGTGGTCACTAATTTGAATTAAATTCTTAAAAAACTCCCATCTCAATTACTCTAGGGGTTAAATTTTATCTATTACTGTATTTTAATATTTTTTTGTCAATTTATTTCGTTGTTATGCACGTGATGATAAATTAATTTATTGTCATGTGCATAACAATGATAAAGAAATGTGATCAGCATTTAATAAATTAAATTATAAAAATTAACCTTTAAACATTCACCAAAAATCAGAAAATGGAGGTAAAGATTCGAAAAAGATTTCATGTTAAAGAAATTTTTATGATCTTTCTCATGATATAAATTTTATAACCCTCAGATTATTATTTTAAATGCAAACTTAAAAAAAGTTACAAAAACAGCTTAAGAATTTAATTTTAAAAAATCTAAAAATAATTTTTAAAAATCTTTCTTAGTGCTCCCCTACACTATAAGAAGAATCACCATGCAAAATTTCAGCCCTTTAGGTCCAGCAGTTTGGTCTGTGTGTTATCTGTCAGTCAGTCAGTTACGGAACTGTTTTATATATATAGATTAGATAACCCATTTATACTTGATGAAAAGTATGGACTTTAATTTGATTTGGAGTTTGTTCAAAGCCTGAAATAGTTTAGCAAACTTTTTTGCTGAGTGGATGGTTTATATGAAATCAATTCTAAAAGAAATTAGTGGTATTTAAACTGAGGTATTACAATACTATAATAAAACAAACAGATTGTGAGGAAAATCTGCAAAATTTTATTCAGAGAAATAACCACATTTCAAAACAGCCTCTTGATATTAATATATATATATATAATACAATAATTCAACACTAAGACTATGTAAGTCATGTTATGTAAAGATTTGTGTATTTTTATTACAACGCAAACTTCAAATTTTAGAACTTCAAACTGAAAAAAAACAATCTGCAAATTTTTTAGTAGTAAATCATAATGAAATGATAAAAAAATCTCTAAGCAAATAATTCAAATCTAAATGTAATTAAATCAATATTCACTTTTACAATGTAAACCTTGCATCTCACAAATTTTATATTTAAATTAGCAAAATCATAATATGCAAAACTTCTGATTAACATAATTAAAAAAAATTAAACCATTAAGCAAGCAGTAAATGCAGTTAAATACGTAAATGCACATCTAATACAACATAAAAATTTACATTAATCAAAAGAATTAGACAATTTTGAAATTAAAAAGTCAGTTGCTGATTTTATTGTTAAAATACTTGAATACTGACTAAATCATCTCGCTGGAATAACACAATATTTAGTTGTTAATATAATATACACTCAGAAATGATCTCTGTACAATTTGGAAGGAAAAAAAAAATCATGGTCTCAATCTCTAAAATGAAAACCTCATTTATGTAATATACAGAGGAGTTAGTAAAACTACAAAGGGTTAAATAGCCAGAAAAGAAAATTTTGTGCAGTTCATAACAATGCTGGACAGTATAAATAAAAAAAGAAAGAAAAATCTAAATTCAAGTATCACACACTTTCTTAGCTATGGAATGTACATATTCAAGAATGGTAAGGATATACATAAGGAATGCACCATGCCATAATTCCATAGCCAAATAAAATCTCTCAGAAGTTTTTGCATGTATAAAAGCTTTAAATTTGCTGGTAGCATCTACTGAGCAGAGCTATCAGGAGGTGGTTGACTAGGTTCCTAAAACAGAAATAAATTTCATAAAACATTTCTCAATTATAGACATTAAAAAAATTGAACATTTTAATCCTTGATTAAAATCTTAAGATTTCGAATTGCTCTCTCTTCTGATCTCTTCGACCCCCCCTCCCAACTGATAAGTAAAAATTATCAGATGGCTATAAATATAATTGCAGAAAGGGATCAAAACTATGTCAAACAACAGTAGAACTCTTCCATTTTTCGCATTTATGAAATTTTTTCACTTGTATGTAAATTTTAAAATCTCCTAAACACTTCAACTGAAAATCACAATTTGTTATCAACACTAGTAATCAGATATAAATCATTTGGTGCATTTTTTTTAAAAAATCCAGTAATTTATACATTACTCATAGGTAAACATTTTTTCTCTGGTCCTCAATACTACATAAAGGATGCCAAATTGTGCTTTAAATTAATGTTACATTTCCAGAGTGAAATTTACATAAAATGGGAAAAAGGAGTTACAAAAAGTTAAACCAACACTTTAAAACTCACATTGTTATTGGATGGCTTTGTATCGCCTCTTTGTATCAGAGATGAAGGTCTCATAAAATACAGCACCAATGCTAATAAGGCCCAGCCCATAGCAAACATCATAAAAGTCCCATCAGAACCTCCATTTTGAGGAGCCACAGGTCCAGGAGCTTAAAAAGAAATTAAGTTAACTAATGATTTTTATTAAACAAAAATACATAAAAATGTTATAAAAAGCTATAAAACATTAAAACTCTTTGTACATAATTCAATACAGCAAAAAATGTTTGGTTAATAGAAGAATATAAATAGAGACAATCCCTACCCACCCTTTTTTTCCTCAATTATTTAGCCATTCATTACATAGTTGTAGATTTTCTTAGTTATATTTCACAAAGCAATTTTTCATTAGGTTTAGCTAAAAGAAAGACTATTCCTTGTTATTACATGACGGATGAAAAACAGCACTTATTTGGTTGTGAAGCTGTAAGTGGATCTAAGTCAAGGGCAAATACAGTTAAATTTTTAAGTATTTTGAAAGAGGACAGGTTAACACAAATGTTGTCATTAAAAGAATTTGCTACTGCAGTAAGCAAAAAAATAATGCTAATAAATAACTAATGCCGATTTTTTTAATTATGATAATGCACTCAGCTTAAGTTATTTAATTAGGTTTCCTCTAAAAAAAATTTGGGGGCACAATATCAAAATTAACCTGAATGCTTTGAAATGTATAAATAGTGGGAGAAAAATTAATTACTTCATATAAAATAATAGGCAGGATTAGCCATTAAGTAGCTTAAAAATCAGACCTACAAGCATACTACATTAAAAACTGTAGAATCAATTACTTTAAACCTTTACTAGAGACATAAAGGCAATGTGAACTAAAATAAAAAATAGTCAATGTTACAAAAGTCAGACAAAACTAATATAGTTAACATTAAATTTATACTTAGTGATCTAAGTATAATTTTTAAAGTGTTAAATTAATGTAAATTTCTAAAGTTGTCCAAAAAAGGGAATTTAGTAATTAATTGTACTCAAAATATTATGAATGTTTTTTTCATCAAATATAAATTTGGTGGATATGTTACGTCCTGTTATTTATAAAGAATATAATCTGTATGAATCTTTTTCTTTGTGGCGTAACTTTAATTGCAGAAAAGTATTTACAAAGCAGTAAATGAGAGTATGGTACAAATGATTAGTATACAACTGAAATGTTAAAGTTTGCCATATTAGTAAGTGCAAAATATTTTATTTTCACATTCAAACACTTCAAAAGTAGAGAATTGTGCTAAAAGATTTTAGTTTATGTAATAATTATTATGTAATTTGAAATGAATAAAGAACAGGTCCATATTTAGTCTATTTCAGTAGATAAAATATCAAATTGTATGAATTCAAAATATTTTGAACTGTGCTTACACTACCAAAAAGTTGTTTATTACTGATTCATTTGAGTAAGAATTTATACTTTAAAACCAAGAATTTAGCAGGTATTTAAATCTGGAAATCTATATCTCATAGGCAGGTACAGCATGAAGATATATATATATATAATGAATGAAGCATTTTCGGAAAGTAAAGATACTTCACCGATAGCAACAAAGGAAAAGTTTCTGTGAGCCCGTTGGCAACACGGACTGTAATCTTGAACATTTTGCTCTCCCCACGAGGTCATGTTATTTTTATGATGACTCTTGTTTGAGCAGCATGTCTTTATAATGTCTGCGTCAATTCAGAATCCCGCCAAATGTGGGATACAGGATCCCCGCCAAAGAAATCATGGCTTCTGTTTTCTGGGACAGACAAGCCATTCTTCTGGTTGACTTCATGCCTTCCGGCACCACAATTAATGCTGATGCATATTGCGAGACTTTGAGAGTCTCAGGCGGGCAATTCAAAATAAACACAGGGGCTTGTTGACAAGAGCAGTTTGCTAGCTGCATGACAATGTCGTCATCACACAGAGCTTCAAACCAAAGCACTACTCAACTTTTTCAAATGGAAAATTGTAGATCTTCCGCCATTCAGCCCGGACCTTGCACCCAAGGACTTATTCCTTTACCTGAAAACACATCTTGCAGGGCAAAACTTTCACGACGATGATGAGATCAAAATTAAAGTTGAAATGTACTTCCGACAATAGACGGCAAAGTTCTATGACTGTGGAATACAAAAGCTTGTACCCAGACTTACCAAATGCTTTGACAATGACAGTAACTATGTCGAAAAATAAGGCATGTACCAGTAAGTAATTTGTTATGTACATTCAATCAATTAAAATTTTTTCAAGTGAGTATGCAGCATTGTATCTTTACTTTTCGAAAATGCCTCGTGTGTGTATTTTATATATATATATATATATATATACAGTACAACCTCCCAAATCCGGAATCGTTCAGGACACGGCAATTCCGGATTTGGGAATTTTCCGGATTTAAGAGGTTTTTAAATAACACTACAAAATTTTAGGAGAAAAAAATAAACACACTAAACAAAAAAGTAAAATCGTTTAATTATTAAATAAACCTAAATACAGAACACATAATTTAAATATTTCAATCAATAATGTTTGTTGTTTTAATTTCAGCTTATTAGAAATTTTTTCTCGAATCCTATATAGTGACATAATTTCATGTTCCGAGATAAAATTCCGGTGTTCTAAGCCTAATATTGTTTAATGATTTTATCAGGTCTTCCGTTGACATTCTTTTGTTTTCGGGACATTCTGAATCAATTTCACGATCGCTGTCATCATAACCTTTGTTATTTACAACACTATGAATAATTTCGGAATCGCTCATGCTGCATTTACACATTTGCGATAGCACCGCCTGTAACACCGCATTTACACAGTCCCGATAGCGGCGAGTCGAATTGAGGGGGGGTGAATGTGTAAACGGTGTTCTCGCCAATCGTGGCGCTCGCTTCGGGAGCGGTTTTCTGGCACGAGTCAAAGTGGCGAATGGCGACGGGAAATCTTGTCCACAGCAAGAGGCGGGAATGTGAGAGCGGTCACTCGCGTCAATGCAGGCAAATGTCTTGCGAGTGGCTCGATCGTGAATGCAAATGCGGCACAAGACATTCGCGAGACATTAGTCACGTTCCTGCATCGACGCGAGTGACTGTTCTCACATTCTCGCCTCCTGCTGTGAACAAGACTTCCCGTCGCCATTTTCCTCTTTGAACCCCGGCGCCATTCGCCACTTTGATTCGTGCCAGAAAACTGCTCCCGAAGCGAGCGCCACGATTGGCGCGGAGAAACTGCGAGAACACCGTTTACACATCCTCCCGCGTTTCGACTCGCCGCTATCGCGATTGCGTAAATACGGTGTAAGAGAATAAACGATCGGCACATTTTCATCCATGTCTAAAACTTCCTGTATGACCAATTATCCAAGTTCATGTTGCCTTTATTCGCACATTCTACTAATTTTGCTATTTCAGCTTCTTTCTCAGATTCTTGAAAGCCCTCAAAATCGCTGCTGTCACTTCTTTGAAAGGAAGCGCAATTTTTTACCGATCATTTTGGTAGCGACATCTATCGGTAAAATAGAAAAGTAAAATTGGCCATTTATTAAAGTATTCCGGATTTGGGAGGTTTCCGGATTTGGGAGGTCCGGATTTGGGAGGTTGTACTGTATATATATATATATATATATATATATATATATATATATACAGTATATACACCTAGTGTTGACAGGCACTGTTCTCAATTAATTGCATGCTACCTGACTTACCCTGTGATATATATAATTAAAACTATTTTTAAAAAAAATTTACATATATACAAGCTCTCAAAGTTTTTACAATTTGGGAAGTTACCTTTTTACTTTAAGAAATGAGGGGATTCATTATGTTTAGAAGTAACATGAACAAATAATAAATTCCAAGAACCTTATTGCAAAATAGAAACCTCCAACATAGCCAGCAACCTTGGATCCAGATCTCGCCCTGGTTTTGGGCTCTTCAACAAGGCACAGCTGAGAAGTACACTGAAGGGAATAATATCCCAAATGCAGAAATTCTCTTAATTTTAACTGGTGACTGGCAAACAGCAGTCATCCAGCCTACAGTGAAAAGAACCACCTATCATCAATCACAAACTGTGGTACAAAATTTAGAGTGCTTGAAGTTTTTTTTTTTTTTTTTTTTTTTTTTTTTTTGGGGGGGGGGGGGGCAGCATCCAAGAATAGGAGCTTGGATATTTCTGCTCCTTAAAAAAAAATTTAAACAAATAGTTATATGTAACACTTTGTTTGGAAAAAAAGACACTTCATCCTTTTTCTCCAGAGCATTTAAGATTTTATCTCTAATTTTCAATATAAATTCAGTTTTTTTTGTTCTTAAACTTTATGGGAAAAGTAAAAAAAAATTTTCTCAAAAGTCAGATTTTTAATTTAGTCTAAATATGAGTTGAACATATAGATTAAGAATGCCTGTCAACCATAGTCGACATAAATTGACAAAGAATATTTCTCTTAATATTCAGAGGTAAAAAAAAGTAATTGCCATTCCCACATCAGTGCCTACATACTATGTCAACCAAACTGTGATTGCAATCTACATACAAAGCTCTACATTTTTTTCCTTAATAACTGCATCCCCTACCCTTTTTTTTTTAAATTTTAAATAATCTTAGAAAACGGCCACAGTAGAGAAAGTAGAATATCAGGAAGAGTATACTATTATAGAAAAAGTATAATACAAAAAGAGATGTATGCCAACTGCTACAATCACAGTTTATTTTCTCATCAAACAACTGTTTTAATATATTATAACTCCTTAAAATAATTACTTGAAATTACCTAGTTACTCAAAAAGGTACATTTAAAATTTATGATATTAAATCAATTCTATTCCCATTCCATTATTTCATTACACCATTTGTAGCACTGTTTTAGTGGCAATTACTACATATTTAATGTTTAAAAAAAAATTTTTTTTTAAGGGATAGAAAGAAAACATTGCACAAAAGGAACTCAACATGAATCTTAATGATTTTGTTTATGATAAATAACAAACCTCAAACAAATAATTCAATGTGAAAGAGTGCAATTGTTAATAGATAAAATTCTATATGTTCAACTCATTTTAGGCTTTTTTTGTTTACTATAAATATCAAACCTAAAATAACTCTGGCTACAATTTATCACATTGAATTATTTAATAAAAAATTACCAAGAAAAGAAATCGTCAAAAATTTTATAGTTTAATGTTTAATTAAATTATCAATTTTTCTATGTGATATATTTCTACTAGCAATAAATATGCATCCTAGCATATGTAGGAACCTGTTGCTTTGCAATAAACATTATCAGCATGGAATCATCCTCCCTAATATCAAACCTAAAACATGAGTATGAAGTGACACATGCAAATAAGACATTAGTCTTGGGGCACAAAATATTTCAAACCTACCCCAGGACACTTCTGTTGACAACAAAATCTGCATCATAATAAATTTTTCCAGGCCCTTGGATCAAGGCACAATCTTTTTACTTAAAAATGCATATCACTACAATAAACTTATAATTGGGTGAATGTAATTGTATGTAAAAAAAATAACATTCATTGTAACTAAACACACTCAAAATAACTCAATAAACCCATACTGTTTTGGAATTCAGTGAGAGATTCAAGGTGACATTGCAATGGGAAGTTGATACAACTATATCCTGTTACAACTACAGCTTTAACTCAATTAAAAAAATTCCCTAAAAAACTTATTCTAACAAAATATCCAAATACTAATCTTTATAAGCACCTTATAAATTCTCAATTCAGTGACCACAGAAAATGAATTTTTATTCCTGAAGAGCCTAAACTTTCACCAGAATAAAACGAAAATTACAATTGTAATAATATTCCTTTACATGAAAGTACTTATCCTTAAAAATGAAATTAAG
This sequence comes from Dolomedes plantarius, assembly GCA_907164885.2. Taxonomy (NCBI): domain Eukaryota; kingdom Metazoa; phylum Arthropoda; class Arachnida; order Araneae; family Dolomedidae; genus Dolomedes; species Dolomedes plantarius. The sequence continues at coordinate 88,463,550 of OU015496.1, read as the reverse complement.
AGAATAATATCAACACAAAATGTTTCATTCAATTCAGAAAATCATTCAGGTACAACTCAAAAAGTAAAAAAAAAATTATATATATATATATATCATTGGTATGTAAATTTCAAGATTCATCATAAAAAAAGAAGCCTTGAACGGAAGTGTGAAATGTCCAAGAATATTCTAAATAAAGTTTCATATTTTAACAGTAAAAACAATTCGAATTTATTTAAAACAAGTAAAGTTTTAAACTGATATAAATACTTTTCCAACATTAAAATGACCCTTTAGAAATAGCTAATGCCCCTGAAATATTTGCAAATTAGATTTCAGATTGTCTGTTACTCAGTAGACTTTTCAAAGTATCTCGTACATCATACAAACACAGGACATTTTAAATCTTTATATATGAAACTACTCTTTGCCAATTTAATGCTAATGTCTCATTGAATTTTAAAGCCCCTATACAATGAATATCTGACTTCACAAAAATAAATTCAATAGTAGTATATGCTTTTAATGATTGACACGCAAAGTATATTTTCAAGAAATCTTACGTGATGGAAAGCACTCTTCAGTGGTACAATATGCTTGTGAGTTCCGCAACTAAAATATATAAACGTAAATTAAGCAATAAGTACCATAAAGTTTCATATACTGCAAAATGATTTTTATACAAAAAAGGAAAAAAATTCTCATAATAATCACTTACTAAAGCTAGAAGTCTCTGCATTAGACTTTCATGTGACATCAAATATTCACATGGATCATAATCCTCAGCCATTGCTGAAAAAACAAAATTAATTCATCATAAATATACAAAACTAATAAAAATTAAAAATCAAAATTAGTTTTCACTTATTAATATATAAGACAATGTTAGCAATTGTGAAATAAAAACATAATTGTGTGATACTGTAATTTCTCTGTCAAGAGAGTGATTTTTCAAATTCACTTTTAAACCATGGACAAAAAAAAAAACTCTTTCATCACTAACAGTATTTTAAGAAAGCATCCAAAGAACAAGCAATATTAGAGAAACTTGTGCCAAAAACATAGTTCATTGCCAAAAATTTTTTGTAACTATTTCATTTTCCATTCTTCTGACCACAAATTAATAAATTTTTAAAAACAGTAAAAGTTTTATATATATATATATATATATATATATATATATATATATATACTGCACCATAAGATGCAGTCTACCAGAACACTTTTGTAGACTTTGACTATCAAAGGATGCTAAAAAACAATTTTGAGTCCTGGGGAATGCCAAGATGTAACACACTACAGCATCCATGTGCCTCTGCCATGCTTGACAGTTTGCACTAAGCAGTCATGATGGTATGCTTCAGAAGGTGTTCCTCAAATTTATACTCCATTAGTGATAGGAAACAATGTAAAGCTTAATTAGTCCAACCAGTTAACAAGTGGCCAATCATTTGAACTTCAGTTTTTATGTTCATGGCACCATCTGACATGTTTTCTTGCATTAGAGTCTATAATGAATGTCATCTAGATTGCAGCACAACTGTAAATACTAATTTTATACAGCTCCAAGTAAATTGTTATGAGTGATCATTGTGATTTCTGCTATTATTTGCTGGACTACTGACTTAGTTTTTGTCATAAAATTCAAACTAAGTTCTTGCTTTCCTTCACTGATATTTTTATGTGACGTCTAAACTTTTTGCTTTTAGAGGCAACACCTTGTTCATTTTTATACCATATTATAATCTTTGATACTATCTCTTTTTAACAATTTCAGCTTTTTAGTTCAAATGCACTTACAAGCTTCATCCTAATTATCTTCTTTTCTGCAAGTCACTCAGATCAGACATTTTTCACAATAGCTAATTCTACATTTTCTGCACTACCACTGTCTGATAGCTGATCCTCAAATCTCATCATATTATTTACCTCTGTTTATCTACGATGCTGTCACTATGATTTGCATATGCCATACCACACACCTTTGTTAAGCAGTGTTTTCATTATTTTGAAAACCCCTTCTGTCTGTATATAATTATCTATTTATAAAAACTAAAAATGTCTTATAAAATGAAATAAGAATTGAAGACAAGTTTTAACAAATAGAGATCAAGCTCTTTTATATCAAGCCTACAGTTCACATTTATTATAGAACAACCAATTGTACTCGTATTTTCTACTCACATATTTTTATCTATAAGGTGCATATATTTTTTCCTTAAGCTCATATGACACAAATCAATTATCAGGCCTTTTAATTGACTGTTGTTGGATAGAACTGACATACCTTAATAAATTTAACACAAGAACGCAATTTCAAATTTATTTACAATATTTTTTTGGAATTATTTCAAACTCAAGTAAAATGTTTAATTTTATATTGGAAAATATTATTCATCGATAAGACCTTGAAGAAAGCTTTGCAGGAAGTATTTCAGTCTACACAGGAAGTTGATAAATGATAGGTAAATGTGAAGGAAACAGTATTCTTTCCTTTTAAAATTGCCTATTAACAAATATAATAAACTAACACTAGAAAAATTCATTTTTTAAAATAAAGTTAGTAATTAATATTATTTATCTAGGCAACATCAAAATAAGTACATGTAATCATACTTTACAATGAATAAAATCTAAAGTAATAGAACAGAAGACAAGAAGAGATACTAGGAGACAGAGGGCAAATTGTTTTAGTTATTACCAAGAAAAAGATCTTCAAAAGAATTAACAAATCTAGAAGCAATAAAATTATTATATTAATTAATTAGATAATCATTTTTCAATAAAATAATCAAAAGGTCAGTCTAGTTATGTATATGATCATGATTATTTTCTACCAAGTTCAAAGAATATAAATCTTCCACAATTATTCATTCATTAGTTAACATATGCAGCGGAGTAAATTGATATTATAATAATAACTATACTAACCTTAAAATCTGAACAACAGAATTAAGAAGCAAATACCACAAAACAGGCACCTCTTTACAGGATCTTATTTTCAAACACTAAATCAACCAGACCTAAAATAAAGTATCTAGATTTCTAGGTGTTCATGTCAATGCAAACACAATACAATGTAAACATTTGTCAAATGCATGTACCAATATAACTTTTTTTTAAAGGAAAATGTTAATTAGTAAAAATGTACTTTAAAATGCTCATCCAAATTCTTATAACAAGTATAATTTGACAATCTTGACCTTAATTTAATTTTTGTATCTCTAGTGTAACATATGGGATAAAGATGTACAATTTCCATATGAATTTATGCTCCCCAAACAAAACATCTACTTCATGTAGTGCTAGAATATTTAGCTTTCATTAAAAGGCACTGTAAAGCATTAAAAACATACATGATTTTATCTTAATGAGATTTTATTGAGGCTAAGTATTCTTCTCTAAAAATTAATTTTACATTTTTATTAACATTAAATTTAATTAGTGTGTTTATTTCTCAACCCTAAGTTTTAAACTGGTTTTAAATTTAACAATCGCAGAAATTAAATAATTAGAAACAATATTTGAACTCTGTTAAAACAATGGCATCATCCAACTGCTAACAATCACCTGAACTCCTACTTCTGTAAACAAAATACTATATTAGAGTTTCGAACAGAAACAAGTGTTTGACGAGAGATAAACAAAGATAAGCAGTTAGAAAGAACAAATAACTGGGCACAGATAATACTAAAAATCCATATTCAATGTAGGTAAACAAATATGCATGATGTTGAACGATGTAACAAATGGAGTAACGGGACACATAGAAAGTAACGGTACATGAGATTTTCCTTCACTAGAAATGAGTGTTGTCCAGCTCAATAACATATGTTTCATGTCAATAGGAACATATGCGACTAATAAAGTACTGAAATATAAAGACTGGCAGTAATATAATATTAAGTACAAACAATTTAATAGGTGAAAAATGAATTTCTGCAGCATAGACCATTTTAAAACGTTTATGCTCACCTTCTATATAATCTTCTTATAATTTCACGGACAAATAATACGTCCTCTACCCTCAAAGTAATGCTTATTAACCTGTAAACACGAACTAAATTTATATAAACACAGATTATCGCTGGAACATTTAACAGATGACACGTATAGTTACAGTCCACTACCTCTAGCTGCGAAAAACAACGAATCAAAACATACCAAAGTTGTCATCTAGATGTTTGCTTCTTCTGTAAATAAATAATAAGTTAAAAAAGAATTAAATGCAAAAATATTTTTGAAAGTGTAATACACTTTTAATTTGTTTTATGAATATTCAAAAATATATATATATATATATATTACGCATTTTTTTTTTCAATTTCCCAGTGACATCAACATTATTTCGCATCACACATATTAAATTGAAGTCTGTTTTTTTTTTCCAAATAAATGGGATTCTTAGAATTTCACTAAAATAGTTTTAAAGATAAAAAATAAGTATTTTAGATATTATTTTACCATTTTTTTAATTTAAATCCAGTACTATTAATCATAGAGTAATCACATTAATCAGTTATACAACTTTAGATTATTTGATTTAACTTAGATCAGTGGTCGTAGAGGAAATATTTACGATACGGAAAACTTGAAACACGGAACATCTGCAACGCAGACCCGTGACCAGAGGTAAGGGTAAAGTAATGTGGGTTCAGCCATTATTTTCTAGACCAGGGGTCGGCAACGCGGTGCCCGCGAAACAAGTTTAAAATGCCCGCCGTTCAAATATCTAAATTTTAGATATTTGAATAACAAACGCTCGTATTTATAATGAATAATTCTAGTAAAAGAAATTAAAAATCGTAAAAATTAAAAATTGGGGAGCCTGCTATATCGACAGCACCGCTCTCCCCTCGCTGTGAGTCAGTTTCTATTTCCTGCTCTCAAATTGAATTCTCTTTGTACGCACAGACATATGTTTGTGAATATTTGTTTTCCAGTATGAAAGACTTAAAATCAAAGTACCTATCAAGTCTCACTGGCACTCATTTGGACCAATGCCTGAGAACTGGGAATTCAACTTATGTGCCACATTGCAACGAGTTGGCCGCAGACTTGCAATGTCAAATATCGCATTAATTATCAATTTTAAGATTGTTTTGTTTAAATTAAAATTTGAATTTATGTATTAAAAAATTATGTCGTATTAATACCCCCCCCCCAATCTTCCTCCCAGTGGCGTAGCTAGAACTTTTGCCGCCCGGGGCGGTCTCCAATTTGCCGCCCTTTCTAAGTCAATCAATTGGTGGTTTTTATAAATTAATAAACATAAAATAAATAATTGTAATTGGGACAAACTATAGGTGGGGAACTTTTTTACCATTGGATGCCATATTTAAATGAGGCAGTAATAAAGGAGGCCGCTTAAGTTGATATAACTATAAATGCAACTTTTATAAAGACTACAAGAAAGCGGCGTCATCTCCATGGTAACGGTGGTACTAAGCATTCAATAAACATCGAGAACGGAGTAGTACATAGAACTTCTACTCGACGTCGGCACCATTGATGTCTGAATCCGAGCAAAATTTTTAGAGATAATATTTTCAACCCTACATTGACTTGACGATGAGGAAAAATATTCGAAATCATATAGTAATTCATAATTCGTAGAAATCGAATAGTAAACTTATGAATTGAACAAGTGGTTTTTTACAATTAATACTAAATAAAAATGTGCCGCCCCAAAATATGTGCCGCCCGGTGCGGACCGCACCCACTGCATCCCCCTAGCTACGCCACTGCTTCCTCCTCTACATCCAGCGGTGCTCGCCGAACTCCCGCATTTCTGAAATTTGCCCTCCTAGTAAAAAAGGTAGCCGACCCCTGTTCTAGACTTAAAGCCTCCCTCACGGCGATGTCGACCTTGATGTCAAGCCTTCTAGGCATTGAGAGTTTCTACCTTTCAGACCATTCTACCTTAGGGAATTCCATATAATTCTACTTAACGTCAATACATTTATTAGGATTGTCATTTACAAGGGCTCTAGTCTCAAAGTAATCGAAAATTTCGACATGCAAACACGGCGTTGTTGTGACATTAATTTCTACTAAGGAGCATTGTTGTCGATTAAGAATATATGTCACAATAACATTTTCACACGGTGAAATTATCCTATTATTCTATTCTAAGGCCTTGTTCACGTTGCTTACACCAGCGTTTCCGTTATTCACATCGAACATTTTTTAACAAATCATAGTCCTCTTAATGATTAAGGTCTAAATATTTAAGGTCTGAGATTAGTTAAAAATACGCTCCGCTTCGGAAGCAATGCGAACAAGACCTAAGGGCCTGTTCGCATAGCATCGCGTTAAATTTTAACCAATCATATAGCTGAGTGCTATGACATCATCCGTTGACTCACGTATCATCATCCGTGAATACTCCGTTGACCTTTTACGCGACGCTAACGGACTGCTGTGTGAACAGGCCTTCAGGAGACTGTTCTCAGTGAATCTGCCAGCGTCAGCGTGCTCGTATTAAATAACTTTTTACCGCACCAAGAAATTAGCTAAGAGACCCACTGTTGTGGAAGCGGTAGAGAATCCAGTGGCATTAAATAATAGATTTGCTAAGCTCAGAGACGAAAGTGAGGGTACTGTAGAAAATCCCAAAAATATCGAGGAGGACAATCCTAATGATAATCTAAACTCTAACTCAAACTCGCTGAAAAAGCAGGCTAAAAAAGATTCGTTTTGGATCCTAAAAAATCAAAACTCCATACGGAAAGAAATTGTAGAAAATATTCATAACTTCTTAGGCTGTAAGCTACTCCGTCAGGATGCTGGAAAATTCATAAAAATCTTTCCCGAAACCACTGACAGGGCCGGCGCTAAAGGGCGGGAAAGCCGGGTCTCTGCCCGGGGCGGCAAACTTAGGAGGCGGCAAATGGGCTGTAAAATTAACTAGTTTATGAAGAAAATGATTAAACCAAGATTCATTTGAATACTTTTGAAAAATTAATAGGTGGAATTTTAATAAAATTTGCTTTTAATATGTTTTACGAACTTTTAAGTATATATACTTACTTATAGGGTACATATAGGTACCCACTCACTTCAAATATCCTCAAGCATGAGAACGACATAAGAAGGTTGAGGTATGTAGTTTTTAAATAAAAACACGTTTTGAAAGATGAGTAGAGTTTTCGTGTATTAAAGACAAAATCCAAAACCGAACCAAAAATACAGAGCATTATAGATAAAATATCAAAATATTTGAAGGAAATCGCTCACAAGCATAATAAACTCCCGCTTAAAAATGTATAAAATAAAAAAGACCCTTTTTATTGTAATTTAAATAAATGGACACACTTACAAAGTGCTGTAAAAGAATTTTTTACCGTGTGTTTTAATTTATCGGAACATGTGTAGGGTCGCGAAAAACCAGTCATGACAAGCTGTGACACGAATTTTACGCTACTATTATAAAATGAAAAGAGACAGTTCGAATGTTTTATTTATGCAATAATTGCCTTACAGGTTGGTTACTAGTGAAGTAGAGTGCGTTACATACAATTATGATTTGCCGTGAGTTTTTGAAAATTATGTCATAAAGAGTGTTGTAAAAGTAAGGTGAGTAAGTAATAATTAAAAAATAGGCAGCTTTTCTAAACAAATATTTTTATAGCTTCTCAGGATGTGTTATGAGGGGTACCAGAGATACCCCATTGCTTTGTGTAAAATTTAGGGAGGTGCACTCCAAAGTGAACTATGCGTTTATAAATAAAAAATAACAACATTTATTATACAATATCATACAAGAAAGGTCAGTTTTACATATATATAAGATCTCGATTATACATATTATAACAGCATTAGGGCATACTATATCCGCTTCCTGCGGCAGAACCATTACGGGTAAAGTGAAATAAAATTCTATTTTCCAAAATTTCTAAAAAGAAACACCAGCACTATTTGAAAGGGAAGAAATGACCAACCTGGGGAGTTTTGATGAAACAGCAGGGCAAGGCATGGAGTCGTTGAGGCATTTCTACCGGAGGAGGCTTTAGGTATCAGGCTAAAAATCATAGGGTCCTTCATTGGAGGAGGCAGCAGAATCGACGCTGGCGGTAGAACACGGACATCTCGCCATTTTACGGGGGCGTCTTTTCTTCTCAGGCTTTCTTCGCAGCTCGCTACCTCAATCTCTCTCTCTCTCTCTCTCTCTCTGCCTCCGATCGTCGTTTTTCTCCCACACTCGGGTTCATTTTTTCCCCATTTTGATTATGACTCCTCCCCAAGTCAGTTATTCACGTAAATTTATTGCCTCTTCGAGTTTTTTATTCTAGGGCAGGATGCTCCGACATCCCCACGGTTGACCCACGTGGTACTCTTATTTCCAAGAAAATTGGATGTCCGTTGAATTTCCTGGAATTTCTTTCTCCCGTCCTGAGGAATTCAGGGGGTGCGATGTTTCTTGGAAAATTGGTGCAGTTCCCCCTTTTTCCAATATGGCCGTTTTATGCCCCGTAATCGTGTTGGAAAAACAAAATGGCTATGACGTTGGAAGGAGTTCAAAATGTCCATATTGTGGATCCTTCACAACAATCACCCCCCTCCCTTTTTCTAGGCGTGCTGGCACGCCCCAGTCTGTAGGGGTTGAAGAACGGATTGGCTCCATTCGCTTCAGCAAAAGAGACTCCAACTGCACAAAAGTCACACTGGCAATAAAAAAATCATGAATGACATCACATGTAAAAGTTCAGGAGGTCAAAATCTCCCCTTATAGTGCTGAAAGTTTTACTGATTAAAAAATTTTTCAAAATTTATAAAGTTTTCTTTAAGCTTAAGCTTACATTAACTAACATCATAGAAAATGGTATGCATACCCTGTAAAACAAACAATAACAAAATAGTTGCTCGATCAACACATGTGATCGAAGATTAAAATGTAAAGAAAAGGTTATCTTACAGAAATAGAAATCTCTACGCTAAAATCGTACAGCGAAGATGAAATTTTCAAAAACATTGGCGAATGTGCATAATCGCCATTATGTGTTTAACTCGCGGAAAGAGCAAAAATGTTCTCTTTTCCTTGCGCTGCCATTTGTGTGAAACATATAATGTGCTATCCATGCATTCAATAATAATAATACTAATAATGATAATAATAATAATAAAACACAATAACCGTTAATCTTTTAATAATAATATATGTATATATATATATATATATATATTTTTTTTTTTTTTTTAATTTTTCTATTTTTAAAAATTTTTTTTGAATTCATTCCCCAACGAAATTGACCAAATTTTGCTCTATCATCAGATTTGTACACTGAAACATCGTCACATGGAATTTAAACTATGCGCACAAATGAACCCGCGACGAAAATTCTAAAGTCTGCTAAGTTTCCTAAAAATAAATTATATAGATATCTCATAGCACTATAACAGAAGACGAAGAGTTAAGAAAGAGAGAAAAAAAACTTATTTTTGCCAAGATAAAACTTAACCGAATGAAAAAAATTTATTTACTCGGTATACCTTAGTTTTCAATAGCCTATCGTTGACCCAAGATAGTTGATCAGACCCTCTGGAGAAAACGATAAAACCCTTAAACCGAGTTTTCCCTTGTAAATTGGCAAAAGGGCAAAAAACTTTAGGCGGCCATTCCCAAAGAGTTCTGTCCATGACTTACTGATATAACTGAACCAAAAACATTTTAAGTCAAAAGTTTTAAATTCTGCGCGATAAATGAAAGTTTAATAGGTTAGCAGAAGTATTGAGCGGCTATTTCCCATTCGCCTGATTTTTGTAATTTTCTTCCGGCAGCGGTTCGCTTGCGGTTTTGAAATGTCTAGACTCTGCATCTCCGTTCGCAATACGGCTTCTGAATTTCGCTTTGTTTGACCCCCGTAGGAGAACATAATACAACTATCCGCGACCTCACGTTACATTTTCTCCTTGAGCCTAGCGTTGGGGGTTAAACACGGACATCTCGCCATTTTACGGGGGCGTCTTTTCTTCCCAGGCTTTCTTCGCAGCTCGCTACCTCAATCTCTCTCTCTCTCTCTCTCTCTCTGCCTCCGATCGTCGTTTTTCTCCCACACTCGGATTCATTTTTCCCCATTTGGATTATGACTCCTCCCCATGTCAGTTATTCACGTAAATTTATTGCCTCTTCGAGTTTTTTATTCTAGGGCAGGATGCTCCGACATCCCCACGGTTGACCCACGTGGTACTCTTATTTCCAAGAAAATTGGATGTCCGTTGAATTTCCTGGAATTTCTTTCTCCCGTCCTGAGGAATTCAGGGGGTGCAATGTTTCTTGGAAAATTGGTGCAGTTCCCCCTTTTTCCAATATGGCCGTTTTATGCCCCGTAATCGTGCTTGAAAAACAAAATGGCTATGACGTTGGAAGGATTTCAAAATGTCCAAATTATGGATCCTTCACAACAGGATGTTTTTGGAAAAACGCTCAAATCCGTCAATTCTTTGGCCACTTTGGTGTTTTATGCAGTAGGACAGTGGTTCCCAACCTTTTTCAGCTGGCGACCCACCTTTCCTTATCGGAATACCTCCACGGTCCATCGGACCATGGTGGAATAAAAAACCTTATTTGTATCGTATCCCTTCCTTATGTATATATAATTTACCATCAAATATTGCAAATATATATATATATATATATATATATATATATATATATATATGCGCTTTTTTGAAGATACAGATTGATTATTGATAAACAATTTGTGTTCTGATTTGAAAATGGTTGACAAAATATAAGCAATTTGTAGCAAAACAGTTATTTATTTAACAATAGATATATGTTTGCAATATATGCAACAAGTGGTCACTGCACGATGTCCACAGTAAGACTGATGTAGTGATGTAGTGGTTCTGTTGTCTGCCCCAGATGCCAAAAATCAAGAACCAAGAAAACAATCAAAACACAATTCGATTTGTTTCAAGTTTTCTTATCTTTTCTGATGGTTTATTCGATGGTTTCTGATAGTTTTAGGATCGAGTCGCGACCCACCTGTAACACTTCCGCGACCCACTAGTGGGACGCGACTCACCGGTTGGGAACCGCTGCAGTAGAATACACCTCCTATGAGGGGTAATTTTTACCCCTCTTATTTAGATAGCGAATATGGGCCGAGTGGTACCTTGTTTTTAAGGGCTCTTAATTCTTCTTACTACGGTCGATTTTTTTTATAAGTCGTTTGAATAGTTTTTGATATATATTTAATTTTAAATTTGCCATGAGACATTTAAAAATTATCTTTTTAAGCATGTTATCTTTAAATTTTATTTTTTTTTATATTTATCAACCCATATGAAGGGTAATTTTTACCCGTATTATTTTGATAAAGAAAGTGAATCAAGTGGCAACTCGTTCTAAAAGGTTTATAATTCTTCTTACAACGACGAATTTTTTCGAAAATAATATGAGCCAAATAAAAATGATTTCTTTGAGCATGTTACCTAACAAAAATAACCAAAAGTGCCTCTTTTAAAAATAAAATCGATGGGTCAAAGCAAAAAGTAGTTGTTCAGAAAAACATTTTTTCGGCTTATGGTAACTTTGACAGTAAATATTCTAAATCTAATTAAACGATTAAAAAAAAGTAATACATATACGTATATACAATACATAAGAAGAATCAAAAGTTAATTAAAAGTAAGTAAGAACATACAAGGTACCGCTCAACTCCTGTTCGCTATAAATAAATGTCAGGGGTAAAAATTATCCCTCGTAGGGGAGCATCTTACCAAAAGCATTCGAAAAATCTTTTGTTTTTTTGTACCCTTATTTACTTATTTCAAGGCGAGATTTTGTTGGCTTTGTTTAGGGTAAATTGTTAAAAAAAACACTTTCTATTCCATGGCTGACGTTTCAGTTTTAATCAAACCTAGTTTTAATTGTTTTTAGAATATCTGATGGACGTAAAAGATAATCGGGTGCTCAGTACAAAAGAAAAAGGGTCGAGAAGCAAGTTCAAATTCAAAAACAGGCTGAAAATCTGTTAAGTTACCCACAAGGCACGAAAAGGAACGATGACGACACAGAGCTATTAGAAGCTGATTCAAATCTTAATTATGAAGCCATTACCAACCAAGCTACCGATATTGCTCAAGTGGAGCCTACCAGTGGCGCCGGAAGAGTCAAATATAGAGGGGGGCAAAGTAAAATAGATTAAAACTTTTACACCTTTATTATTAAAGATACATATATACGGTTATAAAAAGTAAACTTTTATGTTATTTTATGTTATATTATGCCCTATCAAACGTCAACGTATATGCGTTTCAAATGCATCGGATTCAAGATTCCCTTTCGCGATGAAAAAACATCGTGTAAGGGTTGCTTTTGAATCGCAAAAGCAAACGTCTGGAATTGGCGTTTAAACGCGCTTGCGTACCTGAAATTGGCGATTAAACGCTCCTGGGTATATGGAATGACGTTTATCGCGCTTGCGTTAACGAGTGTGAGGTTGCAATTTAGTATTCAGTTTTGTTGGCTTTATGATTTTAAATGAAAATTCTAATATTTTACGAGCGCTAGCTAGGTAGAAACAAAAAATTCAATTTTCTAGGGGGGGGGGGGGGGGCAAGTGCCCTCCCTTGCCCCCCCCCCCCTTCCGGCGCCACTGGAGCCTACTCCAGGGACATCCAAAGAACCTACTCCAGGGAGCATATTACCATTCCTTACATGAATTCACGCCATTACATCGTTTGGCGGCTGCTGATTGGTCAATTGACTTTGCATCGGTAATTGCCATAATATTTGATCCTAAGCGCATTTTAAATGATATAAATGCTAAAATATATGTCTTAGTTGCTTTCATTTCGATAATTGCATAATATTTGATCCTAAGAGTATTTTAAATGAGACAAAATCTATTTCTTAGTTGCTTTCATTTATACAGTGGACGCTCGTTAATTCGAACTTGGTTAATTCGAACTTTCGGTTAATTCGAACTAATCCAAAGGCCCCCAAAAACTTGTATTGGAATTAATGTTAAAAATATCTCATTAATTCGAACTAAATTTTTATCACTTCGGTTAATTCGAACTAAAAATTTGACAAAAAAATTTCTTTTTCTTCGTTTAACGGAGAAAATACATGCTGTATTTATATTTTGTGTGTCAAGATCATCTGTATTTCTTTTCTGTGTAAAGAGGCACATGCCTGCATTCCTAGACTATTGCATTTCCACTAAACGTTAATGGCTAGTATCCTTCTTATCAGTGCTTAACGGACAAAGCAATTTTCCGTTATTTGTATCGATTTTCTTAGAATTTCAGAAAAATCAGTCTTTACCACAGATTCTAGGAAGCTGCGTCAATTATACCTGCACTGCAGACAAGTTAATGTGATCTAGTTTTTCTTCCTCAGTGTGTGGTGTAAACGTGTAAAAATTCAGGATGTCTACACATGGAAAGTACAAAACACATGCCTGCATTCCTAGACTATTGCATTTCCGCTAAACGTTAATGGCTAGTATCCTTCTTATCAGTGCTTAACGGACAAAGCGATTTTCCGTTATTTGTATCGATTTTCTTAGAATTTCAGAAAAATCAGTCTTTACTACAGATTCTAGGAAGCTGCGTCAATTATACCTGCACTGCAGACAAGTTAATGTGATCTAGTTTTTCTTCCTCAGTGTGTGGTGTAAACGTGTAAAAATTCAGGATGTCTACACATGGAAAGTACAAAACCCTAAATTTGGAGACAAAGGTAGAAATTTTAAAGAAAGTAGAGAATGGCGAATGTAAAACAAAGTTAGCAGCTGGCTAAGGAATTTAAAAAAAATACCTTGTCAACTTATTTGAAAAACAAGGAGTCAATTTTAAATTCATGGGAAAAGTCAAAATTTGCTAGAGGAAGGAAACGCATGGGAAATACGTCCCAAGAAGTTCTAGAAAAAGCTCTATTGCTATGGTTCCAGGATGTTAGATCTCGAAATTTTTCGCTAAATGGACCCCTAGTGCTGACGAAGGCTGATGAATTGGCAAGTCGAATGGGCATTGAAGATTTTAAATGCAGTTATGGATGGCTCTCTCGATTTCAGTCAAGGCACAATATTTCTTATCAAACTGTATGTGGCCAAAGCTCTGATGTAAACGAAGACGTGTGCACTAATTTCGGCAGGAAACTGTCAGGGCTTTTCTCTACTTACCTGCCGAAAGATATTTTTAATGCGGCCTTAATGGACTCTATTAAAACTCTGAAAGCATTTATTCAGATGGAACCTTCCTCTGAAAACGAATTGAAATGTTTACTTCAAATCGAGAAGCTGGCTGAACAATGTAGGCATCATAAACAAAACCAAACATCCATTTTACAGTTTTTACCCAAAGTGTAATTCATATTTTTAATTAAAGTTTACTTTCTACTGCATATCTTCTGCTTCATTAATATGTTTAATTTATTTTAGTATAATATATTTTCTGGGGTTATACATACTAGGAGATTTTTCTTCTTCAGTGATACACTTTTAAAGTTATATATTTTCTCTAACATCGGATAATTCGAACTTTTTTCCGAGAACCTTTGAGTTCGAATTAACGAGCGTCCACTGTATATATATTTTTTACGCGATATTTTACAAGGAACGTGAATTTTTTACATAAGTGGCTCCACTTATTAATGTAAATGTAATTTAAAGTGACAAACTATTTGTAAAAGAAATTTTCGCCATAAATGCCTTCATATTTCTTTTTTGTGCATGAAAAATTTTAAGAAATTACCAATTTCCGTAGTAATTTCACTGTAAAATTTTAGGAGTAGAATAAAATAGAGTAAATATTACTCAAAATTGAATTTTTTCTTAAATTTAAATGTTGAATTATAAAAAAGGAGAGATATTTTCTTTTTTTTAAATTTAAATGTTGAATTTAAAAAAATGAAAGCTTTATTTATTTATTTTTTAATTTAACTATTGAATTTTTTTAAAAAATTGTTTATTATTTTAATTAAAATCTTAATTGCAAGATGCAAATTATATATTTTTTTGCTGTTTTGCACACTTTAGTTTTTTAACCTTACTCTTAAGAAATAAAAATTATAAATACTCTTCTAAAAATTACCAAAAATAGACTGAAAATAAAGTGAAATTATTGTACATAAAGTGAATAAAGTGAAATATTGTGTTATTGTACAAATGCATAAATTTTATGATGCACAAATATGTAATTTTGAACGTTACTGCGTACTACGATACTATTATTTGAAATAGATTCTATTTCGTTCAAAAATAGTGATGGAAGTTTTGATTCTTGAAAAACAGACATGCTTTCATAAGAATCAGCGCACCAAATACGCAAATACCGATGTAAACTCATTGACCAATCAGCAGCCGCCAAACGATGTAATGGCGTGAATTCATGTAAGGAATGGTAATATGCTTCCAGGGACGTCCACTGAACCTACTCCAGGGAAATCCAAAAAAGAGACATTTGCTACGATAATGAATTCAGATCCGGGTTCCTGGCCAACTAGCTTATCAGAAGCCGAAATATATTTTTTGGTAAAAGAAGGAGAACCTCAACCATTAATTGAATACAGTTTTCCGTATAATGATACCGGTCGAAGATTTAGTGCAGTTCATTACTTGAGAAACATGAAAAATGGTGAAAAAGTCATGCGTAACTGGTTAGTCTATTCAATTACAAGAAACTGTGTTTATTGCTTTTGCTTCAAACTTTTTGGTTCTATTTTAAGTTCTCTTTCTACTGAAGGTTTTAAAGATTGGAAGCACCTCGCTGAGACTTTAATACAACATGAAACCTCTGAAAACCATATCCAAAGTCAAAAATCTTGGATTGAATTTAGTCAAAGAATACAGTACTCTAAAACGATTGACAGTCATTCACAAAGACTCATTACCGCAGAGATAAATTATTGGTACGAGGTGCTTCTACGAATTGTTTCAACAATAAAAATGCTTGCTCAAAATTGTTTAGCCCTCCGAGGTACAAGTGACAAACTTTGCGATTTCGGTAATGGTAATTTTTTACAAATTACTTGCTCAGTTTGATCCAGTAATGGAAGAGCATATCCACAGAGTGCTCAAAAAAGATGAAGTTAAACTCCACTATCTCGGAAAAGATATCCAAAATGAAATAATTATTCTTTTAAGTGAAAATATAACATCTCACATTATTAGCGAGATTAAAAAAGCTAAATATTATTCAATAATTCTAGATTATACTCCTGATGTCAGCAAGATCGAGCAAATGACAATCTTAGTAAGGTATGTATCCATTGACAAATCCAATCCCAATGAGGTTTCCATTAAAATTAATGAAAGCTTTTTAGGCTTTCTTCCGGTTGAAAGATCGACGGGCTCTGAACTCTCAACTCTAATACTTAAAAGACTTGAAACATTGGGGTTGAATTTGCAGGATATGAGGGGACAGGCTTACGATAATGGGGCCAACATGAGAGGCGATAAATCGGGAGTACAATCTAGAATAAAAGCGTTAAATCCACGAGCATTTTACCTTCCATGTAGTAGCCACTCATTAAACCTGGTCATTAATTACATGGCAAAGGCATCCTTGGAAGCCGCCAATTTTTTTAATATGGTCCAAAAAATATATCTATTTTTTCCTCATCAACTCTTCGATGGACCATATTAATAAAATATGTTCAGGGACTAACTTGAAACCCCTAAGTGATACTCGTTGGGAAAGCCGAATAGATGCATTAAAACCACTGAGGTATAAATTAGCAGGGATATACGATGCTTTATTTGCTGTTTGTAATAATTCGGAGATTGACAACTCTATAAGAGTTGAGGCTTCTGGACTATTAAGTTGTGTTAAACAATTTAAGTTCTTATACTCCATTGTAATTTGGTACAAAATCTTAAATTGTACCAATCCAATAAGTAAACTCTTGCAGACAAAAGACTATGACTTACCATTCTTGAAAAATTGTAAAGATTTTTTCAAGGATCTTAGATCGGACACGGCGTTTAATGAAATAAATGCTTTGCGTTGTTCGAGAACTCGCCGACGAAATTGACATACCGGCTAATTTTGAGTTTACCCAGCCACGTCATAGAGTTCGAAGGAGGAATGTTAATTTTGACTATGAGGCACGAGATGATCCGATAGAAGATCCTACTTTGAAATATAAGGCAGAGTTTTATTTTTTCACATTAGACCAAGCTATCAATGCACTTGAATTCAGGTTTGATTTGATCAGTACCAACAGCAACTATTTCCAGTTTTATACAATGTATATGATTTAAAAGATACCCCTCAAAACGACTTACTAAAATATTGCAAAGATCTAGAAATAGTGTTAACTGATGGGAATTCATCAGATATAAACGCTCTGGACCTGGCAGACGAGATAGTATCGGTTTTGGCTTTACTAAATAAAAAAGAAAGTCCAATCGAGATTTTAAAATTCATTTCAAAGCTGGATTTTGCTCCAAATCTCGGTATAGTTTTAAGAATCTTGCTTACTCTCCCAATAAGTGTGGCAAGTGGAGAAAGAAGTTTTTCCAAATTAAAGTTAATTAAATTTTTTTCACGCTCTACAACTACCGAGGATCGGCTAAATGGCTTGACAACAATAGCCATTGAACATGAGCTAGCTGAAGAAATTGATGTCAAAAAAATTATCAAATAATTCTCAGAATTAAAAGTAAGAAAAAAGCATTTTTAAGTTTAACTGTATTTTTAATAATTAGGTTTTTATTTTTAGTGGTTCTATAATTTGTTTTACTATTTTTTTAATATATGCATTTTATAATTATATACTAGATTTGTGTCTTTTCTTTTTTTCTGTGAAATCTTAATTTCAATTTAGTGCCAAAATCATAACTCAAGAAATTTGTATTTTTGGCAAATCAAAACTTCAACATTTTTAATACCAATTTTTTTTCTCGTGTTTTATTTTACTACTAAGCGTGGGAAGGGTTTAGGTTATCTCTTTTAATTTTTGTTATAAAGGGGCGGCATTTTACCTTTTTGCCCGGGGCGGCGAAACTGCTAGCGCCGGCCCTGCCACTGAACAGTTTAGAATTATTCAAAGTACTCTAAGCGAAAATAAAATTAAACTCTTCTCCGTAAATCCGCGGAACGAGAGACTGCTTAAAATTGTTATCAAAGGAGTACCTTCGAATATCCCCATTGAAGAGGTCAGGAACGAATTAATTAATTAAGGCTTCGACGTGCAAAGAGTTTCTCAGCTCAAAAGATTCAAAGATAAAATGACAGTAACAATATTTCTCTATAATCTGCACCACAATGAAAAAAACTAGAACTATTTATTATATCTCTGATATTCTTGGATTTATTGTAAAAATTGAAAGGTATAAATTTAAGGGACGTGTAAAGCAGTGTTAAAATTGCAAAAATTTCCACCACATTAGTGACACGTGCAAAATGGATGCTAAATGTCTTAAGTGTGTAGGCAGCCACCGTACCAGAAACTGCGAGATGTCAAAGGCAGAAAAAGCAAAGTGTGCTAACTGTGGCCGACATCTTCCGGCTAATTATAAGGGCTGCGTAAACCACCACCCCCTTTATCAAAAAACAAAAATTAGCAGCCAAAATAGCTAGAGAAACCAGCCGATTTGATCAAATTGATAGCGAAATAGTGCAACACAACTTGGGAAATCCGGTAGCTACCAATGAAGACTCAAAAATCTTCGGTAAAAAGTTTAACGATCTCTTCAAAAACCAAAAAAAAAAAACAAATCCTATTCCCACCGAAGCAGTTAATAGCTCCCCTAACTTAAGCGAAATTGATACTTACATCTCAAAGCTTTAAGAAATTGAAAGGTTATTTAAATCTTTCACTGAAATTTCTTCTAAACTAAAATTGGAGATTGGAGGCTTTCTAGGGCCTATGTTAGGAAACTTAAACTAATTTGCCAGCCGCGTCTGGCTTTTCTTACACCCCTCAAGGGCCTGTTCACATAGGAG
Organism: Dolomedes plantarius; assembly: GCA_907164885.2. NCBI lineage: Eukaryota > Metazoa > Arthropoda > Arachnida > Araneae > Dolomedidae > Dolomedes > Dolomedes plantarius. Next base: position 88,444,665 of record OU015496.1, on the reverse strand, counting down.
TCCGTTGCGGGGCGTTGGTATTTGTCATTGGTTAAATATATTTCAATACTTTAAAGCCCCGCAACGGACTCCTATGTGAACAGGCCCTTGAGGGGTGTAAGAAAAGCCAGACGCGGCTGGCAAATTAGTTTAAGTTTCCTAACATAGGCCCTAGAAAGCCTCCAATCTCCAATTTTAGTTTAGAAGAAATTTAACCAATGACAAAGGCCGGGGGCCGGAGTTGGGTTGCTGTGGCTTGCTCCCAGGACATCGGGGTCTGTTGTGAGAACCTCGGTGCTTGGTAATGGAGAGCGCGACTTTGATTCGCCTGGGGGAGTGCGATCCTCTGAGTGAGTCACCGTAGCACCATCAAGGCTTCGGTTGTCACCACTTCCACGTAGTCTCGGCTGGAAACTGGGCGATGGCCCGGGATAAGAGTGACAATGGACGTAGGGGCCTGGAGTTCCGCCATGTGGCATTACTACTGTAGCTCCGTAAAGTTCTAAACAAACTCGTACCTGCGCACTCCGTGCGCGGTGGGATGATATCGCGGCCGAAGACGATAGATTCATCAGGTACTACGCTAGTTGGATGCCTTAATTGGAGGGACGACGTAATACCGAGATCTTAACTAATGACAAACCTCCAAACGATTAGCAATGAAATTTTTAACGCCTATGATTGGTTTATTTTCGTCTCAACGTCATCTTTCCCTTAACGCTACACAACGGACTCCTATATGAACAGGCCCAAATTCACTCTCATTCTCGCTACTTGCTCTTCACTTGGTTCTCGGGCCTGCCTCCCTTACGTCATTTTTTCCTGTAAAGCTCTTGCGTTAAAAATTTCTAAAGTCTTAATATTCTTTCTAATAACTTATATATATATTTTTTTTTTACTTTTTTATTCTCAACACCATTTTAACTTTGTGAAAGCTAATTTTGTCACATGCAAGCCACTGAAATCGAGAATATGGAGCTAAAGCTGCCAGTTGCCTCATCAGTTACTCATGCGAATGCCAATGCCAATAACTTTTTACCAAACATAGATCTTAAGAATTCGTGGCTAATCGTTGTGATGTCTGCTTCTGGTTGGAAAAATTCTGACTGCGAGTTACGATGACGCTGTTAGATACAATGTTCACCTAACACCGTGTAAGAATTCATTGCATTATGAGTAGTTAGACTGTTTTCAGACAGTTGTAGGAAAATCCAGAAATGGGAGCAACACATTATTGAAAATTTCTTTTAAATAAAGACAAACCAATTGGACCCAGTAGAGCTTTTATGCCTATTTTAGTTTTAAAACCAAAATTAGACACTCCGCAAGATATTTGAATATTCATTTGAAAAAAAAATAAATAAAAAGACTGATAACATCAAAAACTTTTTTAAAAAACTCAAATGAATTGTTTATAAACAAATAACTTAATTGTTACTATAAGGCTTGAGAGTTTGGAACCATTGAACCATTGTATTTATACCAGGAGTGACATCATTTATCGCTTATTGGTTCCTGGCAGTGCGAAATGTTCAGCATAAAGGCTTGTTCACATAGCAGTCCGTTAGCGTTAGCGTAAAAGGTCAACGGGATGTTCAGGGATGATGATACGTGAGTTACTGTCATAGACAAATAACAAATAAGAAATTACTGTCATAAACAAATAACATTTTCTTTTCTTATGATGCTTATGCAATATTTCACTCTTAAAGATTTTATATATATATATATATATATATATATACATATGTAAGGGATTATCATGGGGGGGGGCTAACCGTAAGAAACTTTAAAAGAGGGTTGGCTAGAGAAAATGGGAATTATCAATTATTAAATTCTACTAATTTACGAAGTATCTGAAAAGATGCATTGCGGGAAAAATAGATAATAGGGTTGGATTTGATTGACAGCTTCACTTCGCCCCAGCCTCATCTCGGCGCATACGTAATAGCTCTAGTGTGCATGCGCAGTATTTCTAGAAGCTAGACACAAAGGGTTGAAATCTTCAGAGACAATGGGATGATTGACTAGGAAGGACGTGCCGCTTGGCAGGCACGCGTTTTGAATAGGGATGGGACTAAATTAATATTTATGGAGCTGAGTTTTAGAATGTGATTTAATAAATATATTTCAAAGATAATTGGTTTGGTGTTTGTTGCCACTCGCCACATCTGACTGCTGATAGAAGAAGATGGAGAATTTTCGGGAGTCGACTGCAGTTTTATGAAACACTTGATCAACTAGTTCGGACTACAATGGTCAAAAATATGGGCGTGAAGAACAAGTATGATATATATATATATATATATATATATATATATATATATATATATATATATATATATATATATATATATATATATATATATATATATATATATATATATATATACACGCACTGGCCATTGAATTAGAAACCGTGAGAGTTTCTACAAATGCTCGCTAGAGGCGTGCGTATACAAAACTTGTTTATGACGTGGATGAAATGTCATCAGAATGCTAGTTAAGTAACGTGTGAGGCTACATTTCACGATAAACGCAGTAGAATGGGAAAAATGACAGATCTTTCACAATTTGGAAAAGGGCTTATTATTGGGGCCCGTTTAGTAGGAGCCATGATTGTGAAGACAGCAGAACTCACTGGGTTCTCAAAAGCAGCCATTTTGAAGGTATTCAACAGTTGGAAGCAGAACCCACAGTCCTTGTCCAAAAGACGTAATTGTAGTTCGAACACAATCAACCAAAACCGTGGTCGGCGTCGTCTCCGACGGATTGTAAGACAGAAAAGGGACTCGACTGTACTTCAACTGACAGAAATCTTCAATCAAGGTTTGTCCCAACTGATCTCGGTGCGAATCGTGCGCAGAGAATTGCAGAGGATGGGATTACGTAGTCGGATGCCTGTGAAGAAAACCTTTCATTTTTACCCGGAATGTAGAATTCGTTTGCAGTGGTGTCTGGAAAGACGAAACTGGACAAAAGAGGACTGGAAATAAGTTATGTGGTCAGATGAATTAAGCTATACCTTTGTGCCGCTCGGGGGCAGGGGACTGGTCTGGGATCATGAGTGGAGTGGCTGTCATCTGCGGTCTATACCCACGGACGAGAATCCAAACCCGGATGGCTACAATGTAGCAGCGACGGGTCCCATCTCGTGCATTGGAATCACGATGTACCTTGTTTTGCATTGATGGAAGACGTCGATTTTGGCGAGAACCTCATGAAACCGTGAACCCATCTTGCCTTGTTCTCACTATGCAAGGGTCTGGTGGGAGTATCATGGTGTGGGGCATGTTCTGTTGGTATGGGAGTGGTTCCCTGGTGTTCGTTGTGGGTAAACACACAGCCATTCAATATCTGGACATACTGACAGATAAAGTGCATCCTGCAATGTTACATTTTTACTTTGCAGGTGACGGATACTTCATGGACGATAATGCAACTATACATCGTGCCAGATTCATTCAAGATTGGTTCACTGACCATCAAACAGACTTTCAGCAGCTTCCCTGGTCACCGCAAAGCCCAGATCTTAATCCAATAGAAAATGTTTGGGACATGTGTTAAAGCTATTTGCTCTCCAAGAGATGGCGCTGTGAGCGCTGTGAATGTGAAAAAGACGGCTGATGTAGTAATGACACGAGAGAGAGCGGTCATCCTCTACCGTTATTCAAATAAAGTATTGTTTTATTATTAAATAAGTCTGCTTTTTGAATTCGCACGTACACGCAAAAAAGGATGGTCACGCAGGTTCATACGACAGCGGACATTTACGACCAAAGGTATAAGAGGAAGACTATAATATTTCAGAAGTGGCATTCCGCCTACGCACAACAACGGAATACGGAATACGAATATAATACAAGGTATATTTAATGATGAAGCAAGTATATTATTTTCGTTAAAGTATTTTATTAGGTAAAAAAATGGCTTATTTAGGCAAGGGCAGAAAAATTTATTTGATAGAATTAGCGAGGGAGCTAGATCTCGGTAATGTAGTCTCAACAGATAGTACGGTATCGGAATTAAAAAAATTATTTGCCAAAGTAATGATGAACAATTCACTAAAAATTTATTTGAAAGTATCATAGATACTGGGCTTAAGAATGAAGAAATAGTTTATGAATGGCAAAAATTGGAAGCTGAAAAAGTTATTGAATTAGAAAAACTTAAAATCGAAACTACTAATAGATCCCTGGGAGTACACGATGAAACTGTTCGAGTTTCAGAAGTAAACAAAAGTAACTTTGAACTAAGGAGCTTAATTCAACAATTTAGCTTAAATGACGGTGATATCATATCTTATTTAATATTGTTTGAACGGCAAGCTGAACGTATAAGTATTAAAGAAGAAGATTATGTATTGCATCTGTGAGGACTTTTACCAAACGAATTCACCCAACTCATCGCCAGGGAAGATGAATAAAAAGCTAATGATTGTGCATTTGTTAAAACCTTGTTATTAAGACGGTTGAAGTTGAGTCCCGAAAAATTCAGACAAAAATTTATAAATCACGTGAAAGATTCAAAAAGCACATGGAAAGATTACGTTTATGATCTGCGAAATTGTTTTAATGAATGGTTAGCTGGATTAAACATTAGCGATTTTGACTCTTTAAAAGAACTTATTATAACGGATCAATTAAAGAAACGCGTTCGAAAAGTAATACGGGAACATTTTATCGATTATTGGTCGAAATTTGTAAATGCAAACAAGTTGGCTAGTAAATTGGACGAGTACGAAAATGTGCGTTTGGGATTTAAAATCGCAAATAATGAATTTAAGAACACTGAATATTATGATGAAGCCAAAAGTTATTACCGTAATAATCCTAAGATAGATTCCCGCAATTATAAGAGAGTTGAGTCGAATAAACCAGATAATAAAAATGGTAACAAATCCAATGATATGTCTATTATTGGGTACGATAATTCCATTCGCAAATGTTTTACATGCAACGTATATGGCCATATTTCGAGTGATTGCCCTCTGCCTTGTAAGAACTGCGGCATTAAAGGCCATTCAAAAAATATTGTAATGTGAAAGACGAAAAGAATACGAATCATTTGAATGTAAGCGACGCCGAATCTTCAACGCCAAACCCATATCTCAAAGACGCGCAAATTAATAAACAGCGTATCAGCGCTTTGTTGGACACAGGAAGTAGCAGTTGGCCTTTGAAAGACTGTAGCGAAAAATTTACGACTAAACATTTTGCCATGTGAAAAATATTTGTTTGGTTTCGGAAATCAACTGACGCCAGTAGTGAAAAGTGTAGGAGGGATGATGATTGATATTCAGATTGATGACGTAATCGCGAAGGATGTTTCTGTTCTAATCGTACCAGATCAAAAGCAGCCGGTTGATTTATTGGTAGGGAGAACATTTTTGGATTTACCCTAGATTGCTTATGCAGCTTTAGGCAAAAGTTTGTATGTTGAGTATAGTAGAGATTTCCCTTTTATTGAAATGGATTCCGGAGAAACTGAATCACGCGTGAAACTAAAATCGGTCGAAGATACTCAAGTTGTGAATAACAGTATAAACTTTGTAAAATCTAAAACGGAAGAAATAAATAACCGATTAATAATTGTTGAAGGTAAAGAAGATAACTTAGATGTATTGTTAGAAGTTAATGAGTGAAAAACGATAATTCCAGTTATAAATAATGGGAATCAGAATATAACGATCAAAGAAAATCAAAACATCGGTAAAGCGGAAGTAATAAGTAAAAGCATTTTGGAAACAGAAATAAATTATTTAAATAACAAGGATTCAAAAATCAGTAACTCTAAAATTTCAAGGAACGAAAATTTCAAAGAAGTTGTTCACAAGACAGAAAGAAATACGAAATCTGCGAGTTTGCATGCGCATTCTGTGAGTGAGGATTTCTGTAACAAAAATGTACATTTAAATGCGAATACAAGTATAGAAAAGAAGAATTTGAACAATTCTAATGCCCACAAAGACAGTGAAAATGTTGTCAGGGATATCGTTGACGATGTATGTACTCGAGATTCTTCATTAGAAAGTGATGCTCCAATGACTGAGAGAACTATAAGACTTCTCTCAGTCAGAAACGTCGTAAGACGTGAAAAATGCATGTATAGATTCTTTGAGTGATCAAGACGGTACACCGGGTGAACCTTTACCTGATGTCAGTTCATGTATCGACAAAGGAAGTGTTTCAGAAAATTTATTTTCATTGCCGATGTGCAGGACTGCTCGAAAAGCGAAACCAAGGATAAAGTAAATAATAAGACTATAGAGAATTATATTATAGAAGATAAACATTCTCCGGTGGAAGTTAACACTCAGACGCTAGGGCATGTTTATGCTAAGATAATGTATACTGACCATAGGAGTTTACGAACAGAAGATAATAAACATGATGCAGTTTATGAGACCAACATCTGCACTGGATTTAACCAAGATTTGAATGTGGCAAGTGACAACTTCTCTGGATTCACCAGGCTTAATCCCGTAAAGAATACTTCCACCCAGCACGTCTTAAAAACTCTTAGGAACCTTGCCGATGAATTCGGACTGTCCAAGCGAATAAGCGGTGTCAGAGGATTTTGCCGCAACTACCACCAATTTGAACAGTATTGTCGACCAAATGGAGACCTTGGCGTAATCTATAACAGGAATCCGAAGAGGATGAGACTTCTGGTCCACCCGACTAGAATTCAGGTAACCCTGACGTTAGAACAGACGGAGGGATAAGGTAATATAAATTACTTTCTTTTAATTTGATCATGGACTCATGTTGAACTATAAAGAACTATTAAGATATGTAAATATATTTTAAAATGGTATTCGTATACTTAAATTGTTTATTATGTTGAGTTTTAAAGAAAATATGTTAATCAAGTTGTCATAAATTTTTGAATAATTGTGTACTAAATTTCTTTTTAACGAAAAAAATGTGTTTTAGGTTAGAATTAATGTTTTCAAGTTAAAAGTGCGTGTTTTTTAAAAAATTGTTAAAATAAGTTTGTTTAGTATATTTACATTGATTCACAACTGTGGGCAATTGAAATATCAGGATGCCCGAATGTTAAAGCTATTTGCTCGTCAAGAGATGGCGCTGTGAGCGCTGTGAATGTGAAAAAGACGGCAGATGTAGTAATGACATAAGAGAGAACGGTCATGCTCTAACGTTATTCAAATAAAGTATTGTTTTATAATTAAATAAGTCTCCTTTTTGCATTCGCACGTACAAGCGATAAAGGGTGGTCACGCAGGTTCATACGACAGTGGACATTTACGACCAAAGGTATAAAAGGAAGACAACACATGTTACAAAGACGCATCCGACAGCAATCTCCTCTTCCATACAATTTACAGGATCTTAAGGTCTGTGTAGTCAATGCATGGTATTCTCTGGACGTAAATGCACTCCAGAAGCCTGTAGAATCTATGCCTTTACGAATACGGGCTATTATCCATGCAAAAGGAGGTCCAATAAAATATTAATCATAGGTATCTAAATCATTGGCCAGTGAGTGTGTATGTATCTATATACACTGGTTATCAAAAATTAAGGAAAAGTCACAAAAATAGCGATTACTCAAAAAGTTACTAGTAGAATTTAATAAAACTTATAAACATTATACAACACATAGGTAGGTATAAAACAGCATAAAAAGAAATCGCCAGACAATTATGGTGTTATAGAAACTAGCATATGTATACAATGAACAAATCGGATGTGTCAGTTTGGTATAGGAAAAGTACCTTTAATATGGCGTATGATCCCCGAGAAACATTACAGCACATACAGCGATGTGTGATGCTGTCAATTATGCTGTCTATGAGTTCGGTAGGGAATGAGAGCATTGCTCTTGCAAAGCAGTTGAAAGCGCGGCTAGGGTCCTAGGAGGAGGATTGAGAGCAGCTATACTTCGTCCTAAAGCGTCCCAAACAAGCTCGATAGCATTCAGGTCCGGTGATCGAGCGGGCCACTCTATGCGCTGAATTGTTTCCTGCTCAAGATAAGAATCCACGATGCGAGCCCTGTGCGGTCTCGCGTTATCGTTCTGTAACACGAAAGCATCGCCTATTGCCCAGGCATAAGGGAGCACATAAGCATCAAGGATGTCATCTCTATAGGTGTGAGCATTCACATTTCCACGGGGAAAGACATGGAGGTTTGTGCGTCCACCCAAAGAGATACCACCCCAAACACAGACACTGCCTGTTCCCTATGCATCTCTTTGACGGAAATGTGATGGATGAAAACAAGTTCCAGGTTCTCTCCAAATTAAAATACGCCTACTATCGCTTTGAAGGCTAAACCTGGACTCATCCGTAAAGAGAACAGCCCTCCATTGATCACGCGTCCAGTGGACATATTGAAGTGCCTACTGCAAACGTTCCCGTCTATGGTGTGACGTGAGCGGGACGCAAATGGCTGGTCGCCTCGCAAAAATACCACCTTCGTGAAGCCTTCTACGAACGGTTGACGTTGATACCAACCTTCCAGAGCGTGCAGCGAGGGAGGATCTACAGACAGAGTTGCGGTTCTATTCCTTCGTGCGCATAATGACAAATATCGGTCATCGGCACTCGTCGTAGCGTATGGCCATCCTTGGATGAACCTCCTGGATGCCGAATCCGTGGTTAGAAATTGTTGCCAAAATCTATGAACCATAGACGGACTCACATTTAGCCACCTGGTCACTTTGTCCTGCCTCTAGTCTCCAAACAGATCGTCATCGCAGTTCTTTGGTCAAATGATGCCTGGAGGTCACTGTTACAATTTGGCTACACCAGATGTCTAATCTCAGCCTCGCAGCGACAATTGCCCCCTTGCTCTGTGACATGCCATTTTATGCTCCTCGCAAATGACGTATTCCGACTGCACCGCCACTATTTTGCATAATGTAGTATTGTCCAACAACTTTTACTGAACAACATATTCAAATTTTAAACAGATTGGCCTAGTTTTGAACGTGTTATTCCCCTTTTTGTGATTTTTCCTTAATTTCTGATAACTAGTGTATATATATATCGTCGGTGTTCTGTAAAAAGGGCAATTATATGTATATATATATATACATAATAAGTGTATATACATAATCGCCTTTTTTACAGAACACCGATGATATATACAGAAGGTCGTTCGCTCTTTATGGAAACGATTTTGATAGTTAAGTTTTATTTATAATTTACAGGTATTTCATTAAATGGGATACACTTTGTTTGCGCCATATCAGAGATTATTGGTGTAATCTGAACTCTTGGCAGTCGCTAATCAAGGCGATCGTATTGTAACCCTTCTGTGCCTTTTAGGTGAGGTTTTTTGTTGTACGAAGATGTGCCTGCAAGCTCGGTTCCCATATTGTTGGAATTCGACATCAAACCTTCGAATAAAATTTCGCTTTTTGTTTACAGTCCACAATTTTAATCTTACATCGAACATTACTCAACATGTTTATGGTCCATCGAGCCGGAGCAGTCTGAACTTTGTTACAAGCAGTTACAATGAATGTAATTCAACTGAATAGAAAAAAGGGCAATTTAAAAGCTCAACTTACAAAATTAAAGCAATTCCTTAAGGAAGGACTTGATATAGCAGATCAGATCGTTGTCCTAACAAAGATGGAAGCGGTATCGAAAATTCGCATGAAATTGGAAAATCTGCAAAACGAGTACTATGGTGTAAAAAGATGAAGAGATAGCTGCTGTTGAACAGAGCTTTATTCAACTTGAAACAGAGGCTGAAAAGATTCCATTCAGGTAAGCCTCAAAAGATCTATTGCCAAACATGAAAATGAAAATGTTGTAAATCAATCGGAAAACAAATCCGTTAGTAAATCATCTTATATGGGTGTACAATTACCTAGAATTCCTTTACCTACCTTTTCGGGCAAATACTGTAGCGAACTGAGGTTCGTAGTTGCAACCAGTAGGGGAACTAAACACACTAGTAGGTCGACTAGGTTGTTTTCACGAAAAACAACTGTAATTTATTAATATAGATCAGGGGTCCCCAAACTTTTTATCCCATCGACCCCTTCATAGAATATTTGCCTTCTCATCGACCAGATTAAGTATAAGTTAGGATACCCCAGATTAGGTACAGTTGCCACCTTTTGCTAACAATAGATATTTAGAATTGGAAGGAATTATAACAAAAACATAAAATCATTTTTGCATTTCTGATGTTAAACAATAAGGAGACCTGCATAATAACCCAACAAAAGAATTTATAGCTCCCATATCTTATAAAATCCACCCAATAGCATTAACAGAAAAAGATATTCTCCACTGTTATTATAATCTTAAAAAATAATAGCAAAATTATGGATAGATGGAAATTTGCCTATAGTTCTTAAACCGTACGTGTCATATTACATAAAATACACAATTACCGTTGAAAATATAACAAATTCAGAGTTTTTCTCAGAGTGTAGCGTTGCCACCTTTTGCTAACAATAGATATTTAGAATTGGAAGGAATTATAATTATATCTAAATTTTATCTTTCAGTACCATTAGATAGGAATAAGATAATAAAAAGTATCTAAATTTAATGATTTTCGATATATTACGATATTTTCTCTGTAAAGGGCAAAATATCTACTTTAGATATAAAATACTTAGAGGGACAACCTTACTAGAGCGTAACAGTGCAACGTATGTCTGTGGCATGAAGCTACAGACATATAGCTTCATGGTCTGTGGGTTCATAACATGTTTGCAATACTAGTACCGTTGCCAGATACGTGAAAACAGAGCAACACATGCTGTAAGCAGCGTAGGGTAGGGCAAAACTCAAGCTATAACTAGGGTAGTCAGTAGTTGATCATATCCGTATTTCGAATTTTTATTGGAATATTCTATTTTTTTCCTAGACAATTTAATTGATCATCTTTGGTATTCATCGACCCCCTTTCAACCCTCGTGTATTCATCGACCCCCTTTCGACCCTCATGTATTCATCGACCCCTAGAGAACTCTTATCGACCCCAAGGGGTCGATATCGACCACTTTGGAGACCCCTGATATAGATGATGATGATGAAGTATATACACTGCAAGAATAGAAGATGAAACTCCGGGTAATCTTAGGAAGTATCGCACTCGATTAAATCGGCGTGGGGCGGAGTAAGAACAAAAGCAGTCCGCTAGGCTAGCAGAAACTGACTCTGCTTCAATGATGATGAAACGGCACTGCGTCCTGATGGGAAAGGGGCTCCCAACAATATCAACGGTGGTGACCACTGCACGCACCAGGTAGAGATGAAAAACAGAATACAAGGAGAAGGGACTCCTCACTGGAAATATCGGTAGCAAAGTCTACTTCCACGAAGACTGGTCTCCGAACAAAAATGGCGGAGTATGTTCACTCCTACAGGAACTAATCGTCGCTTCAAACAGTCGCAAGGGACTTTACCTCTCAGGGCGGCAACCCGGCTGCTCTCAAACTGGATCCGCCACGGGTCAGGAACAAAAACGACGCAAGCCACGGGCAGGGGGTCCCCTCTCTTTTATAGGAGAGCCCAACCGGATATTGCATCACTTTCCGGAAAGTTCGAACATTCTAGAAACTCAAGTGAGCAACGGGTTTCCCGAGGCGATAATGAATAATTTTTCAGGGGCCAGGCTGCCGCCTTTTTAGTTTGTCCTTAAAGCCACTTGCCGGCCTAGGACAACGAGAAGGGGGTGCCGAACGAGTCTTTTGTGGAGGCACGCGACGCCTACAGAATGCTGCCTTAACAACTGATTGTTCCCGAATGAAAAGCACCTGGAGTTCCTTCGGTGCTCTCCTTTCATCCATAATTGCGAAGTCAACTGGTTGTCAGCTCATCTCGGTTCGTAACGACAGACTTAATCAAGAAAAATGACCGAGGCCTTCTAACGATCTGTGGAACAAGTCTATCTAAGGAATAAAGGAAAATGCCATCAGCATTTTGCAACCCTGGGTGGTCCGTTTTCCTTGAAGACTCTCAGGCCCGAGATAGAAGATTTTATATTAACGGAGAGGTTGAAATGCAATACTCTACATAACCCCCCTGCCGTTAAAGTTTTCAATGTGGTTGCATATTGAAAACCAAACGTTTCGTGTGGGTGGTTTCCAATTCTGCTATCTAATGTACCAGTTCCAACAGTATTTTTCCTATTACACACAAAAAAATACTCAATTCTAACAATTACTTACACATGCACTAACTAGATTAACAAAAAACAAACAAACACAATTAAATTCATGGTACTAACAATTAATTCTCTACGCTACTACACTTACAAATCTAAGTTAATTCGAGGACGCTTAAGGAATGCATCTGCTTAATGTGTCAGCGTTTGAATTCTGTCTTACCGGCTTGTGTTCTACCCGAAAACAGAATTGCTGCAACATAAGTTGCCAACGAAAAAGCCGGCCGTTTGAACTGGCATTCTTCTTCAGCCATACCAGTGGATTATTGTCGGTCACGATTTTGAATTCGCTTCCGTCCAGATAGTAATGAAGTTTTTTTAACGCGAATATGATCGCCAAGTACTCTTTTTCTGTAGTGCTGTATTTCTTTTCGGGCTCAGAGAACTTCCTACTCAGGTACAGGATAGGGTGTTCCTTATCCCCTAATTGTTGGGCCAACACTACCCCGGTTCCCAGATCGGATGCGTCCGTTTGGACGACAAATGGAACCGAAAAATCAGGAGCTCGTAGAACAGGTGTTTTTATAAGAGCGTTTTTCAAAGTGGTGAATGCTGCCTCGCAAGCTTCGTCCCACTTAACAGCCGCGCGTTTCTCCCGCCCTTTTAACGCATCGGTTAGGGGGCCGCTATCATAGAATAATTTGGGATATAGTGCGCGTAATACCCAGCGGGACCCAGAAATGCCCGGATGTTCGTCTTTGTCTCTGTCCGGGGAAATTCCCTAATGCATTTTACCTTTAAATAGGCGGGATTTCGATAACCCCCGCCGACCATGTGCCCCAAGTATTTTACATGGTTTTGGGCGAACCGACATTTCGATGATTTGATTGTAAGCTGCGCTTGCGTTACACGGCTTAACACGATATCTAAATGCTTCAGATGCTCGTCCCAGGTCTTAGAAAATATCGCGATGTCGTCGAAATATGGAACGGCATACTCCTCACACCCATTTAAGATGTCAGCCATGAGCTTACTGAAAAAGAAAGGTGCGTTTTTAAGCCAGAAAGGCATATCCGCAAAGGCCTGAATGTCCCGAATGAGGCGACAAAAGCCGCAATGCGTTGGGTCCTTTCTGTCAAGGGGATTTGCCAATACACCTTTGCAAGATCGAGTATTGTTATGAAATCAGATCCTGCAACCTGTTCAACCCTTTCCTCTATGTTGGGGAGGGGGTAATATTCGGTGCGAATTATTTCGTTCAACCTACGATAAACAATAAAGGGTCTCGGCTCACGACCATCGGTTTCTACCAGAATGATAGGCGAGGTATAATCAGACTCACCGACTTCTATCACGCCTAACTTTAACATTTTGTCAATCTTCAACTTCAAGATTTCATTCTGTCGGTGTGACTTTTTGTATGGTCTAGACCTAACGACCTTATCCGAGATCAGCTCTATGTCATGCGTAACTTTCTCGGTTTTTCCTGGTTTATTAGAAAAAGTATTTGCATGGCTGCACAATAATTTCTTTAATTCCCCTTGTTGAGTGAGATTTAGACGAGCGTCAAGTTCGCTCTCGCGCACAATCTCCTCGTAATCGAAATCGGTGGCACCGGTCTCAAAAACGTGGATTGCGAAATCATCCTCCGTCCCAATTTCGACCTTACCTTCATATACCCAATTTATACGCCTGATATAGGGCTTCAGCATATTAATATGGTAAATGCTGGATTTCTGTCTAGGTCCGGGAGTTTGCACTCGATAATTCGTCTCGGATATGCGAGCTTCAACGATTTTTCCTGGGCCTACCCATTTTGGCGCCATTTTACTCGGTCGAGCTAGAGAGAAAATCAAAACCAAATCTCCAACCTCGAAATGCCTTTTAACTGCGCTCTTATCATGCGCTTCCTTCCGCTTAAATTGTTCTTCACCCATTTTCTGAGCAGCTAACACTCGCGCTCTTTTTAATCTATTCACTAGGGTAAGGACGTGCTCTGTCACGGGTCTCTCTTCCTCACCACTTCCCATCCAACCTTCGTACAACAAAACTTCAGGTGCTCGTAGGTTTTTCCCATACAACCGTTCGGCTGGTGAGAATCCCGTACTATTATGCGTTATAGCCCGAATCGCGAGGAGCGAGGCTGGTAAATGACGTTCCCAACTCTCCCCGGTTTCCAAACACAGGACTTTTAACAGTCTCTTAAGTGTTCGGTGGAATCTCTCTACAGGGTTGCTTTGTGGGTGTCCCACTGAGCTATGCGTCACCTTAATGCCGAATTTCTCAAAACATTCGCACGTTAACTCGCTCGTAAAAGACGTGTCATTGTCGCATTGCACCTATTTCGGGAACCCGGTCCTACTGAATACCTGCAATAAGGCATCCATGACAGATAATGACCTTAGGTTTTTCCCGGGAATTGCTTCAGGAAACTTTGACGCTAAACATATAGCGGTGATTAGGTACTTATTCCCATTTTCAGACTCCGGTAAGGGTCCGCGCGCTTCGATGTTTATTTTGACAAATGGCTCGCTAATTATAGGAATTAATCGCATGGGGAATCTCTTAGTATCTTGAGCATTTCCTATGCGTTGACATGCGTCGCACGATCTTACGTACTCCTCCATTTCTTGGTAACATCGGGGCCAAAAATACGACTTGGCCAACCTCTGTTTTGATTTCGTTGAGCCTAACCTAAATGAGCATTTTTCGACTCATGGCAGACTGCCAACAGTTTCTCCCTGAATATCTGTGGGACAACTAAAAGATTCCGTGTATCCCCAAAGTGGTCCTTCTGTTGTTTACACAGCAACCCGTTTATCATTACATAACCCTTCTCCCCGTTTTGACCCGAATTTCCGACCCTTTTTAACAATGCGGCCACTTCCGCACATCCCCGTTGTGCGTCAACGAATTTCTCTGGGGAAACATTTAATAGACTCAACTCCGCGCTTTCACGGTCTAGGGGGGGGGGGGACTCTGACAAACTCGCCTGCTCCTCCCTTTCCAGCTGTGTCAAAATGATTGACTCCCCTTCTGAGGTACTATTGTCCGAACTTTCCCGGGGGACCTCGATTTCCTCAGATTGTTCTGCCGTTTGTTTACGGTTTTCCTGACATTTGGACTGTGAGCGTGTTCCGCGTTGATTTGCATGCCTTTAAGGTGTTGTTCACCTTGTTTCAGAAGAGCTGCCGTTTGATTTCCTAATATGTATCTTTGTTGATTTGATCTATCGCTAATTACACAGGCTTTTGTTGCTATATCTCCATACTGGGAGCTCAGAATTACGAGAGCTAGAGGCACGTTGATGACATGAGTGTCTAAAGGCTGAGTTAGCCAAACTGTCTCGCCGACACAGTCGTCGGGCGAAATAAATTTCTTAGACACCAGATCAACTGTACTTCCAGAATCCCTAAGTATTTCACATACCTGGCCGTTCATAGTCCCTATACTCACATATGGTTTTAAGGGATCCGTGATTTCAAAATCGGCACCTATGGAGTTAACCTCTTCTTTTTTCGTTAATAACGGACAATTTGGCCTAATATGCCCCACTTCGTGGCACAAATAGCAAGTAATATCTGACACGCGCCTTTTATCGAACTCTTTATGGTACCATTCCTTACGGCGGTTTTCTTTTGGGCGAGGGGTGCTCACCTTATCTAAATTTCGTTCGAGTTGGTGTTTTTCGGGGGAGGTTCTCAACTTTCTCTCCCGTTTTTACTGCCCCAAACAGTTTACAAACAGAAAATGAGGTGGAAGAAGACAGTTTACTACATTAAATGTGTATATATTCTATCCATAGGTTATACTTTAATCTACACCTAAAATAATTACAATATTTCCCATAAAAGTATTTTTTTCAGGCAAATGTATTTTAATGTACAAAAAATATCAAAATAAAAAAAAAAAAACTGCTGTAAAAAAATAGTGGTATGTACTTAACTAAATTTAGGTAGAAATTGTATAAACATACAAGATATACATGTATACAAAATTTTAGCAATCTGGGACGATTAGTTTTGAAGAAATAGTGAGCACAAGTTTCAAAATAACAGTGTTTAGAAAAAGCCATTTAAGGTTTATATTTTCTATAAATTACTTTGCTATTTGGTTTATACATTTGGCCATAAAATTGGTTGTAATTGTATCATCGACTTCATTCTTTTCATAAGATTCCTTATATTCCATTCTTCAAAATGAAATCATAGTAAAAAATTGAGTTTTTTTAAGGTTTTAAGGTGATTTCCCCCCTTAAATTTTTAAATTTCCAAAACTTTAAACTTAAATATTATATCTTTATTCTACCAATACCTTTCTTTTACACCAATTTTATAACACAATATTGGTCTTTGATTTATAATGATGTAGGGGAATATAGAATTAAGAAAGCATTATAAAATGGCACTCAGGTTTTTACTTACAAAAATACAAAATGTATTATTTTTATATTTGCTCTACTTAAGGGGGGGGGGGCTGCGATTTTTTGATCACATTTCTTTTATTTGTAGGACCATTATACCTCAATCATACTTTAAAAAAAATTTATAATAATAAAATTGCACATCTGAAAGGGTTAATGCAAAAACCTCCATATGAAAACTATTCAAATTGTAGGCATAAAGCGATGTTCACATTTGCAAATATAGATAAATTTAATTAAATAATGGGTAAATTCGCGCAATTTGGTACTCCCACATATGTTTTTAAGTGTAACAGTCATAACCTGTACTAATCGATGTAATGCTGTTTGATAAGTAATGTAAAGAGAGTGACGTATGTCACCATAAGAAACATCAAATAAACAACCAATGATAAAGAATATATTTCGTTGAAATGACCAAATAAATATTTCTGTTCATTTTTTTAATAATAATGTGGCTTCTAAAGAAATTTTTAAAAAATTTCTAAAAAAATTAAAAAATTTGTTTTAATTTTGGAGTTTTTAACAATCATTAACAAAATAACAAATGAACTTTTAAATTTGAATGGTACCGACTACTTTATTGAGCAGGCATCTGTATTTATTTATATCGATATTTGCTTAATATACATAGTTTGATAGTAATAAAAATTGAAACCTTCTAATGTTTCTACGGAAACAACTAGGGGCACCAAACTGCGAAAATCATCCAAATAATTAATAAAATAATTTTAATAATTTGAATGCAATGTTCTTACCGATTGCACCTTGTTGGTCAGGATCCATGCTGTTGAATTCGGGATAAAATTTGAGTGTCAATTCCCTCCAAGCTTCACCCCTTTTAATTATATCGCTACATTCATCACACCTCATGTCCCATATCGCGGGACTTATAATACGAATTTATTCGATGAATTGTTCCCATAGGCATAGCGTCGATGGGGGAGGGGGGGACGTGCCCCTCTCCAACTTAACTTGAAATAAATTAAAACGTTAATAGAATTTCAGTTAAAATCGGAAAATTCCAGAAAACTTTTAAGAAAGTTGGTTTTTTCTCGCTTTTTCAAACTGTGAGACTGAAGATTCCTATCATATCTTCAGCCTTAATATAGTTTTTAACAATGATATGATCCATAACAAAATTTCGATGCTATATTTTTTCCTTATTTTATTTATATTATATTTATTTTTCTCATTGTATAACTTTTGAACACTACTCAAACATCAATTCTATTGTTATTCAATTTTTAAAAAAATAATATTTGATTTTAAGGACCGTCCGGCAGTAAATGCGCTGAGGAGGACTCTAACTGAATTCAATTCGTGCCCCCCCCCCCCCAAAAAAAAAAGAAAGTTAGAAGCACGCTACGCCTATGATTGTTCCACATTCAAACTTGCAATTACAACGCTTTCCATACAGAACTGAGTTGATGCAAACTAGGCGGCTGGTGTGAAGAGCGTACCTTCAGTAATGTCTTTTGTGTTGAGTCAACCTATCGGGATGAGAACATTAGCGGCACATGTGCCAGCTGGCAAATCGTCTGCGCTGCGAATTCACTGCGTGTGAAAGGGTTCGGGCGATTCCCATACATTTCCTATGGTGGCTACACTCCTTGACAGCCGCCCGGAAATCCGTTCAATCAACGAATGTGCCTCGTGTGAAAAGGGCCTAATTCATTACTGCATGACGAAACGAAAACAAAAAGTGTCAGCAAACATAATTCGGAATTTATTTGGAATAACCCTCAAACAGAAGAGTCATTGGAGCCATCGGGCTTTGATTTTTCGTCATTGGCAGTTAACCCCTCAGCAGTATTTGCTACAACTATAAATCTGACAAATACAAAAGGGATTATTCCAACAGTTTTATGTTACGTTAAAATTGTGGCTGGCAGATTTATACAATTGTGAGCAATTTAAAACTCAGCTAGTGAAATTAATTATATAGCTTCCGATTGTTGTAACTTATTGAATTAAAAAAGAAGGAAGACTGACTCATTAGTTTGCGGGATTAATAATTCTCCTATTAGCATAAAAAACAAGATCGTTACAGATGTTTCAAATCAAAAGGGAGACTTTATTCGTACTGTAGGGATGTTTGTTGTTCATAAAGTTACAAACATTTTGCCTCCAATGGGGATTGATGTTTCCAGATGTAAATTTCCACGTAATATTAATTTGGCAGATCCCACATTCGGAATTCCGGGAAAAATAGATATTTTGTTAGGTGTAGAAATTTTTTTTGATGCTATGAAACCAAATAAAATTACTTTGGAAAATGAACGCATTATTTTTCTGGACACTGTGTTTGGCTATATTGTTAGCGGCATAGTTTCGAAAGCTTTGAGTGGCACGCATCGCTCAACCTTTGAGCATGACACTTCAAAGCAAATTTGTTTCTTATCTATGGATACTTTGAATGAAACAATTAAATATTTCTGGGAAATTGAATCTCTGGAAGAGAAGTTTACCCCTCAAAGTGAGGAACAAAAATACTGTGATGAACATTTTAAGAAAATTCACTATAGAAACCCTGATGGAAAATATGTTGTGCAATTACCTTTTAAGTCAGACATTATAGATACCATTCCACTAGGTGATTCTCGCAAAGTAGCATCCTTAAGATTATACCAGTTATGGAAACATTTGGATCGTGATGCAGAAATGAAAAAATTATATTCTGATTTCATGAAAGAATATAAAGACTTGAATCACATGAAAGACATTACCGATGATTCGGAATCAAATGTTGAATATTTCTTACCTCACCATGGTGTGTATGGACCACAAAGCGCCACTACGAAACTTTGCTGGTTTTTAATGAAAGTTCAAAAACGTCTAACGGACAATCATTAAATGACCTGTTACTTAAAGGAAGAGTAATTCAGGATGATTTATTTTCAATAATGTTAAGATTTCAAACTCATAAGTATGCCTTTTCCGCGGACATCCAGAAAATGTTCCAACAAATTCGGATTGAGCCATCGCAATCCTCTTTGCAAAGAATCCTTTGGAAAAGTAGCAGAGATGGTCCTACAAGAATTTACAATTTACAAACAGTCACTTTCGGGACAACTAGTGCTCTCTACTTAGCAACTCGAACCCTTCATCAATTAGCCTTAGATGAAAGAGAAAGCTTGCTGCTGCTGTGGTAGTGTCAGATGTCTATATGGACGATTGTCTGTCGGGCGCGTCAGATTTATCTCAAGCTATAAGAATTCAAACTGAACTGACGCAGTTATTGTCACGTGGAGGTATGAAACTCTATAAATGGTTTTCCAATCATCCAGATTTGCAATTAGGGGATTTAAAAACATATCCATTACAGATTTCCTCTGAAGAATCGAGCGTAAAAACTTTAAGTATGCAGTGGAAGACATCACGTGATATATTTGTCTACAGTGTGTGTCTGAATCCGGATGAAACCTTTACCAAACGATCTGTGCTATCAGTTATTGCTCGTTTGTACGACCCTTTGGGACTAATAGGGCCTGTCATTAGCAAGACAAAGATCTTTTTACAAGGACTTTGGCTGCAGAAATTAAACTGGAAAGATACGTTACCTGCAAGCTTAACTGAAGAATGGCGGCATTTTGTGGCATCGTTGAAAACGATCGAAAGCTTAAAAATACCATGATGGATCCTATCGGATAACTTTCAAGAAGTCGTTCTTTGTTGCTTTGTGGATGCTTCGGAAGTAGCCTATGGAACAATCATTTATGTACAGTGCTTAGTAAGAAATGGCTGTGCAACCTCACGATTAGTAGCTAGTAAATCCCGACTTACTCCTCTCAAGACAATCTCAATCTCGTGACTAGAATTATGTGCATGTTTGTTGGCGGCTAAACTCGCTCAGAAAGTCCGCCAGTCTCTAAAGATGAAAATTGACAAGACAGTGATGTTTACAGATTCCACCATTTCTTTAGCATGAATTCGAACACCACCCAACAAGTTAAAGAGTTTCGTCGCAAATCGTGTAGTGAAGATTCAAACTCTCTCAGAAACTTACTTATGAAAACATGTTCCATCTTCTCAAAATCCTGCGGACATTATATCAAGAGGAGTGTATCCTGATGAACTGTTTTCTTTAGACTTGTAGTGGTTTGGTCTATCATTCTTAAAGAAAACAGCGAGTCCTGTCATTACGGACATTAGTGACTCAACACCAGGAGCCTTATATAAAGGAACTTAAAAAACCTAAGGACTTGACATTAGTTACTGCTGACAGTACCTTTATTAATAATTTTCTAAATATGTCTAATAATTATGGTAAATAAAGATTGTAGTTTTATTTTTAGATTTTTTTGTAGTTGTAAAAGAAAGGAAAAGAAGGTAGGTCCGCTAGATTTAGATGAAATTTCTGCAGCTGAGCGGAAAATAATTGCCCATGTTCAAAGAGAAAATTTTCCGGATGAATATAATTCTTTATCTAAAAAACAACAAGTGTCAGGTAAGAGCCCTTTAAAATGTTTGTATCCTTTCGTGGACATCTACGGTGTAGTTCGAGTAGGTGGCAGAATGCGCGAAGCGAATCTACCATATGATTCAACACACCCCATAATTTTGCCTAGAGGGCATAAGTTATCAAGTTTGATTATGCTCACTTACCATCACGCTAATTTCCATGTTGAAGCCCAAGCTCTTCTAAACAGAAGTAGACAAAAATTTGGGATTATTCGGGGAAGAAATTTAGCTAGAAAAACTGTTTATGATTGTATGCACTGCTCGAAATTAAAACCAAAATTTTTAGAGCAGTTAATAGAAAATTTACCGTCAGAAAGGTTAACCCCTACGTACCGTTTCAATCATACTGGAATTTACTTTGGTGGTCCCTTTCTCATTACATACATACAAGGGACAGAGACAAGGAACTTTAAATAAAGTATACATAGCAATTTTCATTTGTCTTACTACTCGTGCTGTACACATCGAAATTGTTTCAGATCTTACTTCAGAATTTTTTATAGCCTCTTTGAAAAGATTTATTTCCAGACGTGGAAAACGTGCTAGCATTTTTACTGATAATGCGAAAAACTTCATAGGTGCAAATAATGAGCTAAAGCGTTTGTATAATATAGTCAAGTATCCCGATGAAGTTCTCAGTAATTACCTGAATTTCGAAAGAATATCCTGAAAATTTATTCCACCTAGAGCACCAATTTTGGGGGACTTTGGAAATTGGGAATAAAATCATTCAAGTTCCACCTTAAACGATTTATGAATAGCTCACGTTTTACTTATGAGGAATTTTTAACAGTAACCAACCAAACTGAAGGTATTGTGATGGCTCCAAGGCGAAGTCGCTTCACTGCTGTGCCCCGGGCGATCTCCTGCTAACTGTCCCGGCTTTGACTGGCCGAGACTATTTCCACAACCCAAGAAGTGGCTCGAGAAGATGAGTTTAGTGTTTCAAAAACACTTTATTCTTTTCTGCAAATGTTCACATAGAAATGCAACTGTACATAAGTCATCACCATACGCAAATGCAAACTGCCTTGCGGTTTACACGGCCCACAGCCAAAAATCAAAAACGCACACGCTTCGACTGTCCTGTCGATCCACGTGGCCCGCTGACGAGATCACGTCAGTCCTCTAAAGGTCCGGCGACCAACGCCTCTCCAAATCTCTCAGCAAAAGCCCCCTGCAAGGGCTCGCAGACCCTTTAAAACCTTGCTCCCTCGCTGAACTAGTTCCTGGTGACGTCAACCCTTCCGGCGGGGAGCCTTTTTCCACAGCCATGCGACTTCCTAAGGCGCTGTCAAACCGGTCGCGCCGAGCGTGACCTGGCATGAAATTGTCTTTTCATCCCCACAAATCGTTTGGGGACAAAACCCTTTCTTGACCAGTTTCACTCCTGGCACATTGTCGAAGGCGCTATTCCCCCGCTATCACAGTATCTTAAACTCTCGCCCTTTAACACCTCTTAGTTTGGATGCTAATGACCTTAATGCGCTAACTCCTGAACTTTTCGTAATTGGTCGACCATTGACCACAATTGTAGAACCTGATCTTTTGGATAAAAAGGACACTGTTTAGCGGAGATGTCAAATACCTACCAAAGTGTCACAATACCTTTCGAAGCGATTTTCCAGGGACTATCTGACCCATTTGCAGTAAAGAAAAAAGTGTTTTTTTTTGCCAAAAACAACATAGAAATTGATTCTTTAGTTTTGATTAAAGAAGATAACTTATCCCCCAAATGCTTGGATTTTGGGCAGAATTCATGAGCAAATATATGGGAAAGATAAAAAGGTGTTTGTTTCGTTAAAACTAAATCAGGTCTCATTAAACGACCTATAACAAAACTTGCAATTTTGCCTATTGTTTCTTCCTAAGTTATTTTCATTTACTGTAAGATGTATATAATCTATATATATATATATTGATACAACGCCTCCTGAACATATAAATAATTATCAAATTATCCTAGTTATCAATTCTAATTTGTATAGTTAAATTTAGATTTATATTCAAGCCACGTGCTAAATAAGGCAGGCGAAGCATCAGATACATATAAAACGAAAGCACTTTATTTGGTTACAATGAACATTATAAAAAACATCAATTAATAAATTTTGATTTCATATAATATTTTACAAGATGGAGAGAGGGATATTTACTGAGGGATAACGTACTCACAGGTGGTTCTTTATGTTGCTGTTGTGTTCGCTTACGTGCGTTCGAACACCTCCGTCCGCTGCGACTTTCGCTTCTGCTTCCGAGACAAGATCTGCCCGCCAACCGGCATTGGCGCGGTCCCCCGTCGCCAAACAGCGCGCAGCGCCAAATTCGAAATGTGAGTACGCTCCCTAACATCCCTTCCCTCCTTGAAAAACATGCAAAGCATGTAGATGACTTCGGTACAAAATAAATTGAAGTTGGTGATGATCAGTCACAGATGATTACATATTTTTTTAGCAAGGTGAAAAGTTCTCACGAAATGAAGTCCTAAACGGTGGCTCAGGAACAAACGGCTAACGTAGGAACAAAAATTTTTTTTTCTTGTTAGCACAACAGAGATCAATGGAGAACGCCAGTTGTAAGTACGAACAACACATCTTTAAAGATGAGGCTGGCATGATTCTTCAAACACAAAACTATGTGGAGACGTTACACTCGTGCGAAGGCGAAGAATGCGTAATTATTTTACGCTGTAATAAGCAACACACTGAAGAAAGTAGACACATATTTAATAAGAACGGACGTGACAGTGAGCCAGTCTCCCTCACAACTCTCTCCATACTCAAAAAACCAAAAGGCTTGTACATCCGTAATGTGCTCAACAAACATTGTAATCAAGAACATTTGCAAGAGTGCTTAACAAAATTTCAAAGAACAACAACAAAAAAAAAAATTTATACAAAAGTCGACTTCTACATTCATTCATTTAACAAGAAAAAATTAAGCAGTTATCAAAACAATTACGCTGCGTTGCGGGGACGCAAGTTATATTTTACACCCTGATCCACAGAAATGTGTTCAGAAGGAAGTTCCTCATTGTCAACATTAGTCATATGCAAATAGCTGAAACGCTGAGTGTAAGGTATCATCCTGTTAATATGGGTATTGAATCTCTTCCTAGGTTGTTCTACGTGTTGAACCTTATAATTAACTCTTGAAAATCTCTCTAATACCCGAAAAGGACCTTGAAATCTGGGTCGCAACTTTTGGGATTTGTTTGATTTCACTGCTGGTGTCTTAATAAAACACAGTGAACCTATGGGGTAATCAAAGTTCTCTTCTTTCTTTCCTAATTGGCTGCGTGCTATGTGCGCACTCTCTTGGCTCCTCAAATTGTCTAAAACTTTAGCAAATGTGCTGTGAAGGGATCGCATAAGATGTTCAATATATTCTGTCTTACTCTGTGTTGTTCGCGGTTGAGTATTCAAGCTATATGGTAACCGAATATATCTCCCGTGCTCCAGAAAAAATGGGGATGTGTGGTAGCCTCGTGTATAGCCGAATTGAGTGCTAACATTGTAGAAGGTAATAGAACATCCCATTCCTCCGTGTCATCCGATATAGCAGCTAAGATATTTGCGATGGACTGATTGGGCTTCTCGACTCTCCCGTTAACATGAGCAGAATATGCTGAGATGTGTCGTTTCTCTATGCCCTGCATTTTACAAAATTCTGTGAATTCCGTGCTGCTAAAGTATTTGGCATTATCAGTAATTAAGGTGTGAGGACAACCTCTGTGCACTATATAGTGATCAAAAAAAGTCTAGCTATAGTCTGTGACCACAAATCAGGCAGAGGTACCAAGTGTATCATTTTGGAAAATGCATCGATCATGCTTAAGACATATGTGTTGCCTGCCTTAGTTGCCATCAAGGGTCCGAAAACATCCATATGGCATCGTTCACCTGGGCATACACTTTGGTCTACAGGCTCGTGAGGTGCTGTGTGGACCTTGTAAGCACTTCTACGCGTGAGGCAAGTAGTGCATGATCGTACAAAATTCTTGGTGTCCTTATATATATTTGGCCAAAAGCATTGTTCGGCTAGTCTATTGTAAGTTTTAAAAAAACGAAGATGTCCACCAATTTGCGAGTGAACAGACTCCAAAACCTTCGCCTTTAAACAGTGGGGTATATAAACCTGTCGTCTAATGTCAGTACGAGGGGACCTACGAGGACGTTTCGATAAATGTATGAGTATGCCCTGTTCGTCAATAATGTAGTTCTGGAACTTTGGGTCAGGATTGTGCGAGTGAATGTTCTCAATAATACATTTTATATGTGGATCTTGATTCTGCATGTCCACTAGCTCCTGATGTTCCGGAAACCTGATGTTAATGGCATTGACACGTGATAAATGATCCGCAACTGAATTCTGAGACCCTTTTACGTAGCAAATTTCGTAGTTGAACTCCTCTAACGTTAACTTCCAACGCAAAATTTTGGAAGAAGGGTTTCTATTTGATAAAAATCCTTGCAGTGGCTTATGATCGGTATATACTCTGAATTTCCTGCCAATTAAGAATGCTCTGAAAAAATTCATAGCAAAATAGATTGCAAAAAACTCTAACACAGTGGCACTATATTTCGATTGAGATGGATTCAATTTTTTGGAATAGTAATAAAGAGGTTTGACTTCAGAGTTGGGATATTTTTGTTCTAATACTGCTCCTATGCCCTGTGAAGATGCATCCGTTGTTAGTTGTAATTCTGCAGAAGAGTCTGGTAATGCGAGAAAAGGCGGATTTAAAATAGCGTTCTTTATATCCTCGAAAGAAGCCTGAGCCTCTTGTGTCCAGAGGAAAGGTGTGTCTTTTCGCAAAAGTTTGGTTAGTGGAAGAGCACGACGAGCAAAGTTTTTAATGTAACGCCTATAAAAATTACAACACCCAAGAAATGATTTTATCTGTTTCTGGTCTACTGGTACTGGGAAATGATTGATTGATACAGTCTTATCTTTATCTATACTTAAACCTTGTGGAGTGACCACAAACCCCAAAAATTTACATGATTTAGTGAGAAACTGGCATTTACTTGGGTTAAATTTTAAGTTGACATCTTCAAAACGTTGCAAAACTTTGTGTAACAATGAGATATGTTCATCAATTGTTTTAGTAAAAAGTTTGATGTCGTCAATGTAAACAAGAGCACCCTGATGCAGAAGATCACCCAGAATTTCTTGTGCGATTGATTGGAAAGCCTTAGGGGAATTCTTCAACCCAAAACATAGGCGATTAAAGTGATATTTCACACCATCTGGGGTGGTAAAAGCAGTTTTGTGTCTATCCCGGTGATGTAAAGGGATTTGGTTAAAGGCGGATTTCATGTCCAGGGCTGAAAAATAGTTTGAACCCGAAATCTCGTGAAGTATATCATCTAGAGTTGGTATAGTAAATTCTTTAGTGATTGTGATTTCATTTAATCTCCTAAAGTCAAATACCAGGCGCCACTTATTTTTCTGTTTAACAAATAAAGCTTAAGTGTTATATGGAGATTTCGATTTGGAAATTATCCCAGCTTTCTCGAGATCAAGGACTTGTTGTCGAAATTCATCTCTCAGATTAAAAGGTATCTTATAAATTGCACACCTAATAGGATTATCGTGCTGGAGTTGGATTCTGTGTGGTTCTGTTTTAGCAGCAGAAAGTTCCACTGTAGAGCGGGCAAAAGCAGCAGAATGCTGTAACAAAAGTTTGACTAATTTTTCCTTTAGTTGGGGAGTCAGCCCTTGAATCGCAAAGTCTCTATCAGTCAGCGCGGATGGTGTCTGGCTGGTAATTTGGAATTCTGAAGGGTATTCATCTAAATTATTTATGGAACATATCCTCATGTGTTTATTCAATTCTACAATATCGCTGGAATTGTTTTGAAGTTGGATACAAGCCTCATTAGTGTTATGATGGATTTGGACGGATGATGAATTTAGGGTGATGCCTTTGATGGTAAGTTTAGAGCTGCAGGTAACTGTGGCTTCAACACTGGAATGTGGTAAGACTGCAGCATTTGTATACACTGTAGAAGTTTGACCTGGTGCTAATATTGTTTTCCTCTTTAATTTAAAAAAATATATATTGTCCACTGCGTCTGAATGGGGGGTACCTACAGTACTACTTGAAATGGGCACCTGAGTATCGTTGATCTGTAAAAATTGTCCCTTAATATTAATTACAGCCTGCCTCAATTGCAAAAAATCATAGCCTAATATGGCTTCATAAGCGGAGGATAACCCCTGAGTTGTAATAAAAAAAATTTGTTCCAACCATTCCTTTCCTATCTGAATTAAAATTTTATAGCACCCTTCAACTTTAACCGTTTCTCCGTTTACTGCTCTGATTTCAACGAGAGTGTCGAGAGGCTTATAATTCTTATTAATCTTATCAAATAATCGCGAAAAGATCAAAGACACAGAGGCACCTGAATCTATCAGGGCTGGGAAATTCACATTGTTAGATTTCACTCCTATCACAGGTAGAGAATATTCAGGGCCAAAATTGGTTTGTTTGGGAGATCGTGCGTCTGACCCTATCGGTTTGATTACTGGCGTCTCCCTTGAAAGTTTAAATTGCGTTCTGGACTAAACTCTGATCTTCTTTCCCTAGAGTTTGACCTCTGTTGACGTTGGGTATCATACCGATCACGTGTGGCAGCTCTGTATTTCCTGCATTGTGCTTGAACGTGCCCATAGTTACCGCAGTAATAGCAGCGGATAGTGGGACGGCTATTCCTAAATCTTTGATTTTGAGTGTACGATGTATTTACAGGTAACTGGCTATGCAGTGTCTGCACTTGCAATGTGAGTTTCTGTACCTGCTCAGTTAACTGAGTGAAAGAGTCACTGGCCTGTGCAACGGCACCTTCTGGTTCTGTTGTGGATTTTAAAAATACTGCCTCGTTGATTTCCTCTGTCTGAGCGATAGTCACAGAATCCTCAAAACTACGCGGTGCCCTACTCAGAACTAACCGTTGTATGCTAGGTTTTAAACCAGCTACGAAGCGAGCTTGTAATAAACGGTCATTGGCCTGTCGCGTTTCAGGTGCGCTTCCGGATCCAGACGAGCTGAAAATCTGGCTCCCAATTACTTTGATCCGCGTCGCGTATTCGGCAACGGATTCATATTCTCCCTGCGAGCAAGCGGCGAGATTCTGCAGCTGAGTAGCTAAGGGAATCTGCTGTTGGAAGCGCTGTTTCAAACGCGCTGAAAAATCCTGGAAGGAATCAATCGCAGCATTCAGTGGGTCTGCGCGAAAAAATGTTTCCGCCGCTCCGGTCAGTTTTAATTTGGCGATCGTCAGCTTTTCCAATTCGCTCCACCGCGTTAATTGGCTGACTTCGTCGATCCTATCTAAAAAATTCTTAATATCCCCTTCTCCGGAAAATGTGGGTATAAGTTCAATACAACTGAGGTTGATGGTGGGCAAATTTGCCCGAGGGGATGGATCCCTTTGTCTACGTGGCGGCATTTTTCACAATTTTGTAAATGTAAAAGCACAATAATTAACGGGGGAAAAAATTTTTAAAAAAATATGATAAATCGTAAATATAATCTACATGCGCGTACACAGAAATATATCTTAAACACTATTACATTTGTAAAATATAACAATATTAAACTGGTTTCTTTGTTTTCTGATGAAATACACATATAAATGCAATGAATATACATTATCAATAATATAATCTACATGCGCGTACACAGGAATATATCTAAACACTATTATATTTGTAAAACATATATCAATATTAAACTGGTTTCTTTGTTCAATAATTTGTTTCGATTAGTTTTCTACATAAACATCTATATATCAGAAATGGCATGCAAAAATCAGTATGAAATTCATCAATATAAATCACACTTCATGTGAGTTGAAAATACTTTATGCAATGATTGATAGCACTCTTAAAAAAAAATTGTTTAAATAATACACAGTCAGTGTATCTTAGTATTCACAAAACCAATATTGAATCCGCTCAGCACATGGAACATACCGCTACTTCTGTTTTTTACTTTTTCAAAAGAGAAAAAAAAATATTTACTACAAAAATAAGAGGGAAATCGATAAAATTCATATCTCAATTGTCACGTGAAAAAAGTACCCCAAAATTTTTTACGATGGAGACAGATTGTGCTAAGCGCATTCAATGGCGTCCCCGACCGACAGCATGTCATAACAGAAAAAAAAATTATATTTATTGACTGAAGATCCTGGTCACATGGCACCAATGATACAACGCCTCCTGAACATATAAATAATTATCAAATTATCCTAGTTATCAATTCTAATTTGTATAGTTAAATTTAGATTTATATTCAAGCCACGTGCTAAATAAGGCAGGCGAAGCATCAGATACATATAAAACGAAAGCACTTTATTTGGTTACAATGAACATTATAAAAAACATCAATTAATAAATTTTGATTTCATATAATATTTTACAAGATGGAGAGAGGGATATTTACTGAGGGATAACGTACTCACAGGTGGTTCTTTATGTTGTTGTTGTGTTCGCTTACGTGCGTTCGAACACCTCCGTCCTCTGCGACTTTCGCTTCTGCTTCCGAGACAAGATCTGCCCGCCAACCGGCATTGGCGCGGTCCCCCGTCGCCAAACAGCGCGCAGCGCCAAATTCGAAATGTGAGTACGCTCCCTAACAATATATATAAATGGATGTATATATGTGTGTATGTTCCAGCATCACTCTAGAAAGCCTGGAGCAATTTCAACCAAACTTGGAATACATATCACTTACAATCTGGAAAGAAACACTGGGGTGGGTAAGATATCCCTAGCACCCATAGGGAGGGCAGGGGGAACATGTAAAAATAATCGAAAATGACTGATATTAGTGTCGAATCCATAGTTTTCGGGGTCTCTGAAATTAATGGTGACACTCCCGATGCAGTCTATGTGCAAGTTCAGCCTCCATCCGCATTGGGGAGGGGGGAGAAGGAGTTAAAATAAAATGTCCGAAATGCCGAGAGTAGTGACGAAACTATAGTTTTCAGGGTCGCTGTGACGAATAGTGACATTTCTGATGCCATTTAAGTGAAAGTTCAGCCCCCCCAATTAGCATAGGGGAGGGAGAGGGGGCAGGGAAGAAGTGGTGAATATAGAATGTTCATAATACCGAGAGTAGCGTCAAAACCATAGTTTTCATGGTCGCTGAGATGAATAGTGACATTTCTGATGCCGTGTGCAAGTTCAGCCCCCTACTAGCATTGGGGGAGGGAGGAAGGAAGAAGGGGTGAATAAAAAATGTCCAAAATGACCGAAAGTAGTGTTAAAACCATAGTTTTCGGAGTCGCTGAGACGAATAGTGACATTTCTGATACCGGTAAAGTGCAAGTTAAGCCCCCCCCCTATTAGCATTGGGAGGGAGGGGGAGGGAAGAAGTGGTGAATATAAAATGTTCATAATACCGAAAGTAGTGACAAAACCATAGTCTTCGGGGTCGTTAAGATGAATAGTGACATTTCTAATGTCGTTTAAGTGCGAGTTCAGCACCCTATTAGCATAGGGGGAGGGAACGATAAACTACACCCCCCAACCAAACGGTTATAAGGCACAACTACTAGACACCCACCCTAGGGACCACCGACCCGCCCAACCACCAACGGACACGCCAGGGTCACCCACAAAGAACCATACAGCACTAAAAACGATGCAACAAGGTACACCCAACAGCAACGCCGCCAAGCCGACCCCAAACAACACGACAACACCAGCCGCAACCCAAAGCCAGTAGAAGAGTCAAACATAATTACATAACCAGAAATTAATACCAGAATTAATCAAACAAATAAAATAACAAAATAACAAAATGGCCATAAAAATAATATGAATTCCAACACACTTTTTTTTCTTTCTCTCCAAACCCAAGCCATCGTAAACAAGGCAAGAAATCGGAAGTACCAACGTACCACAACAGTACTAGACAACAGTCAACAACGCAGAGGCCCGTATCCAATAAACGACGCACACCAGGCCAAACCCAGAGCTCCACACCTTACCCAAGAAGCAATAAACCAAAATACAAAAAGAGAGCCACGCAGAAAGCCACCCCTAAAGAGACAATACAGTATCCAAGAGGACCCTCGCCACCTTGCGAACATGATTTTTACAGTAAAAATTGTTAAAGAACTTGTATTTAGACCACTCAGCAATATCCCTGGGCAGGCTATGACGTAAGTTATCAAATTGTGGACAAACAAACAAGCAATGCTCAACTGTTTGAATAGCACCACAGGAGCAAATATCTGTTTTATTATGAAAACGCCTCTGATATTGCCCTAAGGACCCATGACCCGTCATTGCCTGATTTATCCAAAAATCAGCGCAAAGTCTGGAAGAACTCACAGTTTTAAAAATATCAAATACCCTTCTGCCTTTATCGCTTTCCTCCCAGTCCTTTTGCTAATTCTTAAGTTCCTCCTTTTCTAAAATGTTCTTTATCCTTCTACGAGCCCAGCTGTAGGTGCTGCCCACTTCTCTATGATTAGTAGCCTCTTTTGCCGTTCTATCAGCCTCCTCGTTACCGAATATCCCCACATGATCCTTCACCCAATGTAGATTTACTTGCATGTGATTATTCCTGATTTCCCTTTTTATCTCCTCCACAAGGCTCCCCCTATAATCAACAGTGTTCAAAGCCTCCGAGGCACTTCTAGAGTCGGTATAAATATCAAAATCTTTAAGACTACAATCTCTCATCATTTCAATGGCCATTTGCAAGGCACGTAACTCCGCCATATACGAGCTAGCTCCTTCTAATCTTTCTTTGAGATATATAGTTTCACCTTTCTCAGTAAATAGCACCACACCCGCGCCAGCCCTATCTTCTATTTTAGAACCATCAGTAAATATTTTTGTGTTAGTATTTGGGGCAAGATCGTAAGTCCAGTTTATTCTATAGAGATCTTCAATTTTAGTGATTCTTCTAGTTTTAATTTCACTATTATCCCTATTGTAAGTTATACCATTAATCATAATATCCTCCCCTTTGTCGAATAATTTGTATTGCAGTTTAGCCGTACTAGCCTTAATGTGTAAAGGTATGCAACCAGCCATCACATTTAAAGCATCAAGAAGGGGGGTGGGAAGAAGGGGTGAATATAAATATCCAAAATGACCTGGAATAGTTTCGAATCCGTAGTTTTCAGGTTCTCTGCGACGAATAGGGACACTCCCGATGACATTTAAATGCAAGTTCAGTCTCCTACCACCATTAGGGGGATGGGGAAGAAGAGGTAAAAATAAAATGTCCAAAATGACCGAGAGTAATGTCGAATCAATAGCTTTCGAGGTCACAGAGATGAATAGTGATACTCCCGATGCTGTTTAAGTGCGAGTTCATCCCCATCAACATGGAGGAGGGGAGAAGGGGGAATATAAAATGTCCATAATGACCGAGAGTAGTGTCGAATCCATAATTTTCTATGTCGCTGAGATGAATAGGGACACTACCGAAGCCATTTAAGTGAGAGTGCAGCCCCCATCAGCATTGTTGGGTGAGTTGGGGTAAGAATATGTGAATATAAAATGTCCAAAATGAGCATACATGGTGTCGAATCCATAGTTTTCGGGTTCGCTGCGGCGAATAGGGTTAGTCCCGATACCGTTTACATGCAAATTCAGCCTACCAACACCATTGGAGGGGAGAAGGGGTAGAAATAAAATGTCCAAAATTACCGAGAGTAGGGTCGAATCCATAGTTTTTGTTCGCTGACATGAATAGGATCCTCCCGATGCCGTTGAAGTGCAAGTACAGCCTCACATAACCATTGGTGGGGGAGAGGGGGGGGGAAGAAGGGGTAAAAAAAAGTCCAAATGACCGAGATTAATGTCGAATCCATAGTTTTCGGAGTCACTGAGAGGAATATAGGAAACTAAAAATGTTATTTATAATGAAGTTTTGAGTTAAATTAATAATAGAGTGAATTTGTAATTTTTTTTATCATTTGCATACTGTCCTTACTTTGAAATATCTGTAAATTAAATTACTTAGAATTTACACTATAGGTAGAATCCATTCCTTTTCCTGTGTAATAAAAAAATTGGGATTAAATAAATACCCGAGACGCTCGTTAATTCGAACTCGGTTAATTCGAACTTTCGGTTAATTCGAACTAATCCAAAGGCCCCAAAAAACTTGTATTGAAGTTAATGTTAAAAATATCTCATTAATTCGAACTAAATTTTTATCAATTCGGTTAATTCAAACTAAAAATTTGACAAAAAAATTTTCTTTTTCCTCAATTAACGGAGAAAATACACACTGTATTTATTATGTTGTGTGTCAAAATCACCTGTATTTTTTTCTTATGTAAAGAGGAACATGCCTGCATTCCTAGACTATTGCATTTCCTCTAAACGTTAGTGGCTATTGTCCTTATCAGTGCTTAACGGACAAAGCGATTTTCCGTTATTTGTATCGATTTTCTTAGAATTTCAGAAAAACCAGTCTTTACTACAGATTCTAGGGAGCTGCGTCAGTTATGCCTGCAGTGCAGACAAGTTAATGTGATCTAGTTTTTCTTCCTCGGTGTGTGATGTGAAAGTGAAAAAATTCACGATGTCTACGCGTGGAAAGTACAAAACCCTAATTTTGGAGACAAAGGTAGAAATTTAAAAGAGAGTAGAGAATGGCGAATGTAAAACAAAGTTAGCAGCTGACTATGAATTTAAAAAAAAAATCTTGTCAACTTATTTGAAAAACAAGGAGTCAATTTTAGATTCATGGGAAAAATCAAAATTTGCTAGAGGAAGGAAACGCATGAGAAATGCATCCCAAGAATATCCAGAAAAAGCTCTATTGCTATGGTTCCAGGATGTTAGATCTCGAAATTTTCCGATAAATGGACCCCTAGTGCTGACGAAGGCTGATGAATTGGCAAGTCGAATGGGTATTGAAGATTTTAAATGCAGTGACGGATGGCTTTCTCGATTTAAGTCAAGGCACAATATTTCTTATCAAACTGCATGTGGCCAAAGCTCTGATGTAAACGAAGACGTATGTACTAATTTCGGTAGGAAACTGCCAGGGCTTTTCTCTACTTACCTGCCGAAAGATATTTTTAATGCGGCCATAATGGACTCTATTAAAACTCTGAAAGCATTTATTCAGATGGAACCTTCCTCTGAAAATAAATTGAAATGTTTACTTCAAAACAAGAAGTTGGCTGGACAATGTAGGCATCATAAACAAAACCAAACATCCACTTTACAGTTTTTCCCCAAAGTGCAATTCGTATTTTTAATTAAAGTTAACTTTCTACTGCATATCTTCTGCTTCATCTTATGATTAAGGCAAGTCTGTATTGCTTTTTAATATGTTAATTTTAGATGACATAGTATAATATATTTTCTGGGGTTATACATACTAGGAGATTTTTCTTCTTCGGTGATACACTTTTAAAGTTATATATTTTCTCTTAACATCGGATAATTCGAACTTTTTTCAGAGAACCTTTGAGTTCGAATTAACGAGCGTCCACTGTATATATATATATATATATATATATATATATATATATATATATATATATATATATATATATATATATATATATATATATATATATATACAGTAACCACCGCTTATAGTGTTCAGTGGTTATAAGAATCAACCGTTTATAAGAATCAATATCGCGAAAACAAAAACAAATGCATTATTTCCATGTTAAAATTTTCGCTTTAAAGAATCAATCCACCGGTTTTAAGAATCAGTTTACAGTCTTCGCTTTCCATTCATTTTTTCGAAAAAGCCACTTAAACTCTCAAAAGGCACGAAGTTCTTTCTTTTTCTTTTTTTTTAAAGAAAGATTGATAAGATGAGATGGAATATAGCCATAAAATTCTTCCCTTTCTTTGTTAGACATAACAGATTAGTTTTCCCTTAAAAGCTTTAGTACAACACTGTCCTATTAACTTGACCCGGGAGCATCTTTACCCGCCCGGGTTCGATTTCACTTTTCTCCACTGACAAACAAAAATAGGGACTCTTTTTCCCCACCTCCCACATCCTGGTTGCGGCTTCCTGGACCCTGAAACACATAAATCTTCGGCGAAGTGTCCACTGTCACTTAGGCAAACGTGACATTAGTAGATTCAGCACGTTATCAAACCATGATACGTAAGCTGGATGGCGAATGTTCGTCTGAGACTATTAGTATTGAAAGAGGTATAAACACTGTTTATACCTCCTGAAAACTTCATTACGTCAAACTACCATAGAAAACTTTTTCTTGCTCTCTTCCTGTAGTTGAAATGTTAAAACTGTTAAGCAGGTATGTTGTAACAAATATTGGATTTTTTCTTCTCTTACTATAATCATGTGTATCTACTTATATGTCTAAAAATTAAGTTGTATTTTTAAAATTATAAAAATTAATTTTAATAAAAGATAATTAACGTAAATTAAAGAGTATTTTATGGTAAATTATCTAATATATGTATAAATAGGTGTGTGTGTGTGTGTGCTTGTCCAAAAACCTAAATTTCGGTTATAAGAATCAACCGCTTATAAGAATCAAAAACAGTAATAACAAACGTGATTCTTATAAGCGGAAATCACTGTATATATATATATATATATATATATATATATATACAGTGTACCTCCCTTAACGGACACTCCCGAATAGCGGACACCTCTAATTAAAGGACATTTTCACGAGTCCCAGTCCTTTTATATAGGACATTCCATGTTATTCCCTCTGGATAGCGGACACTCCGAATAGCGGACAGGTATTTTTGAAACCTTTCAATTATATTGGTAAACATTTCAAAATTATTCTAACAAGCAAGCTAAAAATATATGCTTATGCGTCTGTACAAAGCCTAGATGTTTCCTTAGAAGCCCGGATGTTTCAAGAACATTTTTTTTCCAATGCGGGGGTACTTGTCGCGAAGATATTCACCTATAGTTCACCGCAATTTTGCTGGCCATTTTATTATGGGGGTGCCATATAGGCAGACCAGCATTGCCCCCTATGAAGGGACGACACAAACGGAGGCGTTTTAGTGGCGCTTCGCCAGGATTCGATCTGAGCACCCTCAGCACCGAAAACCAGCGCGTTGTACCACAAGGCCGCCACGGGTTTTGTTTCAAGAACATTGATGTACGAAAACTTAAGTGTTTCGTTGAAGTCAAATAAGAAAGCGTGTATGACCGCTGAGATAATGAGCGATTGGCTGGTGGAGTTAGATAACAAAATGAAAAAACATAAGAGAAAAATAATTCTGTCCATGGACAATGCTACTTCCCATCCTGGTGATTTAAAGTTCAAAAGTGTTAATTTAATTTTCTCGCCTCCTAACACCATTCGATGCTACAGCCACTTGATCATGAAATTATCCGCAGCTTTAAATTACGATACAAACAGCTGCTTCGAGACATGTGCTTTCACGGATTATCTCATGCAAATCCAAGGAAGAGTTGGCAAAATCGGTATCTGTTTTGGATTCAATTTCCTGGACTACGTCAGTCCTTAAAAAGGTAGAACCTGGGTGCGTTCTAAAATGTTATAAGAAGGCGGGATTTTTGAGTACAAGCGAAGTGGCAACTGACAGTAGTACTGAAAATAGCGAAAAGAACTTGCGGATCTAGTAGCCAATTTGGATTCAAATGTCAGCGTTGAAGAGTATGTCAAGATCGACGACGATGTATCCTTTCAGAAAGAAAACCTGCATATTTCCAATTTCATTCATCGGGACAGCACTGAAGCACTGGCCCTTTCTGAGGATGGTGATGAGGAATCGCTAATGGAGGACTGCGAAATCAAAGATTATTCGGAAGCACTGAAATACAGCGAACAAATAAAACAGTTCTTTCTGAACAATGAAGATTCGGAGGGACGAGCAAAACTAAATCTTATGAAGATTCACCTTGAAAAAGAGGTTTGCTGTGTAAAAAAGAGAAAGCAAACTTTGTTAAAAAATATTTTAAGCAAATTTTTTTTGCAATTAAAATAATTTAGCTCCAATACCTGGTATTCTGGGATTATTTAATGCAAGATAAAAGGATCAGCCACAATTAAAAGGTAAAGTAGTAGATAGTTATTCTTTTCTTACCTAATTAATTTTTCCCTTTTAATTAAAATTGCATCCGTAATTTTCAATCAAATGTCAAACAGAAGTGCCAAAACTTTTTTTATAAAAAGGTTGTCCTCCCCAATAGCGGACACCTCCTAATAACGGAAAAAACTTTTGGTCCCGTGACTGTCCGCTTTTCGCAGGTACCACTGTATGTATATATATATATATATATATATATATATATATATATATATATATATATATATATATATATATATAAGCTTGTGTCACTATACTTGTCGTATGTTTTTTATTTTATTTTAACTAATGTCTAAAACATATTCAGAAAAGGGAATTCTTTCTACAGGTATGGCATCATTTATCGAATAGTGGTTCTGGTTGTAGGTAATTTTCAGCTGATGTAATGCACTCTGAATTTTCCTGGTAACTCCTGAAAAAATTCCAGCTCCTTCTACCGCATAGAGTCAATTTTATATTCGAAAATGTGTATTTTATTATAATAAAAACGTATTTTTTTATGTTGCCATTATGTTTTCCTTTCTTTTTTTTTGAGTTTTTCTAATTCATATTCTAAGAATGACCATAAGATTGTAACAGCTATTATTTTATATATTTTTTATTATTCTATTTTTATATTTTTCGGCATGGAAACATTAAGTTTTTGTTAGTTATAAATTGATGTAGAGGTCATTGTTTTTAATTAAAATGGTTGTATTTAGAATGTGTGCTTAACTCTTAATTCTTGTAAATAATAAATATTACGTGTGCCGCTTCGGAATAACGTTAAGTTACGAATATAGGTCAATGTCTTGTCAGTTTGCTTATGCTGGCGGACATATATAATTTACTAACGGTGCATCGTTATAAGACCACGAATTTTAGAAAGAAAATAAACACTAAGAATTTTATTCTAGAAAAACGTAAACTATAAAACAGAAATAGTAATATAAATCTGTACGTCAGAGATAGACTATCATAGTTAATTTTCTTCATTTTTGATATTTTTATTTAAGTGACTCCTTTAGGATGGAGCTTCTTTAAGGAAAACTGTCATATATGCAAAATAAGATGGTGGATTAAATATGTACTAATAAACTATCGCATATGTAAGTCCTGATGAGAGGTAAACCATCACAAAGCTGTCCTGAAAAGCTCTACTGAAAAATTGGAATTTTGCATATATGATAGTTTACCTCTGAGGTACAGAAATATGCTCTTACATACTAGAATTTTGCACAGCATTTGTATAAAAACTTTTTAAAAAATGTTTAAAAATATACATTTAAAAAATATTTAAGTATGCATGTAAAATAACATTTTTATTTAAATATTGTATAAAGTTCAGTATATTTTGCATTCGATTGACGTACAAAATTTAGAGAATAATGGATTAATTTTTTAACTTATACAGTTAATTTTATCTTGAATATTTCGCATTGTCATACTGGGCCATTGCGTTTCTTTTTTTTTTCCCCTCCAGGAAAAACTTTACTTATCATTTATTGGTCCGTGGCTGCGGGAAATATTCAAGTAAACCAATCTTGCGCCAGAATTTTCCTACGACATCTTGAAAACACTCTGACGGCCTGTTGATAATCAATACAGGGTGTTTCGTAACGTTAAAAGTTTTAACCGATCACCGAGCTCAATTGATTGACCACGTGATACGTCAAACCAATCACAAGTCATGTAAACAATCTCGGAGCTAACGGAGTAGAGCAACGCAGCGTTTTGGGTGTTATGTGAATAAGGCCTTACTCTACCAACTGTTTGGGTAAACTGATATTAATCGGCGATGTTGTTGCGCTTATCAATGACTGCATATCATATTGCCCCAGAAGAGTAGACAACGGGAAGGGAATTGAAGTGTCCAAGTCTTTCCTTTGAAATTTAAGGCGTTAATATATCGTAAAAAATAAATTCAAGAAACGTATTTGCCCGTATGAGATGTTTTAATCTGTATATATATCAGAACTGTAAAGCGCATTTAAAACATGAACGTGATTTTGACATCATACATCAGTGATTCTTAAACTGTGCTTCGCGTACTCCTAAGGTTACACGGAAGACTTGGAGAGGTCCGCTTAGGCGAACATTTTCGGAGGAAAAAGAAAAGAGGTAGACACCTAAGCGATTTTTAATTTTTTTTATTATTTTTTGAAAAATTTGAATGAAAGTGTCTCCACCAAACTGTTATTTTCCCAAGACATACCTGCCGTGGAAGGAAAAATAACAACTAATCAATACTATTTTCTGAACTCAGCCAATTTCATATTTGTAGTGCTTTGAGCTATAGAAAGGGAATCGTTCGAGAATATAGAGAATGGCTTCAAAAAAGGGGACTTTCGGTGCCAGGCATCAGGTTGATTGGAGGAGTACGACGACGAGTAGGCAATCCACTGGAGACATATTGTAGCGGAAATGAGTTGTGTTTTTCTAGTGTAGAGGGTGTTAGTCCATGTTTTGATGTACGAGGGTTGGGGCAAAAGTCATGGCAACTATTTTTTTTCTCTTGAAGATACCAGTCCGGTTGGAAAATGTGACACAAACAGACGAAAGGACAAGGTCTTAACTACATGTGTGGACAATGAATAGCACTGAAATATCGTAACACACTAATTTATTACGGTAGTATACAGGGCAATATGGCCTTCACCGTGCAAAAGAATGATAACACAGTACACATAAAGTTGACATGACAAACCTGGGCCTAAAGACCCTCAATGTAGTCCCCTGCTAGTGTAACCACACGCTGCCAACGATGTGGGAGGCGCTGAATACCATCAGCCTCAGCATTTGCCGCACCATGTGTGAATCGGGTCATTTGTTGGCGCACAGCATTAGCAATGTCCTCTCGTGTTGCAAACCGCCTACCACGTATTGGTTCCTTAATCTTGGGAATGAGATCAAAGTCACAGGGCGAAAGGTGCCAAGTCGGTCCGCACACTCACCGGTCGTCCCGAACGTTGCTCATCACTGGTTGACACACGTCCTTGCTGAAACTTTCCTACCCACCGTGCTACTGTACGATATGGTAGGGCATTATTCACAAGGGCTTCTACTAATTCACTGTGACATTCCATCGCATTTCTCCCTCGGAGAACGGCTATTTTGATGTAAGCGCGCTGCTCAACATGGGTTACTTCCATCTCGCACGACACTCACCAACTGGCTGATTTCAGAGCCCTCGCTGCGCTACTACCAGCTATCACAGAGCCATCTGTTGTTCTGCATACACACTATGCCTGCAGAAATTACATACGACACATATACGTTTGTGATCCGTTCACATATCTACAAGAAAAAAAATAGTTGCCATGACTTATGCCCCAACCCTCGTATTTTCGACATTGCTTTGTCTTATGTAATTTTCTATCAGTGTTCAGTATTGTCTTTGTTTAGAACCACCCATCATAGCGTCCGTTTAATGGACGATTGGATAATGAATAAATATTAACCAGGATAAAGATGGCTGTGGTTTTTTTTTTTTTTGGTCATCCTTTTTGCCTCACCTGTTAACGGCAGACGAAGAAGCAAAGCCTCAATGTTTGAAATGGCGCAGTTTTCAGAGAGTTCCAGAACCTTTAAAAAAAAAGGCTCTATAAGCAACGCGGTCTGAGCCACTCAGTCAGATTTCTCGGTTCGACAGGGAAAGTTGGGTAATTTTTGTATGTTGTAGCGATATCTCATTCCCCGCAAGAGTTAGAGGCATTTTTACGATGGTCTTTGTAAGTGATTTCTATGATATATTTTTTCGTGGCATCAATGTTTTATTGCACTTTCGACGTAGTTTCTTCCGTTATCATCAACTATTCTGGGCATTACAAGTAGTGGTTATTGTGTGACGAGTTTCCTGCTATTGCTTTTTTTCCATCAATTTTCCTGTTATTCAATCGTTTGTGAACTTTTGTGCTAAAGTGCTTTGTTCATTGTTGACATTTCTGCATTTGTATTGAAAAATACAATCGCGATTTGAGGCAAATTTATTTCGAAATTTCCTGTTTTCTTTTCATACGTGGTAGAGCTTTTTTTTTCTCCATTTCTTTCTCGTGCTGGTCAGTCACAATGGATAAGGATCTAATTAAACAAAGCCGGACTATTGAAATACACATATCCGTGTAGAAAGTGACGCTACCTCTGATGAATTTATGACGTATTGAACACAGAGTATAAGTTAGGAACACATTTCCACCCATAGATTCCATAACAAGGAGAGCTCCGTTAATATAGTGAGAGCAAAAACATTCCACACCGAGAACTCACTGTTGCCCCTCGTTCAATTACAAACATTTGAAAGAGTCTATCACAAATTTGATGATCTAAAAAGTTACTCAGATGAGCTTTCTTTGGCCAGGCATAAACCAATCAGCAGAAATATCGGCACAATTTATGGAAGCCCGAATTCTTTCTTTTGGGTTTTCTTAGGCAAGAAGTGATCCAGAATCTACATCTTTATGCCTTACATGTCGCGTGTGTGAGCGAGAAAGATTCTTTCATATAATTCAACTATAAAAATAGCTGAATACCCGTGCTTCGCTACGGAGTACATTTTAGGATAATTGCAATAAAAAAATAATGCAATTGCTTTTTAGAGGATTTCCTTATGAACAATATTTTTTGTTTCTTCATTGGGAGGAACTAATATTGACAGGCTCGTCCGCGAATTTAAGCGTGAGCAAGCTACGTAAAACTGACCGTGGAAGAAACAATTTTCTCTTAAATCTACGCAAGCGTATTTTAAAGTTTGGCCTTGAGACTTATTTATCGCCATGTTCAAGAATACTTTGAGGGAAAATTGCAGTCTCTTAAAGTCGAAGGGAATGTCATTGGGTGTTAGAGGAATGCGTAGCACGAACACTTTTTCTCCTTGAGCCGTGACGGTTAAAATAATGGCTTCGATTAAATTTTTAAGCAGGGCTTGTAGTCTAGTGCAATTGCACAATTTCAGTGGTTTTAAATTCAGAAGGAGCATTACGGGTGTGCTCTTCCGCAAAGAGAGCTTATGGTATGGAAGACCGGTGGTTTAAGGGAATTTAAAAGATCTACCGGATAGTTAACGGCCTCATCTGAATAACCCTTTGTAGGCAATTTAATTACAGACAGTGTCTGTCGACTGTCAAAATTTCAGCCCTTTATGGGCCTGTTCACATAGGAGTCCGTTGCGTTGCGTTAAGGAAAAGATGACGTTGAGAAGAAAATAAACCAATCGTAGGCGTTAAAAATGTCATTGCTAATCGTTTGGAGACATATGATTGGTTTATTTTCGCCTCAACGTCATCTTTTCCTTAACGCAACGCAACGGACTCCTATGTGAACAGGCCCTATGTCCAGCGGTTTGGTCTGTGCGTCAGTCAGTCAGTCAGTCAGTCAGTCACGGAACTATTTTATATATAGGTTTAATTTAATATCCATAAACATACCAATTTGAATTAAATTCTTAAAAAACTTCCTCTCAATTTGTCTAGTGGTTAAATTTTATCTTTTATTGCATTTTGTAGGCAATTTAATTACCTTAAAACAATGGATGCATGCATGTGTTGGAGCAAGCAAGGAAGACACAGCATTGGACTTTAACATACATTTATTTGATAATTCACAAAATCCAATTAAAGTGTAATTGCTACTAGCACAATATTCTCTTTCATATTAACATTTTACATATGAGAACTCAGAAGCAGAGGCATACTATATGGTCAAAGTAATGATTTTTAGAGTCTATGGGGAGGCACTTACTACAGCTGAAGTATGCAGAGATGAAAGATGGCATCGACGACAGGGACCCAGAATCATGTCATGTATAGGAACATCTTAGCAGGTTATTGGCACTTCTCCAAGACTCAGAGGGTAGAGAGGCAGTCGAGACTCTCTATCCTCTGAGCTCTAAGGAAAAAAGTCTGAGATCAATCTGGACCTCCTCTCCTATTCCTTTCGTACTTGGGCTGTTGTCCGTTTACAGGGGGGGGGGCATTCTGGCCCGCCCCTCATTTTTATTGGGCAGTGGGCTGTTTTTCTTTCAGTAGTTCATGCCCCAATTGGTTCCTTATTATACAGCCTCTGTCCATAGTTTATGAAGTACCTCCCCACCATAGTTTTCATTTGCAATACCACTTTGACCCTTATCATCTGAAGGTTTTACTGTGGGCCATAAAATAACAACCATCCATCTTGCAATACTTATAGACTTTACATCGCCATCACTGGCCACACCGACAGCTATTCTTCTATTACCTCCTGGTTTAGAAGCCTCTATTTACCCTGCCTCTGCAGCCTTTACAATAGATTCGTTGTTGGCCACACATCGTGGGGAATTTTACCATTCCGCTTCTACACATTTTAATATTTTTTTGTCAATTTATTTCGTTGTTATACAAGTGGCGCAAAATTAATTTAAAGTATCACAAAAAGAAAAGAAATCT
The DNA here is from genome assembly GCA_907164885.2 of Dolomedes plantarius. NCBI lineage: Eukaryota > Metazoa > Arthropoda > Arachnida > Araneae > Dolomedidae > Dolomedes > Dolomedes plantarius. The sequence continues at coordinate 88,401,226 of OU015496.1, read as the reverse complement.
CGTGATCAGCATTAAATAAATTAAATTCTAAAAATTAATCTTTAAAAATTACCAAAAATCAGAAAATGAAGGTAAAGATTCGAAACAGATTTCATTTAAAGGATTTTTTATGATCTTTCTCGTCATATAAATTTTATAACCCTCAGATTATTATTTAAATTCAAACTTTAAAAAATGTTTCAAAAAAGCTTAAAAATTTAATTTTAAAAAATCTAAGAACTTTTCAAAAATATTTCTGAGTGCATTCCTACACTATTAAGGAGAATCGCCATGTAAAATTTCAGCCCTTTAGGTCCAGCGGTTTGGTCTGTACGTTATCGTCAGTCAGTCACGGAACTGTTTTATACATATAGATTAAGTCACCTTTACTAATAAAAGCATTTTCACAAAAAACAAGAGAGCCTGTAATGTTAGCCGCACAAGTTTTTCAAAAAGGAGCTGAGATAAAATCTGGTACACAATTGCTTCTGCTTCATTATTCTGTCCGATTTCATATCAAAGTTCACTTAAAGCATCATTCAAAATAAAGTACGCTGTAATCTACAATATATTAGATTGGCCAAAAAGTTAATTTGGTTTGTAAGTGACAATACATGACACATTTTTAAGTTTCACCAACTTTATGGAACAATGTGTTCGCAGTTTTGTTCCATTACCTTCTGCCATCTTTCAGGCAACTTCATGATTCCATCCTCGCAAAAATTTTTTTCCTTTTGAGTGGAGAAATGTTCCAAGGGCATTTTGCAGTCTTCCAGGAAACTGAAATTTTTTCTAGTAGCATAATTTTGTAAAGACCGAAATGAATGAAAATCCGAAAGTGCAATGTCTGGTGAATACGACAGATTAACCAGAACTTTCCAGCCAAGCTTAATAAGTTTTTGCCTGGTCATCAAAGAAACATTTGGCCTTGCGTTATCCTGATGGAAGATTATGAGCTTTCTTTGGACTCATTCCGGACGCATATCGTCGAGAGCTGCTTTCAGTTGGTCTAAATGGGAGCAGTGACGTAGCGAGCATAACTGGCGCCCGGGACACTATACCTTTTTGGCGTCCCTACCCGAAAAACATATAGTAATATAATATATAGAACAAGCGAAAAGGACCATTTGGCGCCCCTCTGTGAGTGGCGCCCGGGGCATGATAGACCCCCTTGCCTCCCTCTCGCTACGCTACTGAATGGGAGCAGTACTGTTAAGCCGGCCACTCACGGGGAATCCAGGCATCTTGGACGTCGGATTTTTGGCATCTGGAACGCCAGATGTATTGAAAACCTCTCCATAAGTGGGGTGTTGGGGTGTGAAGCCAGACGCCAAACGTCTGGAGTCTCAGTCCAGACCGAATTCCTGGCGTCTTGAGGCGGGAAACTCTGTGTCAGTGGGGTCTGGACGCCAGATGCTAGAGGCCTGAAGGTTAGCCGGCTTTAGTTTGCACCAGTTTACCACTTGTTCTCGAACAAAATGGAAGTTGAAAAATTATATTTTAGTCCCGAATTTTTAATACATTTCATTGAACTGTATAGAAACCTACCGCGGCAATGGAAGGTTAAATCAGAAGATTATTCTAAAAATATTTTACGGCCAGGGGCATGGGAAGATTTAGCGAAATTTTCCCAAAAAATCAATTAAGTGCGGATATTTCTTGGGTTAAAAAAAGGGTGCACACCATGAGGGGATCATTTCGCAAAGAAATGAAAAAAGTAGCGGCATCTTCCAAGAGCACGGCAGATACGGAGGAGTTAACCGTTAGATTTAACCGTTTCGTTTTTCAGAAGGAGTTCAAAATAGAGGATCCCCTTCCAATTCCACCATACACACAATAACATCTTATTTGGATGAAAACCGGGCTCTGGTGTGATTTCTGGTGGCTCATTTCGCTTGCCCCATGACCACTTCCGTTTCACATTATTATACAGCATCCACCTTTCATCGCCCGTCATAATTTGTTTTAAAGCATTTTCGTTACGTTTGAGTAGAGAATCGCATGCGAAGGTACCGTCAAAAATGTTTTTTTTTTCCGCTTAACTTATGAGCCCAAAAATCAAAGTGATTAACAAAACCAAGCTGGTGCAAGTGATTTAAAACACTCGATTTGTATATTTTGAGTATGTCGGCTATCTCCTGCGTGGTATAACGCTGATTTTCTCAATTAATGTCTCCATTTGATGGTTTTTAACGTCAACTGGTCTGCCTGACGTTGGAACATTGTCCAGCGACAAATTTCCAACACGAAACTTCACAAACGACTTTTAACACGTTCTCCCAGTCGCAGCATCTATTCCATACACTGCATAAATCCGTTTAAATAAATAAATAATTAAAAAGAAAGGTCAAAAAATAAAATAATTATTTATTAAATAAATAAATAATAATTTATTTTTTAACCTTTCTTGTAATAATAAAGCATAATTTGACGAATGTGTCGCTTATTTTCTTCCATCTTCGGTAGGAAAATAGCACATAAATATTCACTGATTTTGATAGGCTTTTTTATTTTTTGTATTTAAAAAATGCACTCTGATATATCAGATGTCCCAATACAATGTAATAAAATTGTTTCGAATGACCTTAAAGAAAACTAAGTGCTAATAAAGCCATCTCACGGAAAAAAGGAACGAACTTTTTGGCCAACCCTATACTTAGCAATATAGCTTGACGAGAGTACAGAATGCACAACGTGACAGTTATCAAGTGTATTAATGTTATAGTTAACATGCTAAATGTTACATGTACACGTTAAATAACACGTTGATTCTACGAATGCTGTGGTGGAAGGACATTTTTTTCTGCAAGGAGCTTCCAGGTCGAACAGCAACGCAAGATAGATTTGGTATTCTTGACGACTCAGTATGGTGTAAACTGGTCGAAGTGTGTTGGAATTTGCTCTGATGGTATACGAGCTATGATAGGCAAGCTCCCGAATAAAACTGCTTGCAATCTTGTCATCAAAGAAGGTTCTGCTTGTCAAGAAATGTCCAAATAATATGAAAGTACTCTTGACAGAAGCAGTGAAGACCGTTAATTTCATAAAGTTAAAAGCAGTGAATTTCAAATTGTGTCTAACCTTGTGTGAAAAAATGGACAGCCTGTACACACATTTTCCATACTGAGGTGAGATGACTTTCTAAATGAGGTTGTTTTAATCGTACATGTGAATTGAGACAAGAAAGAAAGTTTCTTTCTCTGTGCGTTTAGCAACAGATTTACAGATGTGCAGCGTTTGTGCTGGCCAGCTGTCTTAGATGACATCTGGTAGCTGAATGAATTAAATAGAAGTCTCCATGACAAACTCATTTCAGGGTTTGTGACTAACATTTTTAAATGGAAGTTTACACTTGCGATAAAAGTGGCAAAGAGAAAATTATCATTTTTCTCCCTTTGAAACTTTCATTAAAGTATATGAACTTCAAATTAATGACGACGTTAATTGCGTTAAAGCAGTGGTGCGCAAACTTTTGTCGACCGCTACCGATTTTCTTTAAATGAAAAATCCCTTGACCTAAATAAAAATTTATTGTTAACAGCAGATCAAAAATAGAGAAAAGTTAGGGAAATGTTAACAAAAGTATAAAAACACGAAATAGGCAAATTTTGAGAAACTATTTAAAAAAACAATGAATTGTAAATTTGGAGTATGTACACTGCTGGCCATTAAAATTGCAACACCAGGAAGGAAAGAAAATAACAAAACTTTACTTATTGTACGTATCAGGGTCTGATTTAGAAAATTCTTGACTATAGGCCCAACTCGGGATGGGGGCCCCTTAACACTGATGTGGGCGTAAAATTTCCAAAACTGACACACAAAAAAAATAATCATGAATCATCGTGAAAGCACCATTTTACCAAGAATTGGCTATTTGAAGCGTAGAAGCTTAGAACATTATCAAATAACAAAAAGGAATACAGCATATTAACTTCATCATTAAAACACCAATATAATGCAACCAGAAAAACTTATTAATCCCTTATATACACTATAACATACATATGATGAACAATACATACAACTATACATATGATGAACCAATCAATCAAATTTGAAAGGATATATAAAAAAATTGCTATTAAAAAAGGTAAAATTAAAAAAAAATTGAATTGGGAATTTTTTCTTTAAACCTTTTTTTTTTTTGGTGGGAGGGGGGTGGGGTAGGTCCGGGCTTCTAATGGAAAATCAGGGCCTGGTACGTATACAGCATAGTAGGAAGAAAACATGATTATATATGTAGGCAATTTGGGGGTATACAGGGTCCGAAATTAGTACACACAGCTGCCGCCTAACAAAACCGCCTAACGGCTCTAACCCGATTAGGCATCGAGTCGAACTGGGCTCGGATGATAGATCCGGGCAAGTCATTCCATGCTGCTTCAAGTCTATGCCACACTTCCTCAATCGTAGTGGCTGGAGAGCGATGGCGACCCAGTCTCTCAGCAACCCATAACCATATGTTTTCAGTGGGTGAGAGATCGTGTTGGTCAGGGCAACAGTCGAACACCCTCTGTGCTAAGGTAGGTCAGGACACGACGGGCAACATGCAGTATTGCGTTAACTTGTTGAAAATTGACGTCCCCTAGGCCTCGAAGATAGGGCACAGCCACCGGCCTTAAGATCTGAGAAACGTAACGTTGGCTGTTCAGATTACCGACGACGTAAACAAGAGTTTATTATCAGGTTATATGCCTGAATTAGATTGATGGAAACAGATTTTAAAACTTAACAAAATAATATTTATTCAATCTCCGAACATCACCTTTCGGTTATACAGCAGCAAGCGAAGTGTTCGCGAGCATCGAGAAAATTCTCAGGATACAATACTGCCACGCCACCTATCGGTGTCGTGCAACATAAAATGACACTGAATGGTGGTGCCATCTATTATACAGTAAATGAATGAAATGCACTTATAAATTAAATTAAATAAGTTATCACTACAATAGTATCCCTCCAGTGATGAACTTGTGAAAGAACGACAAAATGTTAAAAATAAGTATTAAATATACAATGATTAAAAAAAAAATATCTTTCACATACATTGTTCTTTGGGAGATACCTGATGCAAACTTACTAGACAAATAAAATGAAAAAAAATAATATATATGGCATATAAATTCGACATATTAATATGTAAAGAAAACAGTCTGGGTAATATCTGAATGTAATAAACATTTCACTTGTATATACCATAATTAATATATGTCCCTGAATACAAAATGCTGCAAAGGTTAAAGAGAAATAATTTACTTTACAAAATATGAATATGTATATACCTGTCAAAATTTGAATGTAATATATATGATGCAATTTTCAAAATGTTTACAAAAATGAAATATATGTGATGCAATTTTCAAATGTTTTACAAAATGAATATATACAAAATGTTTTAACCAATTTCTGTTATTAACCTCTTATTAAATTTTACACGTCTACCAGATTTAGTTACTTGAGTTTTTACAGTCTCAGGATTTTCTGGTGATTTCTTTTCGTTTGGTTGGGTTTCAGGGTAATCAGTCTCAGGTAAGTCATTAAATAGAAAAGCTGGCTTGACTCTATCAAGTGAGACACAACTTTTCTTCCCATTTAAGTCTATGGTGATGTTTTTGGTCTCTCGTGAAAGTACTGCATGAGGACCAGTGTAGGGTTGTGACAAGGGTGGACTGACTTTATCCACTCTTAGAAATACATGAGAGCAAGTGTTTAATTCTGGGTGCACAAAATCATTGGATTTCACATGATGGGATGTAGGGATGGGTTTGATGTGATTCATCCTTTCCCGCAATTGTTGGATGAAATTGTTTTGTGAAATTTTATTCGGTGAAGATTCTGTACACAAATCTGCTGGAAGTTTGAGTGAAACACCATACACTAAGTCAGCGCTGGATGCATTTATATCTGTTTTCACAGCAGCTCTCAGTCCAAGTAAGATGGCAGGTAAGCATTCAGTCCATCTAGGATTTTCATGAGCCTTTATAGCACTCTTTAGGACACGGTGGAAACGTTCCACTAAACCATTCGACTGAGGGTGGAAGGCAGTTGTTCTAATTCTGGTCGTGCCAAGCATATTTGTCAACTCTCGAAAGAGATGGGACTCAAATTGTCGACCTTGGTCTGTTGTTATGGTGGAAGGACATCCAAAACGACAGATCCAACCACTGAACAGAGCACGACATACAGTTTCTGCAGTAATATCAGCAATAGGCACTACCTCAGGCCATCTTGTAAATCTATCGATGATTGTCAGACAGTAGGTCTGCCCTTCTGATGGAGGTAAGGGACCTATCAAATCGATGTGGATGTGAGAAAATCTTGCATCAGGTGATGCGAAAGTGCCTAAAGGTGTCTTGGTGTGCCTGATCACTTTTGATCGCTGGCATGCAATGCAGCTTTTCACCCATTCCTTAAGATGTTTCTTCATCTGAGGTCAAACATACCTGGATGAAATTAGTTGTGTAGTTGCTGCTACACCTGGATGTGCAAAGTTATGAAAGTGTTCAAAAAGAGTTCTGCGAAAATTTTCTGGTACAAATGGTCGAGGTACATCTGTAGAGACATCACATAAAAGTTTGATATTTGTCACTGGACTGGGGATGTATTTAAATTGTAAAGAAGTACAATTTTCAGTCTGCAATTTTTTTAATTCAGGATCAATTCTTTGGGCATCTGCGAAAGCATTGAAATCTAGAAAAAATGAATTGGAGATAGGGCTGATTTCTACTCTAGATAGAGCATCAGCTACTGTATTGTTGATTCCACTAGTGTGGCGAATGTCAGTGATGAATTGTGATATGTAGTCAAGATGCCGCTACTGACGAGGGCTGCATTTCTCAGGTTTCTGTTTAAAAGCATAGATGAGAGGCTTTTGGTCCGTGTATATTGTGAAGCTGCGACCTTCTAGCATATGTTGAAATCGCTTTACAGCTGTGTATATTGCCAACAGTTCTCGGTCATAAGTAGAGAATTTCTGCTGACTTTTTGAAAGCTTCACAGACATAAATGCAATTGGCTCCCATCTGTTTTCATGCACTTGCATAAGAGAACCGCCAACAGCAAAATCGCTGGCATCAACCCATACACTTAATTTTGCACCTGGAATAGGATGGTGAAGTAGAGTTGCTTCTGCTAAAGCACTTTTTGCATCATTAAATGCTTTTTCAGCCTCCTCATTCCATTGAAGTGTATCCTGGGGATTATTGCGAGTGGGTCTTTTAGATTTCTTTTAATTTTTAATTCCCTCTAACAGTTTATTTAAAGGTGCTAAAATGTGTGCTGCTTTTTGTATAAACCGCCGATAGAAATTTAGAAGCCCTAAGAATCGTCTCAATTGTGTTAGTGTATTTGGTTTTGGAAATTTTAATATGCAGTCCACTCTATCTGTTAAGGGTTCAATTCCAAATTCAGAAACTTTATAGCCTAAGAATTGAATTGATGACACGCCAAAAATACATTTAGAGGGTTTTAAACTGAGTCCATATTTTTGTAAACGCTCAAATACAATGCGGAGATGCTCGATATGCTCCTCTGGAGATTTTGAAGCGACTAAAATGTCATCAACAAAGGCATAAACAAAATGAAGTCCACGAGTTACCTCATCAATGAACCTTTGAAACGTTGCTGCAGCATTGCAGAGACCAAATTGCATTCGAGTACTCTCAATTCTCAAATAATCCAAAAGGTGTTATTATGGCACTCTTATGGATACCTGCTGGGTTGATTGGAATTTGGTGATAAGCCTTAATCAGATCTATGTGCGAAAATATTTTTGTACCATGTAAGTTAGACGTAAAGTCCAAAATGTTTGGAACTGAATAGTTGTCTTTAATTGTTTGAGCATTGAGTGCTCGGTAATCTCCAACTGGTCTCCATTCAGAGCTGTCTTTCTTCGGCACCATGTGCAAAGGTGATGCGAAATTGCTTTTAGAAGGACGCATGTGACCTAGTTCGATCATGGTTTGAATTTCGTCCTTAGCAATGCGCAGACGGTCAGGTGCGAGACGGCGTGCTTTTGCTGTTACAGGAGGACCAGTTGTTTGTATATAATGCACAACCGAATGTTTAACTTCTTGGTCTGGACGAGGGGGGGTAGTGATTTCGGGGAAATCCAATAATAATTTATGATAAACACTATCGCCTGATACAGTTTTAATTGAATGAATCGCACTGTTCTTTAGTATGCAGGGCGAGGTAATATTAGTTTGGCAGTCAATTAAATTTTTGGAGGTTAAGTTAGGCATTAGATTAAAATTATATAAAAAATCAGCACCAATTATTGGGTTGGATACATTCCCAACTAAAAATGTCCATTTGAAAATTTTCCTAAGACCAATATCTAAAGAAAGGGTTTGAGTTGTATAGACCTGAATTGGCGAGGTGTTAGCTGCCGAAAGTGTCATTTGTAATGCGTTTCTTTTTTGTAACCTTGAAGCAGGGATGATGGAAACATCACTTCCTGTGTCAATCAAAAAATTAACATTGGTACGCCGATCGCGCACGAACAGGCGACGAGAGTTTAATGGCAAGGTGGTAGTCGCCTCTACACCCGGCCGTCGTCGTTTTTTTCAAAATTGCACGGGGGAACGCATTTCTTGGCATTATGGCCAAACTTATGGTGATACCAACAGTTAGCGAAAGTTTTGGATCGTGATTTACTACGAGCACGCGACGCACTGTTGCGATGAGGACTGCGACCTCTACGCAACGAAATTTCATTTATCCGCGTATTAATTTTTTTGATTTCCTCAAGCAATCGGTCTTCAATGGAATGAACTGAGGAAACAGAACAAGCACTTACCGGCATAGGTGTCACTTCCATCACTCTGTCAGCGATGTCCGCTGCCTTTTCTAGGCTTAACGGTGTTACTGCTGCGATGATTGACTGTACGGGCGTCGGCAAATGTTGTAGAAAAAGTTCCATCATTAATTCCTCCGGCACGTTGTAAGATTCGGCGCGCCGCCGCATGACGCGTAGCAATTCGCTAGGTCTGCGATCTCCCAGCTGTTCACCGACGAGAAGTTTCTGGATTTCTTGATGGGATGACTCACCGCTTCTTCTTATCAGCTCCCTTTTCAACACACCGTAAGGGTCGGTCTTGTCAGGGTTGACGATAACGTCCCGTACCACGGTAGCTGCTTCCGGTGGTAAATTAGATGCTATGTAATTGAACTTTGTCTTGCTTTCCGATATAGCTTTCGGAGTGCCTAATTCGAAAGTAGCTTCGCACATCAGGAACCATAGTGAAGGATCAGCGAAATTGTAGACCGGTATTTTCACTGCTCCGACTTCTTGCGTCATAGTTGAAGACTGGTGAGCACGTGGTCAGCTAAAATATTGTCTTTCGATATAGGCGAAAATAAATCCAGGCGTCCGTTATTTTATTTGGGCGTATTGCCAGGTCACCATTATTATCAGGTTATATGCCTGAATTAGATTGATGGAAACAGATTTTAAAACTTAACAAAATAATATTTATTCAATCTCCGAACATCACCTTTCGGTTATACAGCAGCAAGCGAAGTGTTCGCGAGCATCGAGAAAATTCTCGGGATACAATACTGCCACGCCACCTATCGGTGTCGTGCAACATAAAATGACACTGAATGGTGGTGCCATCTATTATACAGTAAATGAATGAAATGCACTTATAAATTAAATGAAATAAGTTATCACTACAAGTTGTTCGTGCCGTGTACCCAATGGCTGCCCATACCATCACACCAGGTGCAAGGCCCTATGACGATATCGAATGCAAGCAGGCCACGTGCGTTCTCCTCGGTGCCTCCAGACACGGATGCGTCTATCATGATGACTAGCGCTTCTTTCCCAACCCAAATCCCTACGTGTGGAACAGTCCATTTCAAACAAGAGGTGAAAAAAGCGTCCACAGACAGCAATCCCGCATCAGTTTCGATTTGCTCCTGCTACCATCTGTTGAATTATTTAGGAATCTTTTTATTCTCTAAGAGATTTTAACAAAATAAATAAATTGAAATAAGTATATGATTGAATTTTAAATTTACTTTCTTCAAATATCCACAATAATTTTAATTTGTTAGTTAGAAAATAAATGTATTTAATAAGCTTTAATTAAAAAAATTAAGTTGCATAAATTAAAAAATTTAAAGTTTTAAATTGCAATAATTGAAATTTTTTATTTAGTGTTTTTGATCTTTCTTTGCTGTAGATTTCTTTTATTTTCAGAATTTAATTGAAAATAAGTGCATTTGAAAATCTTGCACTGAAAGCAAAAAAGTGAATGAAAGTCCAGTACTGTATGTGCTGAAGTATATACAATCTGATGAATCTTGCCCAAAAATGGTTCTAAATCTTTTGCTAACATATTATCAGCTTTACATATCATGTCATCATCAATTGGAAATATCTTGCTTCCTGTACATTCTTACCTTAAAATTTTGGTCAAAGTTTCAAATGTGTTGACATCTTTACTTTCAGCTGTAATTAATTCTATCTGTTGTACGTTTTAAAAGTTTCTCCTATGCTGTCAGGTGCACCTTTCCCACGCCTGCCTCTCTATAATTCCATGTCACGTTTTGGATGCTGGGAAACAATTATTGTGTGTGTTACCTTAACAAATGAAACATTTTGCTTCTGTATTGTGTACAGGGTCCATCACCTAACATATGAACAGTATTAATTGAATCCTGGTTCTTGAAAAAGTATTTTGAAATGGTCTGTAGATGAGCCCAGATGACCGATGTGCCATGTCTGTGTCATTTGCTTGCAATGGCAAAAGGAATCAATGTTAACGAAACCTTTTGTGCCTGGTAAAGAACACAGTTTCGTTGCACATATGTTTGACGTTTCTCGCTTCTATTCTTCTACTCTTTTTTTTTTTTTTTAAAGTACACTGCACATTAACTGTAGAAATTAATTTAGTTGTTGAACAAGAAAGTAGTCAGTGATTTAAAGTAAATAATAAATAAATAATATATCAATTCAATATTTGATAAAAGTTGGTAGCCAATAACAAAATCTTATAAATTTAATGTTAATATAGTCTCTATTTAATGTTAATATTGGCTGTAATATTTAATTTAATATTGTGTATATTTAATGTTATATTGCGTAATATTTAATGTTAATATAGTCTCTTAATATTTATCAATTTTCAGACTTTTTGAGTATTCAAAGACTGATTTGTATAGTTTTAACGGGTTTTTATTATGTTGGTTTGAATATTAAAGATTCAGAGCATTTCTGAATATAACGTAAAACTTCTGAATTCAACATTTTTATTTCTTGTGTTATGATCATATAAGTCTTTAGGTATATTTTATGTGATACAAATACACATTGCTTTTTTATTTAGTAAATATATTTAAATTAGGCATTTAATATACTTTCTTATCAAGACCTGTAAAGATTATATTTTTCATTTGTATTGTACAGCTGGAAAAAGAGCTACTTTGTATTGGGATGCTAGAGGAGAGCTATGGTCTCTTGACTGTCTCTCGACGTAGGGGATGAAAAAAATGTATTGTATATAACAATACTACTGAACTTCTAGTATTCAATAATCTCAGAAGCCAGAATAACAATATTTTTCTTCGGTATAAATTAAAGGATGCTAAGTGCATTTTTAAGATTGCCAAAGGGAGAAAAATAAAACACTGTAAATTCTGTAACACTTTTCAGTAATAGAGATAAATATTTGTTTCTTGGGATTCCATGAGATCTAATTGTAAGAAAAGTTACGTACATATTACACTAGATAACCCAACAAGCCATATTTAACTCTCTTAATAGTAGCCATAATTAGTACCCTTATAGTCTTCAACCTTTGAATTCATTTAGTAGCTAGAGTTTATGCCTGAATTTTAATACAGGTTTATGATAATGATTGAATCATTTTTAAAGAGCAAGATATTTTTTATCTCTAATTATGTTAATCTTTATTTAGATGCTTGTTTTATTACAAATTCACAAAAATAACGAAGACAACATTAAATTTGGACTATTGGAATTGGTTGGTTGATTTGTAACTCTATGGTCAATTATGCTCGTGATAGCTAATAAGACTGGGACCTATGGTTTAAAGTGGATTCAAAATCATTACAACATCCAAGCCAACCTGAGATTCAAATCTGACTCTTTTTATACGTTAAGTCAGAACGCTAACCATGATACAACTTAAAATTTATTGAGGAGATAGGTAAAGAGGTCACAGTTATATATTTCATGTTCCATGATCTTAGATTTCGTTTTTCTTGGAACTGTTCCCGTTCCAAGAGTAGGTGTCCTACTACCCCCAAATGATCTAAAATATTCTCACGTTGGCCAAGTTGATGGGTGATTCTCCAAAAACCGGACATTTTCAAATTGCAAATTCTTTAAAAGCAAAAGTGCTTAAAAAATCTTAAAAAAATTCATACTTACTCTTTACAAGGCACTTAACAAGGAAAAAAGATTCGGAGATAATAAAAGAATGGAATATAAAAGCAAAGAATTAATGAATGAATTATCTAATGAATTAGAATTAATGAATTATCTTTTAGATAATTTTCCAAGATTCGGACAGGCCAGGAGAGTGACTTCCAGTGATTTAAAATTTTTTTTATAGGAAATAGTAAATGAGTAATCTTTTTTATATGCATGGGAATACATAGGAAAAATTGTTTTTAATATTATAATATTCATACCAAAATAGTTAATATTCATGTGTGAAAATACAAAATAAAAATTTAATACTGCATATTAAAAGTCAACTTTTTTTTTGTCTTTGGTTATTTTTTCCTATTTAATGGAAATTTTCTCTGCTTGCTAATAAGCTTGTTAGGTGGAGCTTTGGATGTTGATTGTTCTGCTATCAAGTTTGGACGAGACTCGGTGGCAACTGAGGTATCCAAATATGCATTGAGAGCACTTACGGTATCATTGACATGTTTCATTACTTGCACAGAATCAAATCCTTGGAGCCTTCGATGAAACTCTAACAATCTATTAAGTACCTTGCTTTTTCCATCCTGAGTTTTAAAGGTATTTTCATCCTTTTGTAAAACAGTTATGATGGCATCCTTTTCTGTAGTTCGCCTTTCAATTTGATCACAGGTGTCAATGATCAGGTTGTCACCCCCACTTGATCTTCACCATGAACTTTTCAGTTATGACCGTAAAAATTACACATTTGACTAAATGCTGTATGACATTTGTCACAAACAATATCAGATGAGTTCTTGCGCCGTTTTTTTAAAACAATTTCAGGGTTGTTTGGTCCTGAAAAGGGCCGTTTTGAACTTAACTTGCTACACACAATAGCAGCGAACAACTTGTAACTGGGATGTGAAGCGGAGAATAGTGAATAGATGGCGCCACCCTTAAACCTATTTCACCTCTTGTTTGAAATGGACTGTTCCACACGTAGGGATTTGGGTTGGGAAAGAAGCGCTAGTATCATGATGCTGCACGCAGAACCGGGACTCGTCTGAAAAGACGACGTGGTGCCACCTCTGTATTCAGTTTTGTCGTTGGGCGAACCACTGTCGCCATGCGTCTCTAATCTGCAGTGTCAATGGAAGCCGCAATAATGGTCGCTGTGCAGACAATCCGTGCTGCTCCAGACGTCGTCGCACTGCCCGTGCTGATACTTTTGCTGCAAACAAGCCCATTTCCTGACTCAAGGTCCGTAATGTGGCTGTACGATCCTGCAAGGCCGACCCGACATGTCTGTCCTCTCATGCGTTAGTGGCGGGAGGCCGTTGAAATCCTACATGGCGTTCAGTATGACCCTCCTGAACTCATCGATTCCATATTCGCATGACAGTCGTTGGATTCCGACCAATACGAGTAGAAATTGGGGATGGGATATCGAAAGCAAAATATCGATATGAGTATCGATAACAATATCGGCCATTAATATAGATATCAATATATTGCACCAAAATATCGATAATACATTTTCCTTTCAATACGCAGTCAATCGTATTCGAGTTTTTCACTTACCACAAATGTCTGGACCGAAACCCTTCAGACAAGAAGTTTTTGTGCGTTACAGTCCATTATTTGGAAAACGAAAAATTAGCTTCCTGCACCACTGGAGTCTTTGAAATGGACCAGAGCCACACTGGGAATTACATTTCTTCAAGAGTCCTTCATATCTTGCAGGAGTGGGGTTTGAAAAAAGAAAAACTAACTTCAGTGGTCACTGATGGAGGATCGAATATGGTTAAAGCCATGGAAATTGCTTTTGGTAGAAAAAAAACATGTAATATGTTTTGCCTATCTCCTCAATTTGGTCGCTCACCATTCAAATGAAGCCGTACCAGAGCTCGTGCCACTAATTGGAAAGGTGAAGAAACTGGTGACCTGGTTCAAACACAGTGTTCGAGCTTCAGATGAATTGAGAGCAGAAAGTAATCTGAAACTCTTACATAGTGTGGAAACACGGTGGAATTCTACATACAAAATGACTGAGAGTTTTCTATGCCTCAGCTCAACACTCAATAACATCATCCACCGACACACATCGGCATCAAGCATGACTAAAGCTGCAGAGAACCAAGATTTGTAGGAAATCATCCAGCTTCTTGAGCCTCTTCTAAAAGCCATAAAACAGTTATCAGGAGATAAATATCCCAATCAGTGACGCGCCAAGCATCTTCTGCGCCGTCGTGCGAAATACTGATAAGCGCCTATATTGAGCTAAAAGTATGATTACGTTAAATTTTAACCTCCGTTAAGTTTTTGTCTTCGTTAGCCCTTTGACTTTTTACATGATTTGAAAAAAGACAATAATTTGATGATCGTTAAAATTTAACGTAGGTAATCGTTACATAATTAATACTTCAGACTTGTTGCTCGTATGTATTTTTTATTTGAGGCAAACAGTAAGTACACATACAAAAAAGTATTATTAAAATTTTTATTGCACAGTAACAAAAGAACAGTGTTAAAGTTATAAAACATGCATTCCAAATTATTAAAAAACTAAAGGTCAAATAAAATATATTTATATTGCCCGCTTTTTTAAATAGACATATTTGATGGAAAAAGACGGAAATATCTTATAGAAATTGCACTTTTCTAGCTTTACTTTTGTCAAATTCGTTAATAAGATTTTCAATATCTAGCTGCTTTAAAAAGTCAGACTCTATAGAAATGATAGCAAGATTTTCTAACCGCTCCTGGCCCATTTTAGATCGTAAGGAATCCTTTATTAATTTTAATTTAGAGAACGATCTCTCAGCTGTAGCTACAGAAATTGGTATAGTTAATAATATACGTAATGCAATAGTAATGTTTGGGAATGAATCAGTTAAATTATTTATCATAATGTAATTGAGTGTTTCTACTACAGACGGCATCACATTTTTATCACAATTTTGCAGAAATTGTAATTCATGTAAAAGTTCTGTTCCGTCTATATCTTTTTCGTTTCGATCTTTGTCGGTTAAAACTTCATCAAGCTTTCTACAAAAATTAAATTGGTCTTGGTCAGAATACTTGCCAAAATCCTCAATATTTCACAAAAATTTAAAAACATCAGAATGAGAGGATAATAGCTCAAATCTTTCATTAACAAATGAAAGAGTAATGTCTAACACTGCAAAGAAACAATTGATTTTAAATTTTAATTCTGGGTTTTCAGTTGGCTGATCTTCAGGAAAATTGTTTTTTTACTTTTCGTGGTCTTAAAATTTCTGAATATTTGAATTTCGCATCTATTTCCAAGCAAGATGCTAATTCTTTGGCATCTACGAGCATGTTATTAAACCCTTTATCTGAACGATATTCCTTTAAAAAGGCATTCAGGTTGATCAAACTTTCGCAATCCTGCGAAATATTAAATTTGTTTATTTTCAGAATCTTGGTAACAATATCAACTTTACTTAGTATTCTGTACCACAAGACTAACATACACATAACTCATAATTTTTAATTTTTTTAACTAGATCAATAGCTGTACTGTTATCTAGTTAAAAAAATCTAGTTGATCAATTAGTTAAAAAAATCTAGTTGATCAATTTTGTACTGTTATCGAAATTTGTTCCAGTCAAAATTTCGTAAAGAGCATCGTAAATTTCGCCCAACTGGAATCTTAGAGGGGTTATTGCATCAATTATGCTGTACCATCTGGTATACGACAAAGGTTTTAACGATAAATTTGAAACGTTACTTTTCAAAACAGACCACCGATTGGTTGAGGCAGAAAAAAAATTATATAACTCTTGAACAAGTGAGAAAAAATTTATACTGAACATATTGGATTTTACAGCATCGTTTATAAAAAGGTTCAAACTGTGGTTACAGCAAGGTACAAATATTGCTCGTGAATTAATGTCTAAAATTCTTTTTTGTACACCTTGATGTTTACCCTTCATATTCGAACCATTGTCGTATCCTTGTCCGCGCATATTATAAATGTCTAAACCTTAATCTTTTAAAGTTTTGAGTAAAAAGTTGGTTAAACCTTCACCTGTTGTATCACTTACAGGACGAAATGTTAAAAAACGCTCTTCAACACTAAATTCATTGTTTTTTAAATTAGCATATCTAATGCAAACAGAAATTTGCTCCTGGTTGCTTACATCCGGAGTACAATCAAGTAATATAGAAAAGTACTTTTCTTCTGCTTTCTTAACTTCATTTAAAATATTATTTCTTATATTATCACCTAATAATTTTATCGTTTCATTTGAATTTTATCTCCAAGATAAAGGGGCATACTTTTTTCATATCTATTAATATGTACAGACATAACTCGATCAAATTTTGCTATCATTTCTACACATTTTAGGAAACTTCCATTATTTCTTTCAAATAATTTATAGGTTGAGGCGTACATGAGTTGAGCCCGCATGAGTTGGGGCCTCAACACCAAAATTTTGCAAGCTTCAACCTGAAAACTAGGTAGAGTAGTAGTATAATTTCACCACCGGTCTGGCCGGTCAGTATTGGTAGATGGCAGATAATAAAATTTCACCACTGGTATTGACAAATTATCGTTGGTTTTACATAAATTTGTTGTAATATAGTTTAAAAAAATGTTTAAATTTAACTTGACGGCGCCTTTCACGCTTTGGCGCCGTTGTGCGCCGCACGACCTTGCCCATATGGACGGCGTCCCTGACCCCAATTAGTATCGCGATACCAATAGCCACCACGGTAGAAAATAAAATTTCCAAGATGTCGCCTACGTTTAATGTTGGCCTCAAACTGAAGGAAGCAATCTTGGAAGAGGCAGAAAAACGGCTCATGGTTGAGCACGTAATAGTGCTGGCCATAAGTACACTATTGGACCCCCGATGGAAGACATTATACTTCAGGGAGTCTGAGGCTAATACCAAAGCAATTCGAAAACTGAAAGCTATTTTGAAAAGCTCCTTTCACCGAAAAGTGGACACAGTTACGATTCTGATAATGGAGAAGGATCTGAATAATATTTCTTTGGTGAAAACTGCTCTGTTGCTTCCAAATTTTCTGAACTTAAATTGTTCAGAAAATTTAGAAGCAACGGAGTTCTCTAGGTAGCTCAGATTTTCTTGATGAGCTTGCCCTTTATTTGCGATCCCTTGCAGAAATTGATATCAACAAGTGTTCTTCCTTCTTGGAGTAAATCAACTGGATTGTACCTGGAACTACACTGAAGTGCCACTGAATTAGGGATAGCAAAGCCTATGCAAATTGTGCAGCGCTGCACATCATGTATGCGCAAGTGAGGGCACGGTGGTAACTGCATATATAGCGCGTACTGTGGTTGTTCTGAATTAGTTGTTGGAATTGCCAGTATGGGTAAACTACCTGATTTAGACGCCTTCGATCGCGGACAAATCGTAGGTGCGCGACGCATGGGCCATTCAATTTCCGAAATCGTCAGACAGCTAGGATTTTCAAGGTCGACAGTGTCAAGAGTATACCAAGAATACATGGATGGTGGAAAAAAACTAGCGATCGGGCAAACTGCAAAGGACAATTAGCCTTGACAGTGCGTGGTGAGAGACGGCTCAGGCGTATTGTACATAGCCAGCGAAGCCAAACATTAGCTCAAATTACCACCCAGTTTAATGACGGTGCCAGTCGGTAAACGGACAAACAGTCAGTAAACGGACTGTGCAACGCTCGCTTCACCGTATGGGTTTCGGGAGCAGTCGACCTACGAGAGTACCATTGCTCTATACTCGCCATCGGGCTGCACGTCTTGCCTGGGCAAGAGAGCACAGAGACTGGAGTGTAGAGGACTGGAAACGAGTAGTATGGAGTGATGAGTCTCGATTCCGACTATTTAACGCCGACGGGAGGCTGAGAATATGGCGTCAGGCTCATGAAGCCATGGATCCTGCATGCCTGGCTGGAACTGTACAAGGGCATGGTGGCTCAATCATGGTCTGGGGTGTTTTTACGTGGCACAGTTTGGGATCTTTGGTGCGTGTACCAACCTCCCTCAATGCAATTCGGTACGTAGAGTTGCTGGGTGATCACCTCCATCCGTTTATGCTGTTCTGTTATCCGCACGGTAATGGAGTTTTCCAGCAAGACAACTGTACCTCTCACAAGTCTCGGTTGGCTACTGGCTAGTTGGATGAGCATTCCTCTGACTTCTCTGTCATGAATTGGCCACCTAGAAGCCCAGACTTAAATCCTATTGAGCATCTTTGGGATGTTTTGGAACAAGGCGTGAAAGGCCATCACACAGCACCAAAGAACCATACTGAATTATGGACAGCTTTAGCCAATATTTGGCAAGCCATTCCCGTGGAACGTTTCCAGAAACTTGTTGAATCTATGCCTAGTCGTGTGGCAGCCTTTATCAAGGCCAGAGGAGGCCCAACTCGTTACTAGGTAGGTATCCCTAATTCAGTGTATGTGGGGAGGGGGGGGCGGGCAAGCGATATTTGGCTGCGACTTCAACATCAGTGCCATCTGAAAGAATTTTTCTCAAGCCGGCAATATAATTAACCCAACCAGAAATCGTCTCAAGGGAGAGACATTGAATAAATTTCTTTTCCTCCACTCAGGAGAATAATTCCTTTTTTTAATTAATTAATGAGCAATAATTGTTTTATTCATTTTTTGTACTTTCTAGAATTCTTTTTTATATATTGAACAATTTTTGATTTTTTCACACATTTTTTTATTGCTTATATTAAAAATTGCTTTGTATATATTAGAAATTATTTGTATTTAAAGAAATAAATAATAATGTTTTTAAATTTAATTCTTTTGCCTTATTTACCTATGTATCTTTTTTAAATTAAATTTTTTAGATAAGCTATTCACAATTTAAATCACCTCTGGCTTTCATAAATTAAAATATTTAATGATATTTTAATTAATTTTTAATTTTATATTTGGATACGATAATTCACCTTTCGTCAACTCTATACTTCTAATAAATACCAAACTCAAGATGTTTCAAAAGATTTAGCCTTGTTTACTTGATTGATATGAAACTTTCTGACAGGTTTTATAGTTGAACCGAGTTTCAAACACCTTAGGGAGATGGGATGGTGTGGTATATAATTCTTGTTGAATAAAAGTTAAAAGGCCAATTCCACCATCAATTTTTATTCTTATTGGATTAATTTGCTCCATTTTGGCTCGTTTTCAGGCAGTCCTCACGGAACTTTATTTAAAATCAAAAAAGTTTCATCCTTTAAATTTAAAAATCTCCTACTTAAAACAATATGAGTCAAAAGTTTCAAAAGATGTTTGTCGTAGGGAGTAAACATCTACACATGTAGTAAATCTGATGAAAAAGACTTTTAAGATTAAACTATTATGATACTTCATGGTGGATTGCCTATAACTTTTATTTAACAATGTTTTATAGTTTATTGTAAATCCATTTGTTTCAACAGTTGAATACAACAATGAGAGTATTCAACAGTTGAATACTCTCATTGATTAATTTTGCAATTTTTCTGTATAATTTTCTTGAATCAATCATTTATTTTTTCCCTTAGGTTTTGAGATTTTTCAACCCAAATTTTTACAAATTATAATTATTTCAAATAAATTCTTTTCAAAATGTGTAATAGATAATATCGGAAATATATCGATATTATCAGAAATAAAATATCGATATTATAATATCCAATATCGAAGGAAAATATCGATAATATCCCATCCCTAGTAGCAATATCGCGGAACGATAAACAGCACTCTCGATAGGCCACGATCCTGCTGCTATCGAATTCCACCATATGCTAGTAACCATTTTTCCTTCTTATACGAGGCATAACACGATCTTCTCACAAACAACCAACATTCAAATGCGATTTCCAAATGAGAAACCTGCTGTTTAACTTTCCTTTTTTTACAGAGTTTGGAGATGCCGTTCCTCCGTCCTGCGCCGTTCGATTGCGCTTAAATGCTAATCATTTGCATATCCCAGAATTACATTTTAAAGGAATTTTTATGATCTTTCTCGTGATATAAATTTGATAACTCTCAGATTTTTACCTCAGATTTGACCCTCAGATTTTTATTTTAAACGCTAACTTAAAAAAAAGTTACAAAAACAGCTGAAAAATTTAATTTAAAAAAATCTAACAAGAATTTTTCAAAAATCTTTCTTAGAGAACCCCTACACTATAAGAAGAATCGCCCTGCAAAATTTCAGCCTTTTAGGTCCAGCGGTTTGGTCTGTGCATTATCTGTCAGTCAGTCAGTCACAGAACTGTTTTATATACATAGATAAATAAAAATATATGATATAAAAATACTGAATATAAATAAAAATAGTTTTTAGTACCTTAACTTGGGGCTACTTCGACCCTAAGGGGTTACTTGGACCCAAATTGAAAAAGTGTTTTAAACTACACCTAGGTCTCTTTTCAATAAAATTTAGATATAATTCACAATCTCTCCAACAGATAGCAACACTAGCCAGGTCCTGAGGCACTTTACCATGTTCCGCCTTTTTTTAGTTCAGATTATAGTGCTTCATGATAAAAACACGCATTTTTGTGACCTTATAAGTTCCACCTTCACTTCTTTAGCACACTGCAGTCCCACATTAGGTAAGGTTAAATTTACATTTCAAATACAGTCTTCAAGAATATAACAATAGTTTTAGATGAATAGAGAATCAATTAACCCAGTAAAAATTAAAAGTATTAACTAGTGTCCTGATAAACTAAAAATGGGGTTACTAGGACCCAAGCAAGGAAGCGACTCCAATGAAACCCTAGTCACATTTTTGATTAAACATTCTCAAATTCCACTGTAAAAATAATTAATATCATTACTTTATGTCGGGTTCCTTTTATTAAATAGTTAAACCGGTTCATGTGCATTTATTCATGTGCATTGACATACTCTTTCATACTGTAGTTCACTGAAACAAAAATTGATTTATTTAAACAGTACAAAAATTTAAACAAGCTATACTAAATGTTATTAACGTTAGAGATAGTGTGCATAAGTCTGGGAAGTTGTACTATGTAGCCATTCTTAATCGACCTTATTTCAGTAAGTAGAATATAGACAACATAAATGCTTACATTTGACACTTAGAAATGTAGTTATTTCAGCTATTTCTATTAAACCATATAACTTCATAGCAGTCAATGCTTAAATCTACATTTTTTTAAAATCTTAAATCTTTATTTTCCAATTATGTGACTTCTGACAGGAAAATATAAATAAATAAAACTCAATCAAGTACAATATAAAACGATTCCATGATAGATGAAAACCAAGATAACCAACAGTAGTTCAGTAAATTTTTTGGTCATTGGCAAGGTAACAAACAGAACTGGTCAACCAGAAGTCACTCAGGAGCAATAATTTGTTTTTGCCCATATTCATCCAGGGCAACGTTTTAATTTTCATAACTACTGTAACACATAGTACATAACATGAGTTGCCTGGTATACTGGCTGTAATATTTCATGACACAGTTTTCATCAACAATACTGTAATTAAAATGATTTTGCCAGGCGCTGGCATTTAGTACCAGTATCTGTGGGTTTGAGTCCCACTATTGGCATGTAGCCGTTCAGATTTGGCTTTAAGCAGTTGGTTCTGGTCTAATAGCCCTTGTGTCACAAAAAAAAAAATGACCATATCACTCTCAATCAACCAATTAAAATGATTTTAGCAGGAGCAAGGTACTTCTTTCTACTGAAATTTCATCTTTAAACTAATAATATCGGTTAATGAAAAATTTAACAATAGAAAATTCAAACTATTTTATCTCCTTTCTGTAACTGAAAGACACTGTTCCCTGTATTACCAAAGCTATTCAATCTGAGCTCAGTGTTAAGTTAAAAAATACTACTCTCTCCTCCCCAAAAATGTATAAACAAGCGAATGCTGATAACAATGTTCCATTCACTTTCCCGAAATTCCAGAATGTCACACCTTCAAATTATTTCAATAAATCAACTTTAATTAATAATATCTACAATTATTACATTCTTGTATGTTTAACTTAAATAAAGGCATTAGTAAAATATTTTATGTTGAAATATTTCAACAAAAACTTATGAACACAAGTATTTTTTTTTAGTCAAACTTTCTAGTAGAAAATAGCATTACTTTTCTTCCTAAAATTGTTCATTGCAAAGTTTAATTTATAAATTTGTAATTAAATTTGCCTATTATTTTACATGGTGACAGTGAGTAAAAATTTTAAATGATAGCCCCTAAGGTCACAAAAAATTAATAAATAAATGAATAAAATAAAATGTATTGTTTGTAGGTAAGGGCACTCTTATTGTTCTAATAAGAGTGCCCTTACCTACAAACTATCAGAAATATCTTTCAACGTGGATTCAGGTTTTACAGAGTGGCATGTTTAAAGAACAGTCAAAAATGCTCAAAACACCTCCCTAATTCCCAGATTTAAATATAATTGAAAACCTTTGATCTAATTGGAAATCACTGAATAGAAAATTGCATATTAAACAAAAGAGACAAATACTTTTTGAAGAATTAGATGAAAATTGGTCTAATAGAGCAAAATAAGGTTTAAGTGAAGTTGATATTCCTGCAACACATTACAAGTGATAAAGGGTAAACCCCTAAAAATTAAACATAATTATATTATTTATTCTTAATTACAGAAGTTTATTGTGATGCCTTGCCCACTATGAACAATGGGAAATAAAACCATTATTTCAGATTTGATTATGACCTTCATTGAGTAAAAACTTCTGACTGAAAACTGCATAAAAGAAAAGTATTTTTCATCCCAGTCAACATAAATCCCAAGCACTCCATAACTCCAGATTTTGACTGAAAAGTTCTTGAATTTAAGAAAATTTTAACCTTATTCCTGAACATTTTGACTATTTCTAAAACTTGTAAAGTTTGTGCTGCTTAAGAGTAATAAATCCTCAAATAGATAAAAACAACAAAACACAATTTGAAAAATTTGCATTTCAACAGTTATTTTTAATATGAGAAAATTATCAGGTGTGTTATTCAACAAATCTGTAAAAAATCCTTATTTTTTTAAATGCTGATAATCTGTCAGATGTTCAAAAAACAGAATTCTACAACACTGTACAATTGTGATTTAGTGTTTAAGAAATTCTCTAACTACAATACACAAAAGAAAAACAAATACAAAACTGGAAACAGTCAAGACAATACAATTTATTAAGCCAATATAAACACAAATGTTGCACAATACAGGTGTTACTTTTAAAAGTGCATCGGTTTCTTTACCAGCAATTATATACAATTTTCGGTCACTCCACTTTCTGCAGTATCTTTAATAATCAACAAATTCTCTAGAAGGAACATACAAGCCGATGCTGCTTAGAAAGCATTAACAGTAAATTGACCAGCAGCCTGCGAAATTTATTCTGAAGACCTATCTAGAAAAATTTTGAACCTTGGAAATCCAAATCCATATTGGAGCAAGTCAATTGTCCTTAATCACAATAAAGCAAAGTATGTACAAATGAATCACTACAGCTATTTTCTATACTGCTAATACCTGCACAAAATAACTGTTGAGAATCTAGAGCAAACACAGTACTTTTTCAAGTAGCAGAGCAGGGTACGTCTGCAGTATATTTCATCTTTTTTTCTATATACCTATAAAGTGCAGCCAATGATGCAGGTAGTAAAGAGGGAATGGTTGTTACACAGCATAGCATTCACAAGACGAGGTACAAATTAAAGGCAATAAAGAGGAATAACAAGTTTCCAGAAAATGTCTTAGATACAAAAATGTAAATGTTGAACTAGTTTTCAACCAGTATAAATTAACAAATGGATTCAGACTTAATTTTTGTTTCTTACCTTTTTTCCCCCCCTCAAGTTCACTTCAATAAATATGATATGGAGCTTTCAAACTATTTTTAGTTTATTAAAAAAATTAAATAGCAAATCACATCTAAAAGGGTAAAATTTGAAATAGCCCTAGTTATCAAATGTATAAATACACAAGCAGTATTTAAAAGTTGCTAACTGATTCCAGATTTAGAATAATTTACTTAAAACAAACATTTAATAATAAAAACAAACATTCACACAATTATATCTTACAACCAATTAAAATACTTAATTGAAGAGATATAAACAAAAATACTTAAATATAAGAAACATATTATAATGCTCTTAACATAAACTTGTCACGAGTACAAGAACTTCAAGTAAATATGTTCTTAGAAGGCAAAAAAAGAGCATGCATTTATTTTGAATTGCAAAAGATTTTGGAAGCTTGCTATTATTAAAACAAGTGCTATAAATTCGCAAAGAAATTTGATATCACAGTGGTAATTTCAAGAGACAGGAGATATATATATATATATATATTTATTCCCAAATAAGATGAAAAATTATATGTACAACACTTATAAATATTTTATTATTACACAAACCAAACTAGCATCATCTAACAGTAAATTGCTAAATTTCACCCTTGGAATTAGCATATTTACTGTTGTTTTATGTCAAATGAAAGAAAAATAATAAAATATAAAGTAAAAAGTGGAGACAGAAATATAAACATGGCAAAAGAAATGATCTAAATTATATAATAAAATGTTTTATAACTTAGTAAAAAAAGAAGTTTTGCTTTTATTTTCAATTTATTAAAACAAGTCCTATAATCTTTCACTCTAAAATTTGACAAAAGATAACATTGACAATATTTTAATGAAACAAGATCACAGGTAAATTAAATAATTTAATAAAATGGAGTAAAATTTTGATAAATATATGAAACTGATGTTTCGTAAGTAGGAAATAAAAGAACAAGCAATTCAACATGACTCCCATGGCTTTGCTGTGACAGAGCAGACCACACATAGTCCCAAAAAGTAACAGTATTTATTTGGTTGAATAGCTATACCAAAATGGCTATTGGATAGAAATAATTCAGAAGCAACCAAATAAATAATCACGTATATATTAAAGTATTCACTGAACATTTTGCAGACACATACAATTAGATATCTGACACACAGACAACTCGAAACAAAAAAATAATCTTGACCAAAACAAGTAAGCTGTACATAAATATATCAATGCTGCCTCACATTTAAATACATTAAGTTGGAATCAAACAAAAAAGGGCAGCAAATGTATAGATGTTCAACCACAAGCATTTTTTTAAATCATTATTTCTCATTCATGTGTGTATATGTAAGTGGTTTTCATATTAACTACTTACACATTTGTGATAAAGAAAATAATTTAGCTAAGTGGATTAATATCAGTTGTAGACAGCTACAGCTGTTAAAAAGTATGACTTTTTTTGGCTATTAGAATGTACCACAATTTACACTGAAGCCTCTAGCGACATTCCCATACCTTTACTGTCTGATCAACACTTCCAGTGATAACAAAAGGAGCACTATGGTGAAAATCTATAAGGGAAGAAGAGTATGTATTAATATAAGATATAAATTTCAATATATCAGTGATTTATAAGTTAAGAACAGAGAAAAAATAAATCAACATTAGACTGAAATCTCATTTTGAAGTAAAATCACTCAGAAATAGATGGCTAAATAAAGAATGAGACACAATGTAATCAAATTATGGTTCTATATCAAGAATAGCTGAGAGGAGGATAAAGAAGAAAGCTGGTAAAATGAAATTTTATATATTCAGGAAGAATTATGAGAGGAAAAATGTCTAATTTAGTAGATTAGAATATCAAACAGTTTATTAAAAAGATAAAATAAAAAATTATAGTTTCAAAGAAAGACACCAGATTAAATCACTAAATACTCAAAAGATAGCAGGCTGTATATCAGGGAAGGAGAAGAATAGACACACACACACACACACACACACACACATATATAAATTATATATATATATATATATATATATATATATATATATATATATATATATATATATATATATATGTGGCTTGACCCTGTGACCCTGCACACAGAATTGTTTTACTTCACTAAGGTCAATTAAAGAAAACCATGCTAATAAATATCAAATTCCTGAAGCAATTCACTAAGAATTAAATTATATTGGAGCTATAATACTGTAGCTATAAGATGCAAAAAATAAATGGCCAGGAAATTTCATTTAGTGGAAACAAACTTTGCTGAAAATAATTAGAAATTAAATTTCCAACTTTCATTTTGACAGGGTTTTGCTTTACCTTCTCTGGTTTATAACACTTCCTTGAAGAAACACAAGAAATGAAAGGAATTGCTTCTGAAAATACCAATGTTCTAACTATTAAATAAAGCTCAAAATGATATGTATTGATATATCCTCCCCTTTAACCCCACATACCCCTTCCTAACAAAAAAAAGGTAAAGAAAACAAAGACAAGAACAAATGAGTACAGCTACCATTTTGTTTCAGTGTATATTTAGCATTTCCCCCTTAATCTCATATCTTACAAATAAATGTATTTTGGGGAAATTTTCCATAACATTTTCTACTTTTTTTTTCAGAGTAAATGGAACTTAAGTACAGAAAAATGACAAAATTCGGGACTATTTGTCTCTAGCACTCATTGCATCTACATAAAATAGATTGTTTGAAGTTTGTATTGCTCTAAATGAAACAAAATATACGGTGATATGAAGAATTCTCTGAGAAACATGCAGACAACAGTTAAAGTTCAATCCTAGTCACAATTGTGAAAAGACAATATTTTTTAAGTACGAAAATACTATTCAAATTGACCAAATGAGCATCCTTATCGAAATCTTACCATAAATGCTGATATATATCTAAACAATCTACATTTTAATAAACACAATTGTGCATACAAATAAAATTTAGATAATTTGTTCATTTTTAGAGTGCAACAGTCATTTTTATAACATGAATGCCAAACAAGACAGTAAAATTTAGGTCATGTAATACATATGAATTAAATATGGCAAACAGTAGTCAAGTGGGGGTTGGTTCCAGCAATAGTAACTTATTTTGTAAGTGTAAGGGATTAATTTACATTATAGAATGTCAAGAGTGTAATTTATGCTATATTGGGTAAACGGGGACTGAATTTAATAAAAGGGTTAATAGCCATAAGTCTGCAATAAAAAATTTTAAAGACAAAACTTCTTTCGATTATGAACTTCTACACTTTCAAGTACACAACTTCGAGCAGGCTAAATTATATATTATTCATGAGATTAACGATTTAAACAAAAGGCTGGCTTTTGAAAATTTATATATTTGCCAGCTTAAAACACTATTTCTGTATGGTTTACACAGTAAACTTAACGAGGAAGGGCCAATGGATTTGGATACTAACTGTGTTTATAAAAAATTCATGGTTATTGATCGGTTTAATTATAAACATTCTAATTATAGGGGTAAAAGTGGAAAAGGTAGCAATAGTTTAAAAACAAAATTGAAACTGGATGATCTGCAAAAAAATTTGTAATTTAGTTATTGATTTTAAGAATATTAAAATAATTAAACATTATTTGTTCAACCAAAAAAATTCTGGCTTAGGGTGGTTAATTAAACATCACTTACCTTCAATTAAATTTGTTTCGAGGTTTACAAAACTAATAATTTTAGATTTAATTAAATTCAAGCTTAACCTGACTAATTTGGATGATAAGAGGGGAAGGGAATTATGGGTAGAGTACTGTACTATAAATTTCCTAGATAAAGATTTCGAGCATTTAAAACTACCTACTATTGTACACAATAATTCTAATTTACTACCAATCAAGGATTGTGGGAAAATCGCCATCGCTTTTAAATATCAAAAAATGTTAAGGGACCTAATCTGTACAACTTTTATAGTCATAACTTAGGCAAAATTTCTAATGCAGATTGTAATTGTCATATTGAGGAGTTTAAAAACTTTGTTAATCCAGCTTTGGGGCATATTGTAACTGGGGATCTTAATATAGTTAAAGATGTTAGGTTGAGGGAAATTTTAAGTAAGGGCTCAAAATTTAGGGTATGAAATAAGGTAAATTTAAAGCAAATTATTAGTTCTATCACTAAAGATTTGGATTATTTTATAGTAAAATTATCAAGCAGGTAAAATTGGCCTATCGAAGGTTTTATGGAGTGAAAGGTACATATTTTACAGGATATAAAGGGGAATTATGAAGAGTATGGTGTAAAAGACAAGAGGGGTTTCTTTCTTAACAAAGATCTATACAGTAAAATTAAAGGGTTAAAAAATAAGTTTATTATTACGGTTGTTGACAAGGCTTTGGTTTTATGTGTACAGATTATTTTAAGCAGTTAATTTCTAGGGAATACAACTCAAACAATACCTATCAAAAATTAACCTTACCAAAAGAGAAATAGATAATAGGATTTTAGCCTTTGGAAAAAAATTTAAGTTTAAGATTAATAGCCTAAAATACCCGTACCTTTTTCCTACCATTAAATTCCATAAAGTACCTACTAAATTTAGGTTCGTTACATGTAGTACATATTGTTATAACACTTTGTTCAGTAAAAAGTTCTTTAGCATTTTAAAAATCATTCTAAATAAAATCAGGGTTACCGAAAATAGCTTTATTATAAATAATAACCAGGATTTTCTACAATTTTTAAAGAGTAAGAATATAGATAGCATACACACGTTTGATTTTGAAAACCTTTTTACTAGTATTCCACATGATAATTTAATGAATATATGTTCAGAAATTTATGATGCTTATCTGGATAGTACTTTAATCTTAAAATGTGACTGGATTGATTTATGCAAATTTAATATT
The DNA here is from genome assembly GCA_907164885.2 of Dolomedes plantarius. Taxonomy (NCBI): domain Eukaryota; kingdom Metazoa; phylum Arthropoda; class Arachnida; order Araneae; family Dolomedidae; genus Dolomedes; species Dolomedes plantarius. The sequence goes on along the minus strand of OU015496.1, from coordinate 88,372,138 downwards.
TTTGAAAAGTACCTCTTTAATGGCTTGAGTTTCTTTAAGGCTCCGCTGGAGTTATTTTTTTTCCCCATGTTCGCTAAAACCCACAAGAAACCTTCAAGAGGAAGGCAGGGACTATGTCGACATAATAGACAGAATAGCAACCAATCAGAGAGGGAATAGTTTTCGAAGTTGAGAAGGGGTAGTAAAACCCCCTCGTTATTTGAAACTGTCAACAAAGCTATCAATGGTTCTTGCCTACACTTCGACTGAACAAGGGGATGGGGTCAGGTATCTTCCCCTATTTACAGCCTTTCACATTCAATCCCCCACCCCACCCCACACACACACACACTAACTTCCTGCATTTTAGTGATAAGACAGACAGTTAGTTGGAATTTGGAAATTTACCGCTGTAGCTATGCGACCAGAATTTTGATTTCAAAGAAAATAAATTTATCAGTTTTACAATTCCTTATTTATCAATTTTTTTTATTAATATTAAACTTAATTTTAATTTTTAATGATGTGTTTTTATCAAGTAGATCGATTAATAAGCTTTCCCGTTAACAATTTAGGAATGAGAAAAAATAATTTAAATAGAAGATTGAGTTTTCTTCCTATAAAATTTGTTTAAAAACAGTTAAAGTTACAAACACGTTTCTCACAAAGTCTTTAATGAAAACTCTGACAGTTTTATAAACAATTTAAAAATGTATCATCATCGATTGTACGTGCAACTGGTGCTTCAGTGACCACAAGGACCTTTCATAGGCTGCTCAGAGAAAGGGGGGCTGAGCTCACGACACCCCTTGCGCCGACTACCATTGACCTCTGTACACCGACAAGCCCGTTTGCAGTGATGTCGGGCACATTCGACCTGGAATGTCACTGACTGGAGTAGAATTGTCCCACTTCAAATTGAGCCCCAATGACCAGCGAATACGTGTTTGGAATAACCCGGGCAGCTGTGGGATACCAACCTGACTGTCTTCCGCCATACGGGTGGACAACCAGGAGTGATGGTCTGGGGTGCCATCTCATTTCATAGCAGCACACCTTCGGTTGTCATCTGCGGCACCCTTACAGCACAGCGGTACGTCGACGATATTCTATGCCCCGTTGTGTTGCCCTTCATAACACGCCATCCTGGGCTTGTATTTCAGCAACACAATGCCCGCCCGCACACGGCGAGAGTTTCTACTGCTTGTCTTCGTGCTTGCCTAAAGCTACCTTGGCCAGCAAGGTCGCCGGATCTCTCTCCCATTGAGCACGTTTGGAGTATTATGGGCAGGGCCCATCAACCAGCTCGGGATTTTGACGATCTAACGCACCAATTGGACTGAATTTGGCACGATATCCCGCAGAAGGACACCCGCCACCTCTATCAACCAATGCCAAGCTGAATAACTGCTTGCATAGGGACCAGAGGTGGACCAAAGCGCTATTGACTTTTTCACTTTGTAAAGCTCTTTCTCTTCAATAAATCATCCAATTTTTCTCAGATTGTAATCATTTGTTTTTCTGTACATGTACATCACATTTGCCGATTTTCGTTCCATTTGGTTAACTCCATGGATAATTTTTTGTTGTTTTTTTTTTTTTTTTTTTTTGTCTAAGAGTGTACATACTCACATACATATATATATATATATATATATATATATATATATACAGAGTGGTGGCAAAAAGTCCTGAATACACTCATTTTTTTGCCTAATTTTTGTGTTTGACTTAATTTTTCGTTATGAAATTATCGTACTATCTTAACTATTGTTAAAGATTTTAATGTATTTTTTCATGCTGATTTCAAATCTGTTTATAGACTTCATGTAAAGTAAATAGTTTCATCGATATTTTGAAATAAACCATGATAAGACAAGCACAAGGTCACTGTAATAATGAGTGACTGTTTTTTCAACTAATGAAATGCTCCGTTATTCCAGCCAATCTAGTAGTAATGAAGGGTTGAAAGCAGAATGTGCAGCATGTTTTAGTGTATTTAAAGTAGTTGTGTGTTGCAATTTGAAGTGCTTGTGTGGAAAATATTGGAATTATGGGTAAATTTTCATTTCTGCCTGATGATAAATGGAACAAAATAATATTTTTGAAGGAAGAAGGTTATCCTATGCACCAAATTGCTGCTAATGTACCATGTGGTCTTTATACTGTCGTGAGAACGTTGAAAAGATATTCTGAAACAAATTCTATTGCATACAGGGAGCGATCTGGACGACCGATTAAAACAACTTTAAGTGAAGACAGGGTATTGCACAGGATTTCACTTTCAAACAGAAAGATCAATTCACCATAAATTTTGAAACAATGGACTTTAATATCGAATGTGAATATGTGCCCAAGAACTGTGACAGGAAGACTGCTGGAAAGTGGATAACAAGGCTGCAAACTCGCTCAAAACTACCGACTGTCCGATTTTCAACGCAAGAGGAGCTTTGCGTGGGCAAGGGATCATTCTTTATGGGCTATTAAAGACTGGGATAAGGTAATATTTAGTGATGAAAGTCAGTTTTGTATTTCTGGTAACCAAAGTAGTGCCTATGTAAGATGACGTACTCATGAGGAATTCAGCCCTCAGTGTCTGAAGCCCACAGTAAAGCACCCAACGAAAGTGATGATATTGGGGCTGTATGTCTTCTCGTGGTGTTGGAAGACTTCACATCGTGAGCGGAATAGTGAAAGCCAGGGATTACATTGGAATACTACAAAATAAATTGCTACCAACAGCAGGAGATCCTTTTTGGGGATCAGTCATGAATTTTTCAGGACTATAATGCTCCATGTCACCGTGCAAAGGTAGTCCAGAAATGGTTCGAAGACCATACTGTGAATAGGATGAACTGGCCAGGACAGTCTCCGGATCTTAATCTAATAGAGAACCTATGGCATAAAATTGGTTATGATATTTCAAAGAAAAAACCTTCAAACAAACGTGAATTAATTGAAGCTTTAATATTTTCTTTCAACCATGTTGTCATGAAAGAACTTCTTGTGAAATTGGTGCATTCCATTCCAAAAAGATGCAATTAAAGCAAACGGCTGGCCCATAAAATATTGATCAAAAATGTAACCACCAAATTTTCAAAATTCATATTAAATGTACCACATTTGGAAGTTTTTGGTGTTATTCTACTACGTATATTATGTTATTCTATATTGTGTTATTCTGTACATACTACACATTGTTGTGTTCAGGCAGCTGTACTACAAAAAATACTTGCAGCATTAAAAAAACTAGTAACAGATTTGAAATCAGCGTGAAAAAATACATTATAATCAATAATAATAGTTAAGATAGTACAATAATTTCATAACGAAAAATGAAGTCAAACACAAAAATTAGGCAAAAAAAATGAGTGTGTTCAGGACTTTTTGCCACCACTGTATATATATATATATATATATATATATATATATATATATATATAAGGGAGATTCGCGCCTCTATTTGGTTTTCTTGTTGCAGATAATCTCAGCGGTCGGCGATCCATAGAATGTTTTTCTTTTTTTAAATTTTATTACCGGGAGCTCATTTTAAAGATTTAAACCCAGGGTGTCCAACCCGTGGCCCAAAGTGAGTATTAGTGCGGCCCAGAAAGGTGCTCAAAGCGAGAAAAAATATCAATAGCCCACCTCGGCGATGATGGCAGGTGGCCATTACAGATCCCGCTTTGTTCATTCAACAAATCGACAGTAGATCATTTGACATATCTTTAATTCTATACAAAATTCCGTATGCAATTTCTGTGTATTATATTCATTACAAAAATGAAATGTGAAGTTTTTATACATTTAACATTTCATATTTGTAATGATATTAAAGTTAATATAAAGAATGAAACACCATGAACACACAATCTCTATGATCTTCTGAATACATTCACAAACAAGGTTATTATAAATAGAAGGCGATGCCATTGCTGTTGAAAATTCTTGTTTGATGAAGAACCTTTGCATAATACACCAGGATAATTTATGCGGAAATACTTTAAAAATGGTCAATTCTAAAGCAAATCGCCGACAAAACGGTGAATTTTTAAGGGCTCAGGAATTGTATCATCACCAATTTCAGGAATTTCTTAAAAGCTTGGATGCTAAGTAAGGTGATATCGTATACTTCACAGAAATAAGATGACTTAGTTGAGAGCAAATTTTCAAAAGATTTTAAAACCTACTTGATAATCAAATTGTTTATAACACTGAAAGAATCCTGTGCCAGAACTTTATTATGACAACTGGCTTGCAGATTTAATATTTTTGATGGATTTGACTGCCCATTTAAATGACTTAAACACCCATCAAAAGGGTAAAAATAAACTTAGCAGTACAATGTTTCAAAACCATAAATGGGTTCCAAATGAAATTGAAATTATGGCAAGCCCAATTAAATGTTCACAATTTTTTGCATTTCGAGACGCTGACCAAGCATAATTCTAAAAATAGTAAAAAATTCGCAGCCTTACTTTCCAATTTAGTACAAAAATTTAAAAATCGATTTCAGGACTTTTGGAAAAATAAACAATTGTTTTGCATGTTTGCTACTCCATTTACAGTCGATATAGATATCCTGCCCGCAAATTTTCAAATGAAATGCGTAGAGTGGCAATCCGAAATCCAACTTAAAGAGAAATTCTATCAAGTCTCTTACTTGGAATTTTATAAACCGTACCTGCCCAGAGATAAATATCCCTCACTGAAGAGTCATGTGTTATTCACGTCATCATTGTTTGGAAGCAAGTACATCTGTGAACAACTATTTTCAAGAGTGAAGCAGACTAACAGTCAAATTAGAAAAAAAATATCGGATGAACATTTTGAGAACTCCCTGAGAATTGCAACCACAACTGACTCAGATATTGATGCATTAGTTTCTAAAATTCAATCGCAAATATCACATTAATTTTATGATGTCTATTGTTATCTTTATAATTATAAATAAAATTTATAATGAGATAAATTTGTTAACAATATATTATACTTTTTATACTCATCAACTGTTTTTAATGTTAGGTAAATTTTTGTGTGGCTCAAAACAGTTCGTCTTCTTTCCATGTGGCTCACAGAAGCTAAAAGGTTGGACACCCCTGATTTAAACAATATTATGACAAAAATCTGAAATTAAATACTTGTCAAAAGCAAAACTATTTATATAAAAACAAAAATTAACTCCGATATTGATATATGTATATATATAAAATATGCTTAAGATACTCAAAAGTTAGCCAATGATCAATACAGATGTTTCAACAAGTCAAGTAGCTAAAGACGAAACTAGTCTAGGTGTAGCTCTAAAATCTTTATCCTGTCAGCTGAAAGGCACATAGCAAACGGTTGTACTCATCTCGCCAGGCAGTAGACACATAAATCACAGTCCCCCCCCCCCAACCCTTGTGTGGGCTCCCCCCGCCTGGGCTCTCCCCTGATATGACTGCTTTCCCCATCCCAACCCCTACTGCTGGCGGAGGTGTGGATTTGGGAGAAATATTCAGATTTTTACAAAATTTCCTCATTTTTGCTTACAAATTACTCTTACCCTAATTTACACCAAGATTAAGAAAAAGGTATCTCTGAAAAGCCAAAAGATTCAGGAATCCCGCGCATTATTTCATATTGTATTATTATTTGATCTCAAGTACTTATAAAGAGTTTAAAGCAAAAGTACTGCTTATTTTTTCAGTTCAGAAATTCGAGAGTCATTTAAAATTAAATTTTAAGAGAAAACCAAAAATTGATAAACAAGTACGAATTGTTAAGTCGTCAGGTATCTTATGCAGAAAAAATTTTCTCAAAATATTTAAATGCGAATTTGCAGTTTGTAAAGAACTTCCCCATTGACTTAAAAACATCGGAGGCTCAGTCCAGCGCCCCCCTTAAACAGATAAAGGGTATACCTATGGAAAATAGCTTTTCTAGTGCATTTGCAAACATATTCTTACATTCTTACGAAACTA